>CM062480.1:7534838-7535995 GCA_031479575.1 Coregonus ussuriensis | reverse complement strand
CTCCCCTCTGTCTCTCCCCCCTCTGTTCTGCTCCCTACCCTCTGTCTCTCTTCCCCCCTGGGATGGGGGGCTCTGTCTCTCCCCCTCTGTCTCTCCCCCTCTGTCTCTCCCCCTCTGTCTCTCCCCTCTGTCTCTCCCCTCTGTCTCTCCCCCCTCTGTCTCCCCCCCTGTCTCCCCTCTGTCTCTCCCCCTCTGTCTCCCCCCTCTGTCTCTCCCCTCTGTCTCCCCTCTGTCTCCCCCTCTGTCTCCCCCCTCTGTCTCCCCCCTCTGTCTCCCCCCTCTGTCTCTCCCCCTCTGTCTCCCCCCTCTGTCTCCCCCCCTCTGTCTCCCCCCTCTGTCTCCCCCTCTGTCTCCCCCCTCTGTCTCCCCCCTCTGTCTCCCCCCTCTGTCTCCCCCCTCTGTCTCTCCCCTCTGTCTCCCCCCTCTGTCTCTCCCCCTCTGTCTCCCCCCTCTTCCCCCCCCTCTGTCTTTCCCCCCTCTGTCTCCCCCCTCTGTCTCCCCCCTCTGTCTCCCCCCTCTGTCTCCCCCCTCTGTCTCTCCCCTCTGTCTCCCCCCTCTGTCTCCCCCCTCTGTCTCTCCCCTCTTCCCCCCCCTCTGTCTCTCCCCTCTGTCTCTCCCCTCTGTCTCTCCCCTCTGTCTCCCCCTCTGTCTCTCCCCCTCTGTCTCCCCCCTCTGTCTCTCCCCTCTGTCTCTCCCCTCTGTCTCTCCCCGCCCCGTCTGCCTCCCCACCCTCCCCCTGTAGGAAGGAGCAGAGCGGTCAGTCGGTGTCTCAGTGTTGGTCAGTTCTGTTGACTCAGACACGTGCAGAGAGCAGAGAACACGCAGCGCTGAGTGACTCCTGCTCACACACACTCACACAGCGACTCACACACTGCTCCGAGGACACACACCGACTGGCTAAACGGGTACACATATTCATACTTACAGTCCCTAAAAAATGATCTACCCACTTTCGTTGCCTTCCAGCCAAGTCTATGTATTTTTTACTGATCTACACAACTCCACAATATAATAGTGAAAATGTGATAGTTTTGATTGTCTGATGACTGATTTGTCTCTGATGACTGATTTGTCTCTGACTGATTCGTCTCTGATGACTGACTCGTCTCTGACTGATTCATCTCTGATGACTGATTCGTCTCTGATGACTGATTCGT
>CM062480.1:7527338-7532338 GCA_031479575.1 Coregonus ussuriensis | reverse complement strand
TGGCCAGCAGGGGGCGTGTCCTGAACTGAAGTCTGAGGAGGCAGGGCTGAAGCAGCTGGAACAGGAAGTGACATCACTGGATCAGGGCGGAGACAGAGACGCTCTCCTACAGAACCACGACACAGCGTTCTGCCTGCCCTTCCGCTTCAGTTACCATCCCCATGAGGGAGACCAGGTACACACACACATTCAGTTGATTAGGTGATGACCGTGACAGAGTTGATCAGAAGTATGGAGCTGGTGACAGGAACAGGAAGAGCTGTTCTTCTACTATATCACATGACACGAATCAAATCAAAATCAAATCAAATGTTATTTGTCACACGCTTCGTAAACAACAGGAGTAAACTAACAGTGAAAACTAACAGGGGGGGGGGGGGGCGGAGGTCAATGCATATAGTCCAGGTAGCTATTTGGTTAACTATTTAGCAGTCTTATGGCTTTGGTGGTAGAAGCTGTTCAGGGTCCTGTTGGTTCTAGGCTTGGTGCATCGGTACCGCCTGTTGTTATACCCGTAGTGTGTGTGTTCCAGGTGAACGAGGTGAGTGCGGAGAGCCAGGTGAGGTACGAGTTAGAGACCAGGTTCCAACAGCTCCAGTCCCGCCTCTCCACCGAAACCTTGGAAACAGAGGAGGTGAGGTCATCACTCTATTCTCCGTCTTTCTATCGATCCGTCGATCAATCGATTTATCGATTTTCTATGTAATGTATCTATTTTACAGGTCACTAAGACACTCAAAGCGACCCTCTCCGCTCTATTGGACAGTATGTGTGACAGTGACAGTAATCCCGCCCCTGACCTGCCCATCAGCCTATCACATGACCCCATGGGAGCTGCCTCCGCCTCCAAACTAGCCCTTGCCAAGCGGAGAGCCAATCAGCAGGAGACAGAGACATTCTACTTTATGGTGAGGACATCCCATTGGTCAGGGGAAGGCGTGGTCGGAGTCTAATTGTAGTATTATGGATTGCGTCTTTGACCAACTGGGTTTGAAACCGGGACATCTGAACAACACAAGACTGTGTTAGCCCACTGAGCTAAAGCTGTGTAAAGGTAAAATAGTGTATCTGTGTTTCTGTTTGTCAGAAAGTGAAGGAGTATCTGACTGGAAGCTCCCTGATCTCCAAACTACAGGCTAAACATGACCTGCTGCAGGAGGCCATACAAAAAGGTGCTACTACTGTACTACTACTGTACTACTAGTATACTACTAGTATACTACTACTACTATACTACTACTGTACTAATACTATACTACTACTATAATACTACTGTCCTACTACTGTACTAATACTGTACTACTACTATACTACAACTGTACTACAACTGTACTACTACTGTACTACTACTACTACTATACAATTACTGTACTACTACTATAGTACTACTGTACTACTACTGTACTACTACTACTACTACTACTACTATACAATTACTGTACTACTACTATAGTACTACTGTACTACTACTGTACTACTACTACTACTACTACTACTATACAATTACTGTACTACTACTGTACTACTACTGTACAACTATATGATTACTCTGCTACTACTGTACTACTGTTATACTAAAGTACTACTACCATACTACTACTACACTACAAACGTACTACTACTACTGTACTACTACTTTACTACTAGTGTATTATACTACACAACTAATCTTATACTATCCCTAACTCTCTACTTCTCGCTCTCCTCCCTCTCACATTCTCCCTCTCTCGCTATCTCTCTCTCTCCGCCCCCCTCACCACCTCTCTCGCTATCTCTCTCTCTCCGCCCCCCCCTCACCCCCTCTCTTGCTTCATCTCTCTGTCTGTTTTCCAGCTGAGGCCGTTGATAGCGACCCCTCCAGGTAAACATCTGTGTTTCTGCTCAGAGAGAGAGAGAGAGAGAGAGAGAGAGAGAGAGAGAGAGAGAGAGAGAGAGAGAGAGAGAGAGAGAGAGAGAGAGAGAGAGAAGAGAGAGAGAGAGAGAGAGAGAGAGAGAGAGAGAGAGAGAGAGAGAGAGAGAGAGAGAGAGAGAGAGAGAGAGAGAGAGAGAGAGAGAGAGAGAGAGAGAGAGAGAGAGAGACACAGATGAGAGAGACAGATGAGAGAGACAGATGAGAGAGAAAAAGAGAGAGAGATCCAAATCCTAGCAACACTACATTTTTTATTGTTGAAAACCATGATGTGTGTATGTTTGCGTGTGTGTATCAGTGTATGACTGTTGAGTGATGCTGTATATCTCCCAGAATGCAGTGTGCTAGGTCAGTGCGTGTGCGGAGGTCCAGACCCTGTTCCATGTTCAGCCACACTCTCTTCACCTCTGATATGCTGGGTTTCATACAGGTAACACACACACACTAATATGTCATAATGCCAATATGTCATAATGCTAATATGTGTTGGAGAGATATACAGTGTGTGAACGGAACTTTCAGGGCATCTACTGTATCTCCCTGGTCCAAAACAAAAACTAACAGTGAAAATGTCATGAAGCTATTTTTGTTCTCTGTCTCTCTCTGTCTCTGTCTCTGTCTCTGTCTCTGTCTCTGTCTCTGTCGCTGTCTCTGTCTCTGTCTCTGTCTCTGTCTCTGTCTCTGTCTCTCTCTCTCTCTCTCACTCGCTCAATTCTCCTCTTCTGAGAGCTTGAACAGTAGTCTCTCCTACTCCTGTGTGATATTAAACAGTAGTCTCTCTCCTACTCCTGTGTGATATTAAACAGTAGTCTCTCTCCTACTCCTGTCTGAGATATTAAACAGTAGTCTCTCTCCTACTCCTGTCTGAGATATTAAACAGTAGTCTCTCTCCTACTCCTGTCTGAGATATTAAACAGTAGTCTCTCTCCTACTCCTGTGTGATATTAAACAGTAGTCTCTCTCCTACTCCTGTCTGAGATCTTAAACAGTAGTCTCTCTCCTACTCCTGTGTGATATTAAACAGTAGTCTCTCTCCTACTCCTGTCTGAGATCTTAAACAGTAGTCTCTCTCCTACTCCTGTGTGATATTAAACAGTAGTCTCTCTCCTACTCCTCTCTGAGA
Source organism: Coregonus ussuriensis (assembly GCA_031479575.1). NCBI lineage: Eukaryota > Metazoa > Chordata > Actinopteri > Salmoniformes > Salmonidae > Coregonus > Coregonus ussuriensis. Next base: position 7,529,306 of record CM062480.1, on the reverse strand, counting down.
GCTTGAAAAGTAGTCTCTCTCCTACTCCTGTCTGAGATCTTAAACAGTAGTCTCTCTCCTACTCCTGTGTGAGATCTTAAACAGTTGTCTCTCTCCTACTCCTGTCTGAGATCTTAAACAGTAGTCTCTCTCCTACTCCTGTCTGAGATATTAAACAGTAGTCTCTCTCCTACTCCTGTCTGAGATATTAAACAGTAGTCTCTCTCCTACTCCTGTCTGAGATATTAAACAGTAGTCTCTCTCCTACTCCTGTGTGATATTAAACAGTAGTCTCTCTCCTACTCCTGTCTGAGATCTTAAACAGTAGTCTCTCTCCTACTCCTGTGTGATATTAAACAGTAGTCTCTCTCCTACTCCTGTCTGAGATCTTAAACAGTAGTCTCTCTCCTACTCCTGTGTGATATTAAACAGTAGTCTCTCTCCTACTCCTCTCTGAGAGCTTGAAAAGTAGTCTCTCTCCTACTCCTGTCTGAGATCTTAAACAGTAGTCTCTCTCCTACTCCTGTGTGAGATCTTAAACAGTTGTCTCTCTCCTACTCCTGTCTGAGATCTTAAACAGTAGTCTCTCTCCTACTCCTGTCTGAGATCTTAAACAGTAGTCTCTCTCCTACTCCTGTGTGATATTAAACAGTAGTCTCTCTCCTACTCCTGTGTGATATTAAACAGTAGTCTCTCTCCTACTCCTGTGTGATATTAAACAGTAGTCTCTCTCCTACTCCTGTCTGAGATCTTAAACAGTAGTCTCTCTCCTACTCCTGTCTGAGATCTTAAACAGTAGTCTCTCTCCTACTCCTGTGTGATATTAAACAGTAGTCTCTCTCCTACTCCTGTGTGAGATCTTAAACATTAGTCTCTCTCCTATTCATGTGTGATATTAAACAGTAGTCTCTCTCCTACTCCTGTGTGAGATCTTAAACAGTAGTCTCTCTCCTACTCCTGTGTGATATTAAACAGTAGTCTCTCTCCTACTCCTGTCTGAGATCTTAAACAGTAGTCTCTCTCCTACTCCTGTCTGAGATCTTAAACAGTAGTCTCTCTCCTACTCCTGTCTGAGATCTTAAACAGTAGTCTCTCTCCTACTCCTGTCTGAGATCTTAAACAGTAGTCTCTCTCCTACTCCTGTGTGATATTAAACAGTAGTCTCTCTCCTACTCCTCTCTGAGAGCTTGAAAAGTAGTCTCTCTCCTACTCCTGTCTGAGATCTTAAACAGTAGTCTCTCTCCTACTCCTGTGTGAGATCTTAAACAGTTGTCTCTCTCCTACTCCTGTCTGAGATCTTAAACAGTAGTCTCTCTCCTACTCCTGTCTGAGATATTAAACAGTAGTCTCTCTCCTACTCCTGTCTGAGATATTAAACAGTAGTCTCTCTCCTACTCCTGTCTGAGATATTAAACAGTAGTCTCTCTCCTACTCCTGTGTGATATTAAACAGTAGTCTCTCTCCTACTCCTGTCTGAGATCTTAAACAGTAGTCTCTCTCCTACTCCTGTGTGATATTAAACAGTAGTCTCTCTCCTACTCCTGTCTGAGATCTTAAACAGTAGTCTCTCTCCTACTCCTGTGTGATATTAAACAGTAGTCTCTCTCCTACTCCTCTCTGAGAGCTTGAAAAGTAGTCTCTCTCCTACTCCTGTCTGAGATCTTAAACAGTAGTCTCTCTCCTACTCCTGTGTGAGATCTTAAACAGTTGTCTCTCTCCTACTCCTGTCTGAGATCTTAAACAGTAGTCTCTCTCCTACTCCTGTCTGAGATCTTAAACAGTAGTCTCTCTCCTACTCCTGTGTGATATTAAACAGTAGTCTCTCTCCTACTCCTGTGTGATATTAAACAGTAGTCTCTCTCCTACTCCTGTGTGATATTAAACAGTAGTCTCTCTCCTACTCCTGTCTGAGATCTTAAACAGTAGTCTCTCTCCTACTCCTGTCTGAGATCTTAAACAGTAGTCTCTCTCCTACTCCTGTGTGATATT
>CM062480.1:7442338-7519838 GCA_031479575.1 Coregonus ussuriensis | reverse complement strand
TCCCCCTCTCCCCCATGACACGCCAAAACACAGGGTAGGACATGTTACGCATGCACACACACACACACACACACACACACACACACACCCACACCCACACACACACACCCACACACACACACACACACTCACACACACACCTGAAATGTACCAAAAACACTCCATCAGCAATCGTTCTTTCTCCCCCTCTCTCTCGCTCCCTCTCTCTCTCCTTTTTCCCCTCTGTCTCTCTCTGTCTCTCTCTCTCTCAGGAATCAGGAGCGTAGGCATACCTTTGACAGTGTGAGGCTGAGAGCAGGAGAGAGACAGACAGATGGAGGATTTATTGACAGACCGGTAGGTGGAGAATAAGTTATTTTTGGTGATGCGCCCTGGAGATTGCTGAAATTAAATACATTCAAAGAAATGTATTTCAGATAGTTAATTGGAAGCATTGCAGATGTGCAGGTGTTTCATTTGGAGATAGGTGGGTCTGGATACTGTAGGTCTGAGGCCACTCAAACATCTCTCCTCCTTCCCCCTCTCTCTCTTTCAGGACATCAGTAAACAGATGAACTCTGTCTTCAAGGAGCTTCTCTCTCGCCAGCCACCCCTGCAGCCTGCAACCCATGCCCCTCCCTCCTCTTCTTCCTCCTCCTCCTCTCTCCCTTCCTCCTCCTCCTCTTCCTCCCTCTCCTCCTCTCTCCCAGGGGGCAGGAAGGTGGGGTTTAGCCTCAGGGGGCGGACTCTCTTCAGACCAGCGGACCAATAGAAGAAGCAGAAGTGAGCCGATAATGATGATTTATTTTTCTGACACGTTTGTGTGTGATATGACATTAGTGTGTGATGATGTTTGTGTGTGATATGACATTAGTGTGTGATGATCTTTGTCTTTTAAACCTGTCTCAGTGCTGTCAATCGTTCTCTGTTAGAACAAGGATGGGTTTGGTTTCCAACAACTCAGGGCTGGGGTAACTTACCTATTGCTGTGGTCAATTGTTTTTAAACTTGATATACAATCATTTAAACCACTTAGTAAGGTTATAAAAACATACTTTTCAATTATAATACTGGAAACTGGGTCCAATAGCATATCCAAGATGGTCTCCAAACCAAATCCTTGGATGCTGGTTAAACTTTGAAAATTGTTCCCTACTCCACTCTAGTAATTCTAACTCTATGGTCTGAGGGGCTTTGTCCACTCTAGTCATTATATTTCTATAGATGCAACCCTCCTCCCTCCTCCCTCTTCCCTAGACCAGAGTTTCCCAAACTCTGTCCTGGACCCCCCGGGTGCACGTTTTGGGTTTTTGCCCTAGCACCACACAGCTGATTCAAATAATCAAAGTTTGATGATGAGTTGGTTATTTGAATCAGCGGTGTAGTGCTAGGGCAAAAAAAAAAAAGTGCACCCAGGTGAGGGCCCCAGGACCGGGTTTGGGAAACCCTGCTCTAGACCACTGTTGATGATGTCACTGTATTCAAATACTTATGTGGTAAACCAATGACTAATAAATAATAGATTCTGATTGGCTGTCCTCTTGTTATTGTCATATATCACAACGTCAGTTCAAAGTTAATTATTTATTTATTAAAAAACATTTCTTGAAACTATTAGTTATCTGTTATGTTAGATATGAGATAATCTACTGAACTAAATACTACAACCTAAATGGTAAAGTTTCTATGTCTATATCATTGGAGAGGAACTGAACATCAGTGTATGGCAATGGGTGCATTCCACCATACACAAATCCTGAACAGGGTCTGTGCAGAATATCAGATCTTTACAAGTCCTGGAGAAGTGTTTAAAGTCTCAGGAACCCCATCAATCAGGAGGCTGGGACAGGGTGTTTGGTGGGATGAGACAGGGTGTTTGGTGGGATGAGACAGGGTGTTTGGTGGGCTGGGACAGGGTTTTTGGTGGGATGAGACAGGGTGTTTGGTGAGCTGGGACAGGGTGTTTGGTGAGCTGGGACAGGGTGTTTGGTGGGCTGGGACAGGGTGTTTGGTGGGCTGGGACAAGGTGTTTGGTGGGCTGGGACAAGGTGTTTGGTGAGCTGGGACAGGGTGTTTGGTGAGCTGGGACAGGGTGTTTGGTGGGCTGGGACAGGGTGTTTGGTGGGCTGGGACAGGGTGTTTGGTGGGATGAGACAGGGTGTTTGGTGGGATGAGACAGGGTGTTTGGTGGGCTGGGACAGGGTGTTTGGTGGGATGAGACAGGGTGTTTGGTGGGCTGGGACAGGGTGTTTGGTGGGCTGAGACAAGGTGTTTGGTGGGCTGGGACAAGGTGTTTGGTGGGCTGGGACAGGGTGTTTGGTGGGCTGGGACAGGGTGTTTGGTGAGCTGGGACAGGGTGTTTGGTGGGCTGGGACAGGGTGTTTGGTGGGCTGGGACAGGGTGTTTGGTGGGCTGGTACAGGGTGTTTGGTGGGCTGGGACAGGGTGTCTGGTGGGCTGGGACAGGGTGTCTGGTGAGCTGGGACAGGGTGTTTGGTGGGCTGGGACAAGGTGTTTGGTGGGCTGGGACAGGGTGTTTGGTGAGCTGGGACAGGGTGTCTGGTGGGCTGGGACAGGGTGTCTGGTGGGCTGGGACAGGGTGTTTGGTGGGCTGGGACAGGGTGTTTGGTGAGCTGGGACAGGGTGTTTGGTGGACTGGGACAGGGTGTTTGGTGAGCTGGGACAGGGTGTTTGGTGGGCTGGGACAGGGTGTTTGGTGAGCTGGGACAGGGTGTTTGGTGGGCTGGGACAGGGTGTTTGGTGGGCTGGGACAGGGTGTTTGGTGAGCTGGGACAGGGTGTTTGGTGAGCTGGGACAGGGTGGGTGGTGGGATGGGACAGGGTGGGTGTTTAGAGGGAGGCTGGGGAAAGTGGAAGGAGGGATTGAGGGGTTCTGCCTGGTTGGTGGGGGCTGGGTTGGGGTGGTGCTGTGGATAGGACAGAGTGTGACGGGATTGGATGTGGGGGTTGAGGTGTGCTCTTGTTGGAGCAGACGACTGGTTGATTGGGGCTGTCGATGAGTTGAGTTGGGTTGATGATTTTGATGCTCTCTGATGGTCTGTAGTGATCTGTGCTGCTCTTTACTGGGTTGTGCTGGTCGGTACTGGTCTGTAGGGGTTGGACTCTGTGCTGGTCGGTAATGATCTGTTCTGAACTCTGCTGGGCTCTGCTGGTCAGTACTGATCTGTGTTGGTCTGTACTGGTCTGTAATGGTCTGTAATGGTCTGTACTGGTCTGTACGGGTCTGTAATGGTCTGTAGTGGTCTGTACTGGTCTGTAATGGTCTGTACTGGTCAGTACTGATCTGTGTTGGTCTGTAATGGTCTGTAATGGTCTGTACTGGTCTGTAGTGGTCTGTACTGGTCTGTAATGGTCTGTAATCGTCTGTACTGGTCTGTACTGGTCTGTGATGGTATGTAGTGGTCTGTACTGGTCTGTAGTGGTCTGTAGTGGTCTGTACTGGTCTGTACTGGTCTGTACTGGTCTGAATCCAGGGATGCTTCAGAGTCTGCGCTGCTGTCAGTCTCTCTGTTGGATCCACCTGTAGCAAGGCTTTCACCAGACCTTGTGCTGCTACACACACATTCACACAGACACACGCACACAAACACACATACACACACAAACACACATACACAGTCAGAGAGGGTCAAATACAGTGCATTCTGAAATTATTCAGACCCCTTGACTTTTCCACATTTTGTACGTTACAGCCTTATTCTAAAATTGATTAAATTGTTTTTTCCCCTCCTCAATCTACACACAATACCCCATAATGACAAAGCAAAAACAGGTTTTTATAGTTTTTGCAAATGTATAAAAAAATATATACACTGCTCAAAAATAAAGGGAACACTAAAATAACACATCCTAGATCTGAATGAATGAAATAATCTTATTAAATACTTTTTTCTTTACATAGTTGAATGTGCTGACAACAAAATCACACAAAAATTATCAATGGAAATCAAATTTATCAACCCATGGAGGTCTGGATTTGGAGTCACCCTCAAAATTAAAGTGGAAAACCACACTACGGGCTGATCCAACTTTGATGTAATGTCCTTAAAACAAGTCAAAATGAGGCTTAGTAGTGTGTGTGGCCTCCACGTGCCTGTATGACCTCCCTACAACGCCTGGGCATGCTCCTGATGAGGTGGCGGATGGTCTCCTGAGGGATCTCCTCCCAGACCTGGACTAAAGCATCCGCCAACTCCTGGACAGTCTGTGGTGCAACGTGGCGTTGGTGGATGGAGCGAGACATGATGTCCCAGATGTGCTAAATTGGATTCAGGTCTGGGGAACGGGCGGGCCAGTCCATAGCATCAATGCCTTCCTCTTACAGGAACTGCTGACACACTCCAGCCACATGAGGTCTAGCATTGTCTTGCATTAGGAGGAACCCAGGGCCAACCGCACCAGCATATGGTCTCTCAAGGGGTCTGAGGATCTCATCTCGGTACCTAATGGTAGTCAGGCTACCTCTGGCGAGCACATGGAGGGCTGTGCGGCCCCCCAAAGAAATGCCACCCCACACCATGACTGACCCACCACCAAACCGGTCATGCTGGAGGATGTTGCAGGCAGCAGAACGTTCTCCACGGCGTCTCCAGACTGTCACGTCTGTCACATGTGCTCAGTGTGAACCTGCTTTCATCTGTGAAGAGCACAGGGCGCCAGTGGCGAATTTGCCAATCTTGGTGTTCTCTGGCAAATGCCAAATGTCCTACACGGTGTTGGGCTGTAAGCACAACCCCCACCTGTGGACGTCGGGCCCTCATACCACCCTCATGGAGTCTGTTTCTGACCGTTTGAGCAGACACATGCACATTTGTGGCCTGCTGGAGGTCATTTTGCAGGGCTCTGGCAGTGCTCCTCCTGCTCCTCCTTGCACAAAGGCGGAGGTAGCAGTCCTGCTGCTGGGTTGTTGCCCTCCTACGGCCTCCACGTCTCCTGATGTACTGGCCTGTCTCCTGGTAGCGCCTCCATGTTCTGGACACTACGCTGACAGACACAGCAAACCTTCTTGCCACAGCTCGCATTGATGTGCCATCCTGGATGAGCTGCACTACCTGAGCCACTTGTGTGGGTTGTAGACTCCGTCTCATGCTACCACTAGAGTGAAAGCACCGCCAGCATTCAAAAGTGACCAAAACATCAGCCAGGAAGCATAGGAACTGAGAAGTGGTCTGTGGTCACCACCTGCAAAACCAGTCCTTTATTGGGGGTGTCTTGCTAATTGCCTATTATTTCCACCTGTTGTCTATTTCATTTGCACAACAGCATGTGAAATGTATTGTCAATCAGTGTTGCTTCCTAAGTGGACAGTTTGATTTCACAGAAGTGTGATTGACTTGGAGTTACATTGTGTTGTTTAAGTGTTCCCTTTATTTTTATGAGCAGTGTATATACACTACCGTTCAAAAGTTTGGGGTCACTTAGAAATGTCCTGGTTTTCGAAAGAAAAGCAATTTTTTTGTCTGTTAAAATAACATCAAATTGATCAGAAATACAGTGTAGACATTGTTAATGTTGTAAATGGCTATTGTAGCTGGAAACTGCAAATGTTTTATGGAATATCTACATAGGCGTACAGAGGCCCATTATCAGCAATCATCAGTCCTGTGTTCCAATGGCACGTTGTGTTTGCTAATCCAAGTTGATCATTTTAAAAAGGCTAATTGATCATTAGAAAACCCTTTTGCAATTATGTTAGCACAGCTGAAAACTGTTGTGCTGATTAAAGAAGCAATAAAAATGGCCTTCTTGAGACTAGTTGAGTATCTGGAGCATCAGCAATTGTGGGTTCGATTACAGGCTCAAAATGGCCAGAAACAAATCACTTTCTTCTGAAACTCGTCAGTCTATTCTTGTTCTGAGAAATGAAGGCTATTCCATGCGAGAAACTGGCAAGAAACTGAAGATGTCGTACAACGCTGTGTACTACTCTCTTCACAGAACAGCGCAAACTGTCTCTAACCAGAATAGAAAGAGGAGTGGGAGGCCCCGGTGCACAACTGAGCAAGAGGACAAATACATTAGAGTGTCTAGTTTGAGAAACAGACGCCTCACAGGTCCTCAACTGGCAGCTTCATTAAATAGTACCCGCAAAACACCAGTCTCAATGTCAACAGTGAAGAGGCGAATCCAGGATGCTAACCTTCTAGTCAGAGTTGCAAAGAAAAAGCCATATCTCAGACTGGCCAATAAAAAGAAAAGATTAAGATGGGCAAAAGAACACAGACACTGGACAGAGGAAGAATGGAAAAAAAGTGTTATGGACAGACGAATCGAAGTTTGAGGTGTTCGGATAACAAAGAAGAACATTTGTGAGATGCAGACCAAATGAAAATATGCTGGAGGAGTGCTTGATGCCATCTGTCAAGCATGGTGGAGGCAATGTGATGGTCTAGGGGTGCTTTGGTGGTGGTAAAGTGGGAGATTTGTACAGGGTAAAAGGGATCTTGAAGAAGGAAGGCAATCACTCCATTTTGCAACACCATGCCATACACTGTGGACGGCGCTTGATTGGAGCCAATTTCCTCCTACAACAGGACAATGACCCAAAGCACAGCTCCAAACTATGCAAGAACTACATTTGAAGTCGGAAGTTTACGTACACTTAGGTTGGAGTCATTAAAACTCGTTTTACAACCACTCCACACATTTCTTGTTAACAAACTATAGTTTTGGCAAGTCGGTTAGGACATCTACTTTGTGCATGACACAAGTAGTTTTTCCAACAATTGTTTACAGAGAGATTATTTCACTTATAATTCACTCTATCACAATTCCAGTGGGTCAGAAGTTTACATACACTAAGTTGACGGTGCCTTTAAACAGCTTGAAAAAAATCCAGAAAATGATGTCATGGCTTTAGAAGCTTCTGATAGGCTAATTGACATCATTTGAGTCAATTGGAGGTGTATCTGTGGATGTATTTCAAGACCTACCTTCAAACTCAGTGCCTCTTTGCTTGACATCATGGCAAAATCAAAAGAAATCAGCCAAGACCTCAGACATTTTTTTGTAGATCTCCACAAATCTGGTTCATCCTTGGGAGCAATTTCCAAATGCCTGAAGGTACCACGTTCATCTGTACAAACAATAGTATGCAAGTATAAACACCATGGGACCACGCAGCCTGTCACGGTTCCGGCCGAGGCTGCCTCTCTTCCTTGCTCGGGCAGGCTTCGGCGTTCGTCGTCTCCGGAATACTAGCTGCCATCGTTGCATGTTTCTATGTTCGTTTGCTTTTGTCTGATTGTTGTTACACCTGTTATCGTTTAGTGTAATTAGTGTCCTATAAGTTCTCGTTGTGTTTGTCTAGTGTTGTGTGTGATTGTTTTCACTGTCGTGCGCTTAGCTTTTGTATGTACAGTTTGCTCGGTTGAGCTGCTCTCCAATCTGTGTTTTTGGAGTATTTAGTCGCACGTATTTTGTGCGCCCGCTTTATTTCGCCTGTGTGCGGAGTTTCTCGCCTCAGGGCATTTGTTTTCGTGCTGTGTTTTGTTGCCAAACAACTAAAGTCTTTTGGACTTACTTTGTGCGTCCTGCGCCTGATTCCACCACCACACCCACCTACAGCTACACTGACAGAATCACACACCATACTCGATGGAGTCAGCAGGAGCCGCAGCAGCACAGGCGACGTTGGAGGACAGGATCCGCGAACAAAATGACCAGATCCTGCGGATGGGGTCCGCACTGCAGGAGGTGATCACCACCATCCGAGGCTGGGAGACCCGAGGGACTCCTCCACCGCCATCCTCCCTGCCCGCACCATCGGCAGGTCAGCCCATTCCCGCTCCGGAACCCAGAGGAGTTCGGCTCTCGCTCCCGAGGGCCTACGATGGGACCGCGGCCGGGTGTCAGGGATTCCTTCTCCAGGTGGAGCTTTACCTGGCCACCGTGCACCCGGCGCCCTCGGGACACGAGAGCGTGTCCGCCCTGATCTCCTGCCTTTCCGGGAAGGCGTTGGAATGGGCCAACGCAGAGTGGAGGAGAATCGACGCGAACACCATCACCTACGACGAGTTCTCCCGCCGCTTCAGGGCGGTGTTTGACCATCCCCCGGAGGGGAAAGCGGCGGGGGAGCGTCTGGTCTGCCTCCGGCAGGGGAAGAGGAGTGCCCAGGAGTTCGCCTTGGAATTCCGTACTCTAGCGGCGGATGCAGGGTGGAATGAGCGGGCTCTCATCGATCACTACCGATGTAGTCTACGCGAGGACGTCCGTAGAGGCTGGCCTGTAGGGACACCAGCCTCTCGTTCGACCAGTTGGTCGACATGTCCATCAGGCTGGATACCCTGCTAGCTACACGCGGACGTCCCGAGGGGGGTCCGTCCATTTCACCCTCCAGCGCCTCCGAGCCGTGCCCCATGGAGCTCGGGGGCGCTGGCGCTAGAGAGAGGAGGGGTCGGCTTACGAGGGGGTCCATCTCCTGCACCAAGTGTGGTCGGGGAGGACACACCGCGGCTAGGTGCTGGGGATGGCCTCCTAGGGGAGAGGACGACAGGTCCCGCACTGGGGAGTCCTTCCAGGTGAGTAAGCGCCCCACTCACCCAGAGCTCTCTGTTGCACATTTCTGTATACCTGTGCGTTTTCCACAGGTAGCACCTCATTCCCAGCATAAGGCGCTGGTAGATTCAGGCGCGGCTGGGAATTTTGTTGATAAGAAGTTTTGCTTAGCCTTAGGGATTCCCCTTCTCCCAGTTGACGTTCCCTTCCCCGTTCATGCCCTAGATAGCCGTCCGTTGGGTGCGGGCTTGATCAGGGAGGTCACTGCGCCACTTAGGATGTGTGCGCAGGGGGGTCATCAGGAGATGATCCAGCTATTTCTGATCGACTCGCCTGCGTATCCGGTGGTGCTGGGCATGCCCTGGTTGAGTACCCATAACCCATCTATTTCGTGGCAGGAGAGGGCTCTGATGGAGTGGTCTGCCCAGTGTGTGGGTCGATGTTTAGGCGTTTCCGTAGGGGCTACCTCGGTGGAGAGTCCAAACCAGGTGCCCGCATTGCACGTTCCCCCTGAGTATGGGGATTTGGCTATTGTGTTCAGTAAGTCGAGGGCGACGCAGTTGCCTCCCCATAGGCAGGGAGATTGTGCGATAGACCTCCAGGCAGGAACTGCGCTCCCACGGAGCCATGTGTATCCTCTGTCTCAGGAGGAGAAGAGAGCTATGGAGACGTACATAGACGAATCTCTGAGACAAGGATACATACGGCCCTCCACTTCCCCTGCGTCCTCGAGTTTCTTTTTTGTGAAGAAAAAGGATGGAGGATTACGCCCGTGCATTGATTACCGTGGTCTCAATCAGATCACGGTGAAGTACAGTTATCCACTCCCGCTGATTGCGACCATGACAGAGTCATTGCACGGGGCACGTTTCTTCACTAAATTAGATCTCAGGAGCGCGTACAACTTGGTGCGCATTAGGGGGGGCGATGAATGGAAGACAGCCTTTAGTACCACCTCGGGCCATTACGAGTATCTTGTCATGCCATACGGGTTGATGAACGCTCCTTCAGTTTTCCAATCCTTCGTGGATGAGATCTTCAGGGACATGCAGGGGCAGGGGGTGGTCGTGTACATCGATGACATTCTCGTGTACTCGCCTACCCCAGTCGAGTATGTGGCCCTGGTGCGCCGAGTGTTGCGGAGACTGTTGGAGCACGACCTGTATGTCAAGGCAGAGAAGTGTCTGTTCTTCCAGGAGTCGGTCTCCTTTTTGGGTTATCAGTTGTCTGCGTCAGGGGTGAAGATGGAGGTAGACCGGGTGTCAGCCGTGCGTAATTGGCAAACGCCAACCACTGTGAAGGAGGTGCAGCAGTTTTTGGGGTTTGCGAATTATTACCGGAGGTTTATCCGGGGTTTTGGACAGGTGGCAGCTCCCATAACGTCTCTTTTGAAGGGGGGTCCGGTGCGTCTGCAGTGGTCAGCCGAGGCGGACAGGACGTTTGGGAGGCTGAAGGACCTGTTTACCTCGGCTCCGGTGCTGGCGCATCCGGATCCCTCTTTGCCATTTCAGGTAGAGGTGGACGCGTCAGAGGCCGGTATAGGAGCCGTGCTGTCGCAACGGTCCGGCGCGCCACCTAAACTCCGCCCCTGTGCTTTTTATTCCAAGAAGCTCAGTCCGGCGGAGCGAAACTATGACGTGGGGGACAGGGAGCTGTTAGCCGTGGTACAGGCCCTAAAGGTGTGGAGGCACTGGCTTGAGGGGGCTCAACACCCTTTCCTCATTTTGACGGACCACCGTAACCTGGAGTACATCCGGGCAGCGAGGAGGCTGAACCCTCGCCAGGCGAGGTGGAATATGTTTTTGACCCGGTTCACATTTAAGATCTTCGTACATCCCTGGGTCACAGAACGGTAAGGCAGACGCACTGTCTCGGCGGTATGACACGGAGGAGAGGTCCGTGGAGCCCACTCCCATACTGCCGGAGTCGTGTCTGGTGGCACCGGTAGTGTGGAAGGTCGATGCTGAACTCGAGCGGGCGTTACGCACCGACTCTAGTCCACCTCAATGCCCGGAGGGTCGGAAGTACGTTCCGCTCGAGGTTCGGGATCAATTGATCTATTGGGCTCACACGTCACCCTCCTCTGGACACCCTGGTATCGGCCGGACAGTGCACTGTCTTAGTGCCAAGTACTGGTGGCCCACGTTGGCGAGGGATGTGAGGGTTTATGTTTCCTCCTGCTCGGTGTGCGCCCAGTGTAAGGTGCCTAGACATCTGCCTAGGGGTAAGTTACTACCCCTGCCCGTTCCACAACGACCATGGTCTCACCTCTCGGTGGATTTCCTCACTGACCTTCCTCCTTCACAGGGGAATACCACTATACTGGTCGTTGTGGACCGGTTTTCTAAGGCCTGTCGGGCCTTCCTACTGCCCTGCAAACCGCCGAAGCACTATTCACCCATGTGTTCCGGCACTACGGGGTACCCGAGGATATTGTGTCTGATCGAGGTCCCCAATTTACCTCCAGAGTCTGGAGAGCTTTTATGGAGCGGTTGGGGGTCCCGGTGAGCCTCACCTCAGGTTAACACCCGGAGAGTAATGGGCAGGTGGAACGCGTGAACCAGGATGTGGGTAGGTTTCTTAGAACATACTGCCAGGACCGGCCGGAGGAGTGGGCAAGGTACGTTCCCTGGGCCGAAATGGCCCAGAATTCCCTACGCCATTCCTCCACTAACCTAACCCCTTTCCAATGTGTGTTAGGTTACCAGCCGGTTCTGGCACCTTGGCAGCAGAGCCAGATCGAGGCTCCTGCGGTGGATGAGTGGGCGCGGCGCTCGGAGGAGACATGGAACGCTGCACACGTCCACCTGCAGCGGGCCCTCCGTCGTCATAAGGCGAGCGCCGATCTCCACCGCAGTGAGGGACCGGTGTACGCACCTGGTGATCGAGTCTGGCTCTCTACCAGAAACCTGCCCCTCCGCCTGCCCTGTCGGAAACTGGGTCGGCGGTTTGTAGGGCCATTTAAAGTCCTGAGAAGGTTGAACGAGGTGTGTTACAAATTACAACTACCTGTTGAGTATAAAAGTATTAACCCCTCGTTCCATGTGTCTCTTCTCAGGCCGGTGGTAGCTGGCCCACTCCAAGAAAGTGAGATCAGGGAGACTCCTCCGCCCCCATTGGACATCGAGGGGGCACCGGCGTACTCCGTGCGGTCCATCTTGGATTCGAGACGTCGGATGGGGGGTCTCCAATATCTAGTGGAGTGGGAGGGGTACGGCCCGGAGGAACGGTGCTGGGTGCCGAGGAGAGACATTTTGGAGAGACATTTTGGACCCGTCTCTCCTGACGGAATTCCATCGTGGGCACCCGACGCACCCTGCTGCGCGTCCTCCTGGTCGTCCCCGAGGCCGGAGTCGGCGCACGTCTGGAGCCGCGCGTCAAGGGGGGGGTACTGTCACGGTTTCGGCCGAGGCTGCCTCTCTTCCTTGCTCGGGCAGGCTTCGGCGTTCGTCGTCTCCGGAATACTAGCTGCCACCGTTGCATGTTTCTATGTTCGTTTGCTTTTGTCTGATTGTTGTTACACCTGTTATCGTTTAGTGTAATTAGTGTCCTATAAGTTCTCGTTGTGTTTGTCTAGTGTTGTGTGTGATTGTTTTCACTGTCGTGCGCTTAGCTTTTGTATGTACAGTTTGCTCGGTTGAGCTGCTCTCCAATCTGTGTTTTTGGAGTATTTAGTCGCACGTATTTTGTGCGCCCGCTTTATTTCGCCTGTGTGCGGAGTTTCTCGCCTCAGGGCATTTGTTTTCGTGCTGTGTTTTGTTGCCAAACAACTAAAGTCTTTTGGACTTACTTTGTGCGTCCTGCGCCTGATTCCACCACCACACCCACCTACAGCTACACTGACACATCCGTCATACCGCTCAGGAAGGAGACGCGTTCTGTCTCCTAGAGATGAACGTACTTTGGTGCGAAAAGTGCAAATCAATCCTAGAACAACAGCAAAGGACCTTGTGAAGATGCTGGAGGAAACAGGTACAACAATATCTATATCCACAGTAAAACGAGTCCTATATCGACATAACCTGAAAGGCTGCTCAGCAAGGAAGAAACCACTGCTCCAAAACCGCCATAAAAAAGACAGACTACGGTTTGCAATTGCACATGGGGACAAAGATCGTACTTTTTGGAGAAATGTCCTCTGGTCTGATGAAACAAAAGTAGAACTGTTTGCCCATAATGACCATCGTTATGTTTGGAGGAAAAAGGGGGTTCTTGCAAGCCGAAGAACACCATCCCAACCGTGAAGCATGGGGTGGCAGCATCATGCTGTGGGGATGCGTTGCTGCAGGAGGGACTGGTGCACTTCACAAAATAGATGGCATCATGGGGAAGGACAATTATGTGGATATATTGAAGCAACATCTCAAGACATCAGTCAGGAAGTTAAAGCTTGGTCGCAAATGGGTCTCCCAAATGGACAATGACCCCAAGCATACTTCCAAAGTTGTGCCAAAATGGCTTAAGGACAACAAAGTCAAGGTATTGGAGTGGCCATCACAAAGCCCTGACCTCAATCCTATAGAAAATGTGTGGGCAGAACTGAAAAAGTGTGTGCGAGCAAGGAGGCCTACAAACCTGACTCAGTTGCACCAGCTCTGTCAGAAGGACTGGGCCAAAATTCACCCAACTTATTGTGGGAAGCTTGTGGAAGGCTACCCAAAACTTTTGACCCAAGTTAAACAATTTAAAGGCAATGCTACCAAATACTAATTATAATATAATAATAATAATATAATATGCCATTTAGCAGACGCTTTTATCCAAAGCGACTTACAGTCATGCGTGCATACATTTTTGTGTGTATGTAAACTTCTGCACAAACTTCTGTATGTAAACTTCTGCACTTCTGTAAACTTCTGACCTGCTGGGAATGTGATGAAAGAAATAAAAGCTTAAATAAATAATTCTCTCTACTATTTTTCTGACATTTCACATTCTTAAAATAAAGTGGTGATCCTAACTGACCTAAAACAGGGAATTTTTACTAGGATTAAATGTCAGGAATTGTGAAAAACTGAGTTTAAATGTATTTGGCTAAGGTGTATATAAACTTCTGACATCAACTGTATTTAGGGAAGAAGCAGTCAGCTGGTATTCTGTCTATAATGGAGTGGCCAGCACAGTCACCGGATCTCAACCCTATAGAGCTGTTGTGGGAGGAACTTGACCGTATGGTACGTAAGAAGTGCCCATCAAGCCAATCCAACTTGTGGGAGGTGCTTCAGGAAGCATGGGGTGAAATCTCTTCAGATTACCTCAACAAATTGTCAACTAGAATGCCAAAGGTCTCCAAGGCTGTAATTGCTGCAAATGGAGGATTCTTTGACGAAAGCAAAATTTGAAGGACACAATTATTATTTCTATTAAAACTCATTATTTCTAACCTTGTCAATGACTACATTTCCTATTCATTTTGCTATATTTCCTATTCAAACTCATTTCATGTATGTTTTCATGGAAAACAAGGACATTTCTAAGTGACCCCAAACTTTTGAACGGTAGTGTATATCTTATTTACATAAATATTCAGACCCTTTGCTATGAGACTCGAAATTGAGCTCAGGTGCATCCTGTTTCCATTGATCATCCTTGAGATGTTTCTATAACTTGATTGGAGTCCACCTGTGGTAAATTCCATTGATTGGACATGATTTGGAAAGGCACACACCTGTCTATATAAGGTCCCAAAGTTGACAGTGCATTTCAGAGCAAAAACCAAGCCATGAGGTCGAAGGAATTGGCCGCAGAGCTCCGAGACAGGACTGTGTCGAGGCACAGATCTGGGGAAGGGTACCAAAACATTTCTGCAGCATTGAAGGTCCCCAAGAACACAGTGGCCTCCATCATTCTTAAATGGAAAAAGTTTGGAACCACCAAGATTCTTCCTAGAGCTGGCTGCCCGGCCAAACTGAGCAATCGGGGGAGAAGGGCCTTGGTCAGGGAGGTGACCAAGAACCCGATGGTCACTCTGACAGAGACGGGATGTTTTTCAGTGGCAGCGACTGGGAGACTAGTCAGGATCGAGGGAAAGATGAACGGAGCAAAGTATAGAGAGATCCTTGATGAAAACCTGCTCCAGAGAGCTCAGGATCTCAGACTGGGGCGAAGGTTCACCTTCCAACAGGACAACTGCCCTAAGCACACAGCCAAGACAATGCAGGAGTGGCTTCGGGACAAGTCTCTGAATGTCCTTGAGTGGCCCAGCCAGAGCCCGGACTTGAACCCGATCGAACATCTCTGGAGAGACCTGAAAATAGCTGTGAAACGACGCTCCCCATCCAACCTGACAGAGCTTCAGAGGATCTGCAGAGAAGAATGGGAGAAACTCCCCAAATACAGGTGTGCCAAACTTGTAGCGTCATATCCAAGAAGACTCGAGGCTGTAATCGTTGCCAAAGGTGCTTCAACAAAGTACAGAGTAAAGGGTCTGAATATTTACTTACTTAGGTTTTTTTACCTGTTTTTGCTTTGTCATTATGGGTTATTGTGTGTAGATTGATGAGGGGAAAAAAACAATTTAATTAATTTTAGAATAAGGCTGTAACGTAACAAAATGTGGAAAAAGTCAAGGGGTCTGAATACTTTCTGAATGCACTGTATGTGTGAGCACGAGTGTGTATAAATGTGTCTACGAGCTTGTGTGCGTATGCGTGTATATACGTGTGTGTAAGTGCGTGCTTATGTCTATAAATATGTGTGTGTCTCACCGTCAGATATGTGATCCCAGTAAGGGGACAGGAAGGTGAGGTGTCCCTCTCTGATCAGATGGAACAGCTCCTCTTGGTCTCTGTCTCTCCTCCGGAACGGAGGGAACCCACAGAGCAGGATGTAGACTACCACCCCCAGAGCCCACAGGTCTACCGGCAGACCATACCCTGCAGAGAGAGGTAGAGGGATGGAGAGAGAGAGAGGTGAACAGACAAAGATTGTGCTAGATAGAGTGATAGATAGAGTGATAGATAGCGTGATAGATAGGGTGATAGATAGCGTGATAGATAGCGTGATAGATGGAGTGATAGATCGTGATAGATAGTGATAGATAGAGTGATAGATAGTGATAGATAGAGTGATAGATAGAGTGATAGATAGCGTGATAGATGGAGTGATAGATCGTGATAGATAGTGATAGATAGAGTGATAGATAGCGTGATAGATGGAGTGATAGAGGTGATAGATAGAGATATAGAGTGATAGATAGAGGTAAGTGATAGAGTGATAGAGTGATAGATAGAGGTAAGTGATAGAGTGATAGAGTGATAGAGTGATAGATAGAGATATAGAGGTGATAGATATAGAGGTCCACATTTGACTCATTTCTCTCTGCCTCCTTCTTTCCACTCCTCTCCTCTTTTGACCTCACCCTCTCACCGTCCCCCCCTACTCACAAGGCAGGCAATAGACAAGTTTTTGAGCCGTTTCCGCTCTACTTCCTGAACTCCTCCCGTCGATGCAATCCAGTTCCGTTCTGCCGGTTTGTTTTGCTAGCTAGCTCCGTTGTGCCGACAAAACACTGATATCGCAGTGACAAAGAGGATATAAAAATTACAATTACAACATGAAGAAAAGTGGTTCGGGAACGATGTGTGCGGTAGTTGGTTGCAAAAACTTGAGAAAGCACCTGAACGAGTGGTTAGATAGAGAGTGCTACGACCACAAACCAGCTACAAAGAGGCAATGTCCATGCGCTCCATTGTTTACATTTTTTCGCAAGCCTGATACCGACTCGGAATCAAGGATCTGGCTGAAGGCATTGAATCTAAAGAAACCACCCCTCAACGTTTTTGTTTGTTCCTATCACTTTGTTGACCAAAAACCTACCAAGGATAATCCTTTCCCAGAGTTGTGGTTGGGATACAATCGCCCTCCCCAGCCAAATAGGCGTCAACTCACCCAGCGGACCACTGCCTCCTCCCAGATAAAGAAACGCAGACTTGAATCTGAGGGTAAGTTCAGCAACTTTAGCTATGAAGCTGACAATACTGTTAATTATGAAGAAGTTGTCATACATTAACATTGCCACCGGTATTTTGCTAAGGCAGTTGATTGTTTTGGAGATGGGACAAACAATGCCCACGATAGCTACATCATTAATTGTGTGTGTGTGTGTGTGTGTGCCTGCCTGCGTGTGCCTTAGTCTACATCATAAATACAATGCAAGGTGGCAGGCTGTTGTGATGATGATTGTGTGTGTGCGTGTGAGTGCAATGTTGTAGTACACATTTTTCCATTGTGATGTTTGTAGTGAGAGGACTCTATGCCTGCATTAATTTTGCTCCATCCATGTTTTCTCTTCCCCTTTTTAGATGCTCCAGAAACCTGTCAGCCTGTCTGTGAGGCCGAGCCTGCTACACCAAAATTTCGAGATGCCCAGACCCAATGGGAGGATCCGTCACATATTGATCACATTTACTGTTCAACACACAGTCTGTTAAAGTAGACAAGGCCACACAGTGCGAGGCAGAAATGGGTCCTACTGTGACCAGCACCACGGTCATTGATGATGCTAGGTCCCGGCTGTATACAGGAGTGCTTATGGTTCAATTCTTCACCCTGGTGACGGTGTTGTTGCCTTTCAGTAAGCCATCAATTACCCTTCCTGTTGTTGACCAAATACTTATGACGTTGATGAAACTAAAACTAAACCTAATATTAGGAGATATTGCTCACCGCTTCAATGTGTCTACATCCATGGCAAGCATTGTGATTAGTCACTGGATTGACGTGATGGGTGAACAGTTCAAAGTCCTGATCCCCTGGCTTCCAAGAGAGACCATTCGTGCCACAATGCCCTTGTCGTTTCAGAGGAACTACCCTCGAACCACCTGCATCATTGACTGTGCCGAAAGTGCCATGCAGAGAGCCACAAACCACGACTCAAGGAGTGACACTTTCAGCCAGTATAAATCACGCAACACTGTGAAATATCTCGTCGCTGTGGCCCCTAATGGGCTAATCATGTTTATATCTGATGCCTATGCTGGCAGAAGCAGCGATAAGTTTATCACCATGGACAGTGGGTTCCTAGACTCTCTGAGGGCTGGTGATGAGGTCATGGCGGACCGTGGGTTCCTAGACTATCTGAGGGCTGGTGATGAGGTCATGGCGGACCGTGGGTTCCTAGACTATCTGAGGGCTGGTGATGAGGTCATGGCGGACCGTGGGTTCCTAGACTATCTGAGGGCTGGTGATGAGGTCATGGCGGACCGTGGGTTCCTAGACTATCTGAGGGCTGGTGATGAGGTCATGGCGGACCGTGGGTTCCTAGACTATCTGAGGGCTGGTGATGAGGTCATGGCGGACCGTGGGTTCCTAGACTATCTGAGGGCTGGTGATGAGGTCATGGCGGACCGTGGGTTCCTAGACTATCTGAGGGCTGGTGATGAGGTCATGGCGGACCGTGGGTTCCTAGACTATCTGAGGGCTGGTGATGAGGTCATGGCGGACCGTGGGTTCCTAGACTATCTGAGGGCTGGTGATGAGGTCATGGCGGACCGTGGGTTCCTAGACTATCTGAGGGCTGGTGATGAGGTCATGGCGGACCGTGGGTTCCTAGACTCTCTGAGGGCTGGTGATGAGGTCATGGCGGACCGTGGGTTCCTAGACTATCTGAGGGCTGGTGATGAGGTCATGGCGGACCGTGGGTTCCTAGACTATCTGAGGGCTGGTGATGAGGTCATGGCGGACCGTGGGTTCCTAGACTATCTGAGGGCTGGTGATGAGGTCATGGCGGACCGTGGGTTGCTTGATGAGAGAAGGGTCAGTTTGAACATCCCTGCTTTCACCTACAATCAGTTGACCAATGAGGAGACGACACGCACCAGGCGAGTAGCCAATGTCCGCATACATGTGGAAAGAGCAATTCAGAGACTGAAGGTGTTTAAGATTTTATCCCAGAATGTTCCCATCAGCATGGCACCGAAACTGGACAACATCTTAACCATCTGTGCTGGCCTAGTTAACCTGAAGAGTCCACTGATCAGTGAGGTTTAGAATCTTGCCCTGTGTCCCTGTCTACCAACACCCAGCCATGTTGTTCATTAAATACAGATAAACACAACAAATACTGCGTGCATTGTATTTTTAAATATTATATATGAATATTTTCATAGTGATATAATTGTGTGGGCTGCTTTTGTATTTTACTTTTTAATAACTGTTAAGATTAAACACACAATCTTTCTTGTTGAAGCCATTTGTTTAGTTTCCTCAAAACAATTAATTAATCGAGTGTTATTTATGTACAGTATGAGCTTACTATGAATTATGAACTGTGTTAAAATAAATTGTAGCACTCTAAGGATTGAAATTACATCAAACTTTATTTTCACTCAAACAGTAGGCACACTGATATATTGCACAGCATAAAGAGATCATGTAAACAATGGACATCTGTTGGCTCCTGTGGGCATGACCTAAATAAGGCAGTTTATTTTGGTTTTAAAATGCTGAGATATTTACTGCAGAACTGTAACCTTCCCTCAACAAAATCATCAACAATTTTCGGGAGCATGTGGGCAAAGTAGAATGTGCGCAGCCTTATGATATGCCCCTGGACAAAGCCTTGGTCGTAGGGTACTTCGATTTCTAGGTGCTCAGTTTTGTTCCAGATCACCAACTTGGAGTGCTGAAGCCCTGTGCAGTGCATCCCAATTTGTACCTGCATGTAGTAGCCTTTTGGACCATTGCAGGCAATATGGTAATCTACCCTATCTCCGTTTGCCACAGTTGTGATTTCGCAGTTCTTTGTTGCCAAAAATTCTGCAAGTGACTTGTTTCCCATCACAGGTGATTTGATCTCCAACAGAATGTCGTTGTTTATCACTCCATCGGGAGATGCTGCAAGCCACGGTTCCTTTTCGCACACCACTAAGCCTTTGGTTTCAATGCTGTTGCCCAGAGTTTCCAAATAGTCCCTTGCAAGTTCCTCCCCCTCCGCTCCTTGACGGGTTGCGGCATTGCCACGGAAGGATGGGTGTAAGTGTTCTGACAAAAACTTGTCAGGCGCCGTGGTTGAGCGAATGGGCACCTTTCTAGCTGTGCTCGCTGTGATGCGCACTCTCCGCGCATCATGCCAGACCTGTTCTTTGCTCTGTGCTTTTGTAGCCTTCTCAATCTCCTCAAGCTGGGCTGTGGACATGTTAATGTATTCATCATAAAAGGTTCTGCATTTTACACAAGCCAGTGGTGTGTGGTGCTCTTCATGGTTTAGGAGATGGAGGTGTGGACATGGTGTTGGCTCGGTGATGGAGGAGGTATTAGCATTAAAGCAGAGCTGCAGGAGGCTATTCCCAGGGCAATTGAAAAGTGCTGCCATTGGTGAGGCAAGTGCGTTCTTCCTCCACTCTTCATGAGTCCTAAAGAGTGTCACCTCCTGTGCCGGTTCTGGAGTGGTAGAGGATGGCGGTGAAGTTGGTGGCGGCTGGTAGAGATCCTTCCTGTTGTGTCGTTTGAAGCGGACATACTTCATCTTCCTCTGACCAGCATTTCTTTTAGACCCAGCATTCCACTGGTTCTGTCCGTCTGTGCAGGCACGCCCGGTTTTCCCCTGTCTCACAGCATTTTCTACCTAGAGAGATATAGTAAAAACAGTGCATAGATATTATAATGGGTTCACTTCACACTTATCATATAATAATAATAATAATATGCCATTTAGCAGACGCTTTTATCCAAAGCGACTTACAGTCATGTGTGCATAAATTTTTACGTATGGGTGGTCCCGGGGATCGAACCCACTACCCTGGCGTTACAAGCACCATGCTCTACCAATTGAGCTACAGATGATGTAACACGAATATGAAGAAAATGCGTTATTATCATAATTCAATTCAATTATGAGCGCGCTTATCTAAACGGCACCTAAAAGCTGTCTCAAAGAACCAGCAAAAGTAATGATTATGAATATGTAAAATATTGCAATGAGACATTTTAATTGTTTATTCATAAACAAGTGTTCGGTTCATGCATAAGCTCCAGTCCTTATGTTGTCATTATCTATTGTCTGTCTGCTATATTTATTTTTTATTTATTAAATCCAGGAATTTGGTTAATGAAACATTTATTTAAATTAAGATACAATTAATACAAAACAAAATTCGCTTTAAAGGCTTTGTTCTTTCTGTTTTGAGGTGTCTGTGAAAGTCTGAAAGTCTTTAGTGCCGCTTTCAGAGCGCTCACGTCCATAATGGAGAACTGTCGTAGGCCTAACATTGTTTTTTCCTCATAAATGCAAACACGAAAATTAAAACACAAAATAGTTATTTTTTTAAAATAACAAATGTATGGATTTATAGCGTTTTGAAAAGAAGACATAGGCCTAGGCTACAATGGTCAAATAATTACCTTCCACAGGATCGCAGCTGAGTGGGAACAAGATCTCCCTGGTCCAGCAACACACGTACATCCCGCAGTTTTGACTTCTCCAGCTTCAGTTAACAGCACCCAAGCATTATGCCATGCATTGTTCAAACACTGGCTAGGCTCTACATTTGCTTTCAGATAAACAAAACGATCATGTTTGTATGAAATGACACAACCGACTTTGTTGCTGTGCAGATATTGATATGCCTCGGAGGCTTTCAGATTGTCCATTGCTTTTCCATCTATTGCCATTGATTGCACGAAGTAGGAGCAAATCTTGCTGTATGTTATGTTGGGCCACGTCGTCATGTTATCCTCCCAGTTCTGCACTGAATTCGGGTGGAGGAGAGTAACGCCATCTCTAGTCAAAGTAGTAGAACCGTGTTCCCAAGCTAGCGTCGACATCGCTGTGTTTACACCGGCAGACGTTGTACAAACAACTTCCGGCGGAAATGAAATGCATTTGTGTAGAGTTATGGCGCCACCCGTGATACAGCGCGTAAACTTGTCTATACGCTTGACCTCATCTTCACTAGATGCTGCTCCTCTACTAATCTCACTGCAACTCCCCTCCATGTCTCCGACCACTACTTTGTTTCCTTTTCTCTCTCGCTCTCCTCCCACACTACTCACTCTGCCCCTACACAGATGGTAATGCGCCGCCGCAACCTTCGCTCTCTCTCTCCCACTACTCTCTCCTCTTCCATCCTATCATCTCTTCCCTCTGCTCAATCCTTCTCCCTCCAATCTCCTGATTCTGCCTCCTCAACCCTCCTCTCCTCCCTTTCTGCATCCTTTGACTCTCTGTGTCCCCTATCCTCCCGGCCGGCTCGGTCCTCCCCTCCAGCTCCGTGGCTTGATGACTCATTGCGAGCTCACAGAACAGAGCTCCGGGCAGCGGAGCGGAAATGGAAGAAAACTAAACTCCCTGCCGACCAGGCATCTTTTCACTCCCTCCTCTCTACATTTTCTTCATCTGTTTCTGCTGCTAAGGCCACCTTCTACCACTCTAAATTCCAAGCATCTGCCTCTAACCCTAGGAAGCTCTTTGCCACATTTTCCTCCCTCCTGAATCCCCCCCCCCCCCCCCCCTCCTCTCTCTCTGTGGATGACTTCATCAACCACTTTGAAAAGAAGGTTGACGACATCCGATCCTCGTTTGTTAAGTCTAATGACACTGCTGGTCCTGCTCACACTGCCCTACCCTATGCTTTGACTTCTTTCTCCCCTCTCTCTCCAGATAAAATCCTGCGACTTGTGACTGCAGGCCGCCCAACAACCTGCCCGCTTAACCCCATCCCCTCCTCCCTTCTCCAGACCATCTCCGGTGACCTTCTCCCCTACCTCACCTCGCTGATCAACTCATCCTTGACCGCTGGCCATGTCCCTTCCGTCTTCAAGAGAGCGAGAGTTGCTCCCCTTCTCAAAAAACCAACACTCGACCCCACTGATGTCAACAACTACAGACCAGTATCCCTTCTTTCTTTTCTTTCCAAAACTATTGAGCGTGCCGTCTTTAGCCAACTCTCTTGCTATCTCTCTCAGAATGACCTTCTTGATCCAAACCAATCAGGTTTCAGGACTGGTCATTCAACTGAGACTGCTCTTCTCTGTGTCACGGAGACTCTCCGCACTGCTAAAGCTAACTCTCTCTCCTCTGCTCTTGTCCTTCTAGACCTGTCTGCTGCCTTTGATACTGTGAACCATCAGATCCTCCTCTCCACCCTCTCCGAGCTGGGCATCTCCGGCGCGGCTCACTCCTGGATTGCGTCCTACCTGACCGGTCGCTCCTACCAAGTGGCGTGGCGAGAAGCTGTCTCCGCACCACGTGCTCTCACCACTGGTGTCCCCCAGGGCTCAGTTCTAGGCCCTCTCCTTTTCTCCCTATATACCAAGTCACTTGGCTCTGTCATATCCTCACATGGCCTTTCCTATCATTGCTACGCTGACGATACACAACTAATCTTCTCCTTTCCCCCTTCTGATAACCAGGTGGCGAATCGCATCTCTGCATGTCTGGCAGACATATCAGTATGGATGACGGATCACCACCTCAAGCTGAACCCTGGCAAGACGGAGCTGCTCTTCCTCCCGGGGAAGGACTGCCCGTTCCATGATCTCGCCATCACGGTTGACAACTCCGCTGTGTCCTCCTCCCAGAGTGCGAAGAGCCTAGGCGTGACCCTGGACAACACCCTGTCGTTCTCCGCCAACATCAAGGCGGTGACCCGCTCCTGCAGGTTCATGCTCTACAACATTCGGAGAGTACGACCCTGCCTTACACAGGAAGCGGCACAGGTCCTAATCCAGGCACTTGTCATCTCCCGCCTGGACTACTGCAACTCGCTGTTGGCTGGCCTCCCTGCCTGTGCCATTAAACCCCTACAACTCATCCAGAATGCCGCAGCCCGTCTGGTGTTCAACCTTCCCAAGTTCTCTCACGTCACCCCCCCTCCTCCGCACACTCCACTGGCTTCCAGTTGAAGCTCGCATCCGCTACAAGACCATGGTGCTTGCCTATGGAGCAGTGAGGGGAACGGCACCTCTGTACCTTCAGGCTCTGATCAGTCCCTACACCCAAACGAGGGCATTGCGTTCATCCACCTCTGGCCTGCTGGCTCCCCTTCCTCTGCGGAAGCATAGCTCCCGCTCAGCCCAGTCAAAACTGTTCGCTGCTCTGGCACCCCAATGGTGGAACAAGCTCCCTCACGACGCCAGGACAGCGGAGTCACTCACCACCTTCCGGAGACATTTGAAACCCCACCTCTTTAAGGAATACCTGGGATAGGATAAAGTAATCCTTCTAACCCCCCCCCCCCCCAAATTGTAAAGTGTTTATCCCACTGGCTATAGGGTGAACGCACCAATTTGTGAGTCGCTCTGGCTAAGAGCGTCTGCTAAATGACGTTAATGTGCCCTTGAGCAAGGCACTTAACCCTAATTGCTCCTGTAAGTCGCTCTGGATAAGAGCGTCTGCTAAATGACTAAAATGTAAATGTAAATGTATAGATAGCGTGATAGATGGAGTGATAGAGTGATAGAGTGATAGAGTGATAGAGTGATAGAGGTGATAGAGCGATAGAGGTGATAGAGGTGATAGAGGTGATAGATCGAGTAACAGTATATATAAAGTGACAGATGTAGTCACCTGTCTCTGAGAGGATCTCCGGGGCGACATAGGTGGGTGTTCCACACACAGTGAAGATGGGTTCTGTTACAACCATGGCTAGACCAAAATCACCCAGCTTTAACCTACGGACCCCATCACTACTGTGCTCCACCTGGAAGAGAGAGAGATATACCATCACTAATGTACTCTACCTAGGAGAGAGAGAGAGAGAGAGAGAGAGAGAGAGAGAGAGAGAGAGAGAGAGAGAGAGAGAGAGAGAGAGAGAGAGAGAGAGAGAGAGAGAGAAAGTGATACCATCACTACTGTACTCCACCTGGAAGAGAGAGAGAGAGAGAGAGAGAGAAGAGAGAGAGAGAGAGAGAGAGAGAGAGAAAGAGAGAGAGAGAGAGAGAGAGAGAGAGAGAGAGAGAGAGAGAGAGAGAGAGAGAGAGAGAGAGAGAGAGAGAGAGAGAGAGAGAGAGAGAGAGAGAGAGAGAGAGAAAGCGATATCATCACTACTGTACTCTACCTGGAAGAGAGAGAGAGAGATACCATCACTACTGTACTCCACCTGGAAGAAAGAGAGAGAGAGATACCATCACTACTGTACTCTACCTGGAAGAGAGAGAGAGAGAGAGATACCATCACTACTGTACTCTACCTGGAAGAGAGAGAGAGAGAGAGATACCATCACTACTGTACTCTACCTGGAAGAGAGAGAGAGAGATACCATCACTTCTGTACTCTACCTGGAAGAGAGAGAGAGAGAGAGATACCATCAATACTTTACTCCACCTAGGAGAGAGAGAGAAAGAGAGAGAGAGAAAGAGAGAGAGAGAGAGAGAGAGAGAGAGAGAGAGAGAGAGAGAGAGAGAGAGAGAGAGAGAGAGAGAGATACCATCACTACTGTACTCTACCTGGAAGAGAGAGAGAGAGAGAGATACCATCACTACTGTACTCCACCTGGAAGAGAGAGAGAGAGATACCATCACTACTGTACTCCACCTGGAAGAGAGAGAGAGAGAGAGAGAGAGAGAGAGAGAGAGAGAGAGAGAGAGAGAGAGAGAGAGAGAGAGAGAGAGAGAGAGAGAGAGAGAGATAATGTAGTGTATTAAGATTATGACGTTGTTAATGTTTTTAAGTGGAACCGGAGAGGATGTTTATTTTAGTGTCAGAGGGAATGGTTTTAATGTGACACCCCGGATAGGACAGAGAAGTCTGTGTGTTGTAGACAGGGGATTGGACAGTAGAGGGAGCCACCCCTATCTTGGGAAGATTATATATACTGGGTAAAAACGACGAAGAGGTTAGAGCGGCCATTGCAATCTGGGAAGTCGCTCTCCGGGTGGTCATGACATCCGTCACTTATGCTGGAATCTTGTGATATGAATAAACTTATGATCAAAGGTTCAGTATGAGCGGACTCCTTTGTTTATCAGCAATAATTGCCAGCATTTACTCGATACTACAATACCATCACTACTGTACTCCACCTGGAAGAGAGAGAGAGAGAGAGAGATACCATCACTACTGTACTCTACCTGGAAGAGAGAGAGAGAGAGATACCATCACTACTGTACTCCACCTGGAAGAGAGAGAGAGAGAGAGAGATACCATCACTACTGTACTCCACCTGGAAGAGAGAGCGAGAGAGAGATACCATCACTACTGTACTCCACCTGGAAGAGAGAGAGAGAGAGAGAGAGAGAGAGATACCATCACTACTGTACTCCACCTGGAAGAGAGAGAGAGAGAGAGAGAGATACCATCACTACTGTACTCCACCTGGAAGAGAGAGAGAGAGAGAGAGATACCATCACTACTGTACTCCACCTGGAAGAGAGAGCGAGAGAGAGATACCATCACTACTGTACTCCACCTGGAAGAGAGAGAGAGAGAGAGAGAGATACCATCACTACTGTACTCCACCTGGAAGAGAGAGAGAGAGAGAGAGAGAGATACCATCACTACTGTACTCCACCTGGAAGAGAGAGAGAGAGAGAGAGAGAGATACCATCACTACTGTACTCCACCTGGAAGAGAGAGAGAGAGAGAGAGAGATACCATCACTACTGTACTCCACCTGGAAGAGAGAGAGAGAGAGAGAGAGAGATACCATCACTACTGTACTCCACCTGGAAGAGAGAGAGAGAGAGAGAGAGATACCATCACTACTGTACTCCACCTGGAAGAGAGAGAGAGAGAGAGATACCATCACTACTGTACTCCACCTGGAAGAGAGAGAGAGAGAGAGATACCATCACTACTGTACTCCACCTGGAAGAGAGAGAGAGAGAGAGATACCATCACTACTGTACTCCACCTGGAAGAGAGAGAGAGAGAGAGAGAGAGAGAGATACCATCACTACTGTACTCCACCTGGAAGAGAGAGAGAGAGAGAGAGAGATACCATCACTACTGTACTCCACCTGGAAGAGAGAGAGAGAGAGAGAGAGAGAGAGAGAGAGAGAGAGAGAGAGAGAGAGAGAGAGAGAGAGAGAGAGAGAGATACCATCACTACTGTACTCCACCTGGAAGAGAGAGAGAGAGAGAGAGAGAGAGAGAGAGAGAGAGAGAGAGAGAGAGAGAGAGAGAGAGAGATACCATCACTACTGTACTCCACCTGGAAGAGAGAGAGAGAGAGAGATACCATCACTACTGTACTCCACCTGGAAGAGAGAGAGAGAGAGAGAGATACCATCACTACTGTACTCCACCTGGAAGAGAGAGAGAGAGAGAGAGAGAGAGAGAGAGAGAGAGAGAGAGAGAGAGAGAGAGAGAGAGAGAGAGAGAGAGAGAGAGAGAGAGAGAGAGAGAGAGAGCGATACCATCACTACTGTACTCCACCTGGAAGAGAGAGAGAGAGAGAGAGAGAGAGAGAGAGAGAGAGAGAGAGAGAGAGAGAGAGAGAGAGAGAGAGAGAGAGATACCATCACTACTGTACTCCACCTGGAAGAGAGAGAGAGAGAGATACCATCACTACTGTACTCTACCTATTGATTTACCTATTCACACACACACTGCCTCACCAGTAGGTTTTCAGGTTTCAGGTCTCTGTGTACTATGGTCTCTGTGTACTATGGTCTCTGTGTACTATGGTCTCTGTGTACTATGGTCTCTGTGTACTATGGTCTCTGTGTACTATGGTCTTGCTGTGAATATATCTCAGAGCCTCACTGACATCACACACCATCAGCCCCACCTCCTCTTCCGGAAACTTCCCACGCTCCGCAATCGCCTCGAACAGGTCGCCCCCGGTAACCATCTCCATGACGAGATAGGAGTGTGTGTGTGTGTGGTGGTGTATGAAGAGACGCACCACGCGGGGATGTGACAGGCTACCCAGAATGCTCAGCTCGTTCTGCATCATGTGCTCTCGGCCAATCAGTTTTGAGCGCTCCACAATCTTTACGGCGAAGGCTTCTCCATTGTCACGCCGACGACACTCGCGCACAACAGCAAAGTTCCCGTCTCTGACCGTGCGGCCGATATCATAGCAACGCTCAATATCCGACAGAGTGACATCACTATTGTCAGATGGGAGGTCAAAGATCCCGTCCTGTTTAGTCCCCGCCTCTTCCTGTTTAGAATCTGAGGAGGAACGTTCTGATTGGCTGAGGGACTCCTCCTCAATCCTACAGATTGGTCCAGTGTGGCGTCGGGCGGGACCGACGTGAGGTTTCTCTACTTCCTGGTCGTTTGG
Source organism: Coregonus ussuriensis (assembly GCA_031479575.1). NCBI lineage: Eukaryota > Metazoa > Chordata > Actinopteri > Salmoniformes > Salmonidae > Coregonus > Coregonus ussuriensis. The sequence goes on along the minus strand of CM062480.1, from coordinate 7,492,172 downwards.
TCTGTTTCCTATTTGCTTCCTGGTTACGGGAGGAAGTGGAGCCCTCCCTGCTCTCTGATTGGGTCGTTCAGAGAGCTTACAGTTCCTGCTGCGTGGAGGAGGGAGTGTGTCTATCTCTCCTTGCTCCTCCTCCTGGGTGAGTGGACCTATCGGTGAAGAAAGTCTCTCTCTAGTTCCGCGTTTCACTCTGACCCTCTGAAGTTGATTGGGGGGGTGAGAGGGGTGTGTGGAGTTTCAGTTAGAATGTGTGTTAGGGTGTGTATGTATGTGTGCATCCGTGTCCAGGAGTGTGTGAGTAGGGTGTATGGACTGTCTGGTTGTGTTGTTGTGTGTGGAGTGCCTGTTTGGGTGTGCAGTGGGGTTTGGGTGTGTATTGGGGTGTGTCAGTGTGTTTGGGTGTGTATAGGGGTGTGTCAGTGTGTTTGGGTGTGTCAGTGTGTTTGGGTGTGTATTGGGGTGTGTCAGTGTGTTTGGGTGTTTAAGCCTGTGTGTGTCTGCTTTGCGATGTGTGTGTCTGTCCAGGTTGCATCCCTGTGTGAGTGCATCGCTGTTTGTCTGTGTGTCCGTCCCTTTGCTGTATCCGCTGTCGGCCTTGGCAGCTTTATCAGGTGAAGGTCGTAACCTCCTCTCCCAGGCACGGAGCGCGTCGTCACAGTAACGGGAATGTTGCGGGAACATCTCCTCCAAGGCCTCCTTGACGCTCCGGAGCTCTGGACGAGACTTTCCCAACGCCAGGAACGCCGCTTCGCCACGGAAGAAATCACACACGCCCCGCACCTGGAGGGAGAGACGGGTTAGACACACACACATGGAGGGAGAGGTGTGTTGTTGTTGTTGTGGTTGTGTGTGTGTGTGTGTGAAAGTGTGTGTGTTTGTGTCTGGTTACCTCTCGTGCGTGTGGTGTATAGAGGCGTGTGACTCTGGCCCTGTGCCAGCGAGGGAAGCCCAGCGCCTCGGAGACGTCCAATAGAAGCTGCTCGTACGAGACCACGCCCCTACGGTTCAACAGCACCGTCACCTGACCCAGACACAGAGACGATGTCATTGAGAGACCAGGAAGTACTGAACATGTGTGAGCCAAGCCAACCATAGAATTAGAATTTAATTAAATGTCAATGAAGCCAACTTCTTGAATTTAGAATCATGTTTGTTAGTGCAGAGATGGAACAAAAGCCTGCACATCCAGTAGCACTCCAGAAAGAGGGTTGGCTACTCCTTTTTAATCATTTATCATTTCATTTTAGACTGTTACCTTTCTGAGGGTGCTGTGACCGCACGGTCGGACCACAGTAACCAATCGTGGTCGCTCTGCACTTTGCTCAGCATGACGAGTGTGGAAGACTGGGAAAGGAGGAGGGAGAGTGGTCCTAGTGGCTGGAGGTTGGGGGTCAGGGTGGAGGAGGGGGAGGAGAGAGGGCCAGGGCTGAGGGTGGGGAACACCCCCCATATGCTTAGAGAGGGAGGGTTCTGAAGGAGATGGGGGGAAAGAGAGGATGGTGAGGAAGCAGGGAAAGAGGAGAGAGAGGTGAATGATGTGGGGAAGGGGGGGGGGGGGGGGGGTAGATTGTAGGGTGAGAGAGATAGAAAGAGAGAATCAACAGGTTAGTTAGTTGTGACTATTTCTTTCCACTTTCAAAATGTGTCCTCATCAGCTGTCTGTATATAGGTTAACTGGGCTACTGCTTTTCTTTAGATAAGCAAGCAAGTAACATGATGCGTGGTCCTCATTGTGTGTGTGTGTGTGTGTGTGTGTGTGTTTGTGTGTGTTTGTGTGTGTGTGTGTGTCTTAAGGAAGCGTTAATAATTTAGACAGGAGAGCTGGGCGCTCAAAGAACCTCAACTGGCCCCTACAGTCCAAGAGATGGAAAAGACTCAAATCTGATCAGCGGGATTTGTTTACACACACACACACACACACACACACACACACACACACACACACACACACACACAGACCTGTGTTGTCCATGGAGTTGGAGAAGTAGGTAAGCTATGGCATCCCTGACACACACCATTCAGTATGTGTCATGAACCTATTTGAAAATGTTAACAAGAAAGCCACCCTGGTGAGGCTATCCCAAGAATTCACACACTGTCTCCAATGAAGCTACAAGACACTGTTTTTGTTAACTTTTCACTGAGGCAGACCCCAACCTCCCATAAATACCTCATAAAAAGAACTGTCACACAACAATATGGACAAGGCCAGAACGCAGAGGTTTATCCACAGATAAAACCACAATGGCCACCATAATACAAAATCACCAAGCTCTCACAGTCTCACGTCAAATTTCGAAGTTGTTGCAAATGTCAATGTTTAAGGTTAGGTTTAGGCATTAACTCCACGTGTTTAAGGTTAGGGTTAAGGTTAGGCATTCACTCTGAACGGTTAAGGTTTGGGATAGGTGTAACAGGGTTGGTTATGTTTCCACTTGACACTGCAGAAATATATATTCTGTGTTTATGTATTCCTATTGGTTGGTTGAAGTTACATATCAATAAGGTGTTATGCCATTGGTCACGCTTGCAGATAGGGGGAGATTGCGAACATAAATTCTTCCCAGTCTGATATTGACATGCAAGCGGTAGGTCACGTTCTGAAATACTGTATTCTATTGTCATATTTACAACGTGTACGAGCTCACTGTGTACATGTCCTGATGAGTATATGACATGTGTACGGTACCTGGTAGATATTGGGGGAATCCTGGGATGTGCTTTTGTATGTTATTGCTGTAAGAGCGAGTTAGCTAGCATGCTGTAATTGTAATGGTCACATTAGCTCCCTGCTAATTCACAGTTATTTCCATGCTAACAGACAAATCATGAATCTACAGCCATCAACATACTGTTGTACTGCACATGTAATGTGCTTCCTTGTGTCTATCATCAGGCACTTATATTTATTGTATTTTGTACTATTTTTGTCATTGTTATGTTTGATTACAAAATACTCAATCTGATATTGACATGCAAGCGGCGAATCAGGAATCTACAGCCATCAACATACTGTTGTAATGCACATGTAATGTGCATCATTGTGTCTATCGTCAGAAAACTACAGATGAACTGGGACCATTGGTGGACAGTACTTTCTTTAAAAACACAACGCAAGAGAGTTACGAAGTACGATCACATCTGTTACCCTGGTGCCGAGACCAGTCTTCTTGTCTTCGCTGGACAGCTGTTACGTAGGCTTAAAACAAAAATCTCGAAAACAACTTTCTATCACTAGATTCGAACATGCAGCCTTTGACACCAGAGGCAGATGCTTATGCCCTAGCAAAACCCAAACCTACTTGAAGCTATCAGTGCTCACTGTTGCCCCTAGTGGCCGGTTTCCACATCATCTCCTGACATTCTCAGACATGGGATGGACATCAAATACTGACTTTCATAATGGGTGACCTGGCTGTACAAAATACAGTTGTACTGTATCTGTAGGCTATCTTAGTTCTTCTCAAATCCTTCACAATTAACATATATGACGAGTGGCGCAGTGGTCTAAGGCACTGCATTGCAGTGCTAGCTGTGCCACTAGAGGAGCATGGCGTTTGCAACGCCACGGTTGTGGGTTCGATTCCCACAGGGGGTATGAAAAAATAAATAATGTATGCACTAACTAACTGTAAGTCGCTCTGGATAAGAGCGTCTGCTAAATGACGTAAATGAGAAGAAACCTTTTTCACATAAAGAAATTCTATACTTTTTCTAAGCTACTGAATAAATATTAAAACTGGACAAGACATGAATTTGAGAGAATTTATCATTTTTACTTTTAAAGCATTACGTTTTAGAGTTTAACCCTCCGCTCACCTGCCGCTCTCCATCTAGCGCCCGCCGCCGCGTCGCATCCGAACCGTTGTTTCCACACGGGCGTCATAGCCCACCTGTTCACTCTACTAGCACACTCAGACTTTCCGTTGACCATTTCTTTACCAGCAGTATAGACCATTATTTCATGTAACAACTTCTGCCTCTGCCGTTTTTGGAAGAGAGATTAGGAATAGTTGATGGGATGCGCGCGTTGAGCTCCTCTGACCAGCAAGCGGAAGGCACACCAGAGTTGCTACGGGGGTGCGTGGGAGGACTCCAGACTTGCAACATAAACTCTCTCTCGAAAGTTAAGTAAAAGGAAGGCGGATGGGATGTTGTTACCTTGCATAACAAAAACACTACCGCCAAACCGTTTCGGTAACAACAACACAGCGGTGAGTCCAGGTGATCATTGCCGGAATTACGGGAGAGATGCGTCACCGCTTTGGCACAGCTAGCTAGCGCCTGGTTCGCAACAGCCAGCGTGCCTCTCCTCACTCACACACCTCTCTGTGTAGACACACACACACACACACACACACACACAAACACAGTAGCTGTGCCATTGATAACAAAACAAAAAACGTTTCCCCTTGGTTTTGTTCAGGGCAAATTCATGCTTCATGGAGAGACAAAAACAGAGCGGATGAAGAAAAATAAACATAAGAAAGAAAGAAACAATCAGAAACAGACAGACAGACCATGGGAGAGAGAGGGGGAGGTGAGAAAGAGAGAGAGAAACAGAGAGTAGCTGGGGTGGAAACCCACTTCTGTCCAGCCATGTCTTTGTTCCACTCGCCCTAAGGGCCTGTCCCCATGGTTACGGCGAACACCTGGTCTGTTACCAGGGTTACTGCTAACACTGCAGCCCCCAGCAATGGTTCTCGTTCAGGATACTGATCCTGGATCTCCCTTACCGAAAAATACAGGGTTCTGGCAAACAGTTGTGGCAAATCTTTAGCCATTTGCAGCAAACTAATAGGTTTCACATGCAAATTAAATTTGGGAACTTGAGACTTGGGAACTTCTGGCAAACGATTCTAGGAAACTTGTATTGGGGCGGCAGGTAGCTTAGTGGGTAAGAGCGTTGTGCCAGTAACTGAAAGGTCGCTGGTTCTAATCTCCGAGCCGACTAGGTGAAAAATCTGTTGATGTGCCCTTGAGCAAGGCACTTAACCCTAATCGCTCAGGATAAGAGCGTCTGCTAAATGACAAAAAAAAAAAAATACTTAAAAAAAAAACATTCTACTGTTTGCTGCAAATGTATGACAATTAGATCAGGTTTTTGGTTACTTTGTGTATTAACACAATACAACTTGAAATCATCAGCATGCTAATGAAGAAAAGAGCAAAGACTGGATATTTCCCAAATAAATTGTTTATTTAATATTTTCTATGTAGCTACAACATTTACATGAGAGAAATGTGAACACTGTGGATGTTGACCTTATGATGTTTAAAGAGGCAACTACAGAATTTACATGAGCAAAGTGATAACTGTCTAGTCTCCTGAGTGGCGCAGTGGTCTAAGGCACTGCATCGCAGTGCTAACTGTGCCACTAGAGATCCTGGTTTGAATCCAGGCTCTGTCGCAGCCAGCCGCGACCGGGAGACTCATGGGCGGCGCACAATTGGTCCAGGGTAGGGGAGGGAATGGCCGGCAGGGATGTAGCTCAGTTGATAGAGCATGGTGTTTGCAACGCCAGGGTTGTGGGTTCGTTTCCCACGGGGGGCCATTATAAAAAAATGTATTCACTAACTGTAAGTCGCTCTGGATAAGAGCGTCTGCTAAATGACTAAAATGTAAATGTAATAACTGAGCAATAGCTTTCAACCAATGGAATTTTAAAAGATAATTAACAACAGTGAAATAATTAAAACTAAATCAAACCCAGTTCAGATCTATTGCCTTTTTGAGTGAACTTTGGAGATGGTGGCCCAGTGGAAGACCTTTGTCCAAAGCGTGTTGAATGCATGCACTGAAACAATCATAAAACAATAACAAAATTAGGATACTGAAAACATTTATTTTGGCATCTTAAAAAATGTAAGCACTCACTACTGTAAGTCGCTCTGGATAAGAGCGTCTGCTAAATGACTAAAATGTCAATGTAAAAGGTAGACTCAGCGGCCAATGGGCGGGTTTGGTTTTGGAAAAACGGGGTCAATTGTTACAAAGTTACCTTGATGTTGTTATGCTTTTCACTGACACTGTCATTCTATATATTTTACAGCAAGATAACAATGTTTCTGCCTTGTAGAAATGCTATATAAACAAACGATGTAGCTAGCATAAACTGGGACTTAGGCCTACTAAATGTACCTTTAAATGTGGCCAACTGTTCCTAGAGAGCCACAGCATACAAGCCAAGCCTCAACACAATCGATTCAAACTAATAAACTAATTATGATCTTCAATCTAGACTGGGGACTTCATTATTAAGAGCCAGTTGTCTACTCGTTGTCTCTTCTTCCTGGCTCAGGTGTATAAGGCTTGGGTGGAAGAAAAGCAACATAACATTGAGTTACGCCTAATATGGCAATTCATATTATTTTATCTTAACTTACAGTACATTTCAAAGCCATGAATGCAAGAAGCCTTGACCTGGTGCACATTTCTCCGTCCTCAGTTTGATTGAAAGCCTCTGTCTGTCTTTTTTTTCTTGTAACTGATTGCTTCTAGAAAAAGAGTGTCACGTATACCCCCCCATCTGGCCTCTTGGTTACCAGGCTGCACTTTATTACGCACACCTGTCACCATCGTTACGCGCACCGGCGCCTCATCAGACTCACCTGGACTCCATCACCTTCCTGATTACCTCCCCTATATATATATATATATATATATATATATATATATGTCACTCCATTTGGTTCCTTCCCCAGGCGTTCTTGATTCTGTTACTCTGTTTCTGTCTGTGCGCTACTCTTGTTTTCTTCCATGTTTATTTATCATTAAATGCACTCCCTGTACTTGCTTCCCGACTCCCAGCGTACATTGTTACAAAGAGAAGGAACAACACATGATCAAGATGAGCTAGCTACTAGTTTGAAGCAATGGAAGATCTAATTATTACAAAGACTTTAGCATGTAAATCTTGGTGGGGCAAACTTTTTTTTGGGGGGGATGCATGCCAGCAAAGCCACAACACAACACTAAACAATACATTAATTGCACTATAACGGTGACGAACGGTGCCCACAAACTGTTAGGGCCTACATAAAGCTTTCCCAACAGCAGCCCCAACACCTTACCACTGCTACACATGGCTATTAGCTGAGCCTTGTCTGGCAGCGAAACAGTTCATTCAGCCTCATTTACTGCCTTTAAAAAAAACATAGCTGATATGGCTGACTTGCTTAAACAAATGTAGTTTCTACTGACAATTGAGATGCACAAACTATGGCATAAGGGGACGACTGTGACGAGGTGTGAAAGAAGGAGTCAGGCCCAGGAGGTAAAACACCGAAGTCCAGAGTTTATTCTGTTTACATAAATAAAACGCACCCAGCGTCAAAATGAAACTATCACAAGGGAAATATTCCACCTTGGCAATAACAAATGGAAGAGTAGCTCAACCGAGCTACTCGCTCTCACAAAGAAACAATCACTCACAAAGACAAGGGGAACACTTATACACATACTAATTAGGGGAATAAGCACCAGGTGTGGGATTGGAATCGGCAGTATCTAGTAAGCCGGTGACGACGAATGCCGAAACCTGCCCGAACAAGGAGGGGAGGCAGCCTCGGCGGAAGTCGTGACAGTACCCCCCGCTTGACGCGCGGCTCCAGCAGTGCGCCAACCCCAGCCTCGGGGACGGCCAGGAGGACGCGGAGCAGGGCGAGTTGGATTGCGACGGTGGAAATCCCTCAACAGGGAGGGATCGAGGATGTCCCTCCTTGGGACCCAGCACCGTTCCTCCGGACCGTACCCCTCCCACTAGATACTGAAGGCCCCCCACACGACGCCTCGAATCCAGTATGGAACGGACCAAGTATGCCGGGGCCCCCTCGATGTCCAGAGGAGGTGGAGGAACCTCCCGCACCTCAGAATCCTGGAGCGGACCAGCTACCACTGGCCTGAGAAGAGACACATGAAACTAGGGTTAATACGGTAATCAGGGGGGAGTAACAACCTGTATGTAACCTCGTTTGTCCTCCTCAGGACTTTAAACGGCCCCACAAACCGTGGGCTCAGCTTCCGGCAGGGCAGGCGGAGGGGTAGATTCCGGGTCAAGAGCCAGACCCGATCCCCCGGTACGAAAACCGGAACCTCCCTGCGGTGGCGGTCAGCGTTCGCCTTCTGACGACGCAGGGCGCGCTGGAGGCGAACGTGGGCAGCGTCCCAAGTCTCCTCCGTGCGCCGAAACCAGTCATGCACCGCAGGAGCCTCGGTCTGGCTCTGGTGCCACGGTGCCAGGACCGGTTGGTAACCCAAAACACATTGGAAGGGTGTTAGGTTAGTGGATGAGTAGCGGAGAGAGTTCTGAGCGTATTCTGCCCATGGCAGGAACACCGACCACTCCCCTGGCCGGTCCTGACAGTAGGTTCGCAGGAACCTACCCACATCTTGATTCACTCTTTCCACCTGCCCATTACTCTCTGGGTGAAATCCAGAGGTCAGGCTGACCGAGACCCCCAGACCATGAACGCCTTCCAGACTCTAGACGTGAACTGGGGACTTTGGTCGGACACTATATCCTCTGGTACCCCATAGTGCCGGAAGACGTGAGTAAACAGAGCCTCCGCAGTTTGTAGGGCTGTGGGGAGACCGGGCAGAGGAAGGAGGCGGCAGGACTTTGAAAAGCGAACCACAATGACCAGGATAGTGGTGTTACCTTGGGAGAGGGGAAGATCAGTAAGAAAATCAATACTAAGGTGAGACCATGGTCGTTGTGGAACTGGTAAAGGTTGTAGCTTACCTGCTGGGAGGTGCCTAAGTGCCTTACTCTGGGCGTACACTGTGCAGGAGGAAACATACACCCTCACGTCCTTAGCCAAGGTAGGCCACCAGTACTTCTCGGTCAGGCAGCGCATTGTACGACCGATACCTGGATGACCAGAGGAGGGTGTCGTGTGTGCCCAGTAGATCAGACGATCACGGATAAGCGCAGGCACGTACTGCAGCCCAGCTGGACACTGCGGTGGAGATGGATCTGTGCGTAATGCCTGCGCTATATCCGTGTCCATCGCCCATACTACCGGCGCCACAATGCTTGAGGCCGGGAGTATGGGGGTGTTGTCTATGGGCCTCTCCTCTGTGTCATACAGCCGAGACAGTGCGTCTGCCTTCACGTTCTTCATACCCGGAATGTATGAGAGTATGAAATCAAACCGGGTGAAGAAGAGGGCCCACCTGGCCTGACGAGGATTCAGCCTCCTCGCTGCCCGAATGTACTTCAGGTTACGGTGGTCTGTCCAGACGAGGAAAGGGTGTTTCGCCCCTTCGAGCCAATGCCTCCACACCGTCAAAGCTCGGACAACAGCCAGCAGCTCCCGATCACCAACGGCGTAGTTTTGTGCCGCCGAGCTGAGCTTCTTCGAAAAGAAGGCACAGGGGCGGAGCTTGGGTGGCGTGCCCGAGCGTTGGGATAAGACAGCGCCTATCCCTACCTCGGACGCATCCACCTCCACTACGAACGGTAGTGATGAATCGGGGTGAGCCAGTACCGGGGCTGAGGTGAACAGACCCCGCAATCTACTGAAGGCCAAATCAGCCTCAGCAGACCAGCGGAGCCGGGACGGCCTACCCTTCAACAAGGAGGTAATGGGAGCTGCGACCTTGCCAAAGCCCCAAATAAACCTCCGATAGTAGTTGGCAAAGCCAAAGAAATGCTGCACCTCCTTCAACGTGGTTGGAGTCGGCCAATTACGCACGGCTGAAATGCGATCTCCCTCCATCTCCACAACTGTGGTAGTAATGTGGTATCCGAGGAAGGAGATTGACTGCTGGACACACTTCTCTGCCTTGGCATAAAGATCATTCTCCAGCAGTCGGACCAGTACCTTGCAAACCAGGGACACATGCTCGGCGCGCGTAGCGGAATACACCAGGATGTCATCGATGTAGACCACCACACCGCGACCAAGCATGTCCCGAAACACCTCGTTCACAAAGGACTGGAAAATGGATGGAGCATTCATCAAACCGTAGGGCATCACCAGGTATTCATAATGCCCCGAGGTTGTGCTGAATCACTGAAGGAATGAGGGGAAGAGGATAACTAAATCGTACAGTCACCTTATTCAGTGGTTGATAATCAATGCACGGGCATAAACCACCATCTTTCTTCTTCACAAAGAAGAAACTCGAGGAAGCAGGTGAAGTGGAGGGACGTATATACCCCTGGCGCAGGGACTCGGTGACGTATGTTTCCATAGCCTCCGTTTCAGCCTGCGACAGGGGATACACATGACTCCTGGGAGGTACAGCGTCTACCTGAAGGTTTATCACGCCTCCCGATGAGGTGGTAATTTAGTCGCTTGCATCTTGGAAAATGCGAGCACCAGATCATGGTATTCGGGGGGAATGCGCACGGTGAGGGTACCGTCTGGACTCCACCGTGGTCGCACCAACGGAAACACCTAGACGCCTACCCGGACACTCACGCGACCACCCCGTAAGAACCCTCTGCGGCCATGAAAAATTGGGGTTGGGTAAGCAGGAGACTCAATAATCAAGAAAGTGATCTGCTCAACATGTGTCTTCTGTGTAATCATGGTGACTGGTACAGTAACCTCCTTAACCAACCCGGACCCTAATGGTCGACTATCAAGTGCTCTGATGGGGAGTGGAATGGATAGGGGAACCAATGAAATGCCTTGACGGCATGCAAATGCTCTGTCCATAAAGTTCCCAGCTGCGCCTGAATCGACTAGCGCCTCACACTGGGAAACTACCAGGTGATCGGGAAAGGAGATAGATAAGGTACAGTGCGCCGCAAAGGGCTCTGAACAAGTTTGGGTGTTCGTTACCTGGGGTGATGCGTGAGTACCGCCTCCAGACCCAAAGGAATGTTGACTGCGACTTGAGGTGGCTTGTCCCTTCGTGCCACCAGAGTGGCACTGTCGCTGTCCTCCTGCCTCTCGACCGGCGGCTCCCCCCAGCTCCATCTGCTCGGGGTCAGAGTCGTCCGGAGTGGGAACGGGCAGACCCCTACCAGGACGTCCTCTGGCTGCTAGCAGATTGTCCAGCCGGATGGCCATGTCCACCAATTGGGAGAACGATAGCATGGCATCACGGCAGGCTAGCTCCCGTCGGACATCTTCCCTTGGCACCGGAAATGGTCGATCAGGGCCCGCTCGTTCCACCCGGACCCCGCTGCCAGCGTCCGGAACTCCAGCGCATAGTCCTGTGCGGTCCTCGTCCCCTGCCTCAGATGGACCAGTCGTTCGCCCGCCTCTGGAAAATGTCCCGAAAGAGGCGAGCAAACTCTCCGTAGTCCTCCAACGCGGCTCTTCTCTCGTTCCACACCGCGTTGGCCCACTCCAGGGCTCTCCCACAAAGGCAGGAAACGAGGACGGATACCTTCTCCCGCTCCAATGGCGCCGGCCTGATGCTGGAGAAATACAGCTCTAGTTGGAGCAGAAATCCCTTACATCCCGCTGCTGTCCATCAAACTCCGGTGGCCGGGATATCTGGATCCCTCCAGGGGCTGGGGTGTAGGTGGCTGGATCCGGTTGACCAGCTGGTCTCGATAGATCGGGTCCTCTTCCTCTCCAGGCGTTGTACTACCTGAAGAACCCGATCCATCGCTTCCCCCAAGCTGGCCAGCATCGAGGAATGCTCCTGGATTTACATAAATAAAACGCGTCAAAACGAAACTATCACAAGGGAAATATTCCACCTTGGCAATAACAAATGGAAGAGTAGCTCAACCGAGCTACCCGCTCTCACAAAGAAACAATCACTCACAAAGACTAGGGGGAACAGAGGGAACACTTATACACATACTAATTAGGGGAATGAGCATCAGGTGTGTGTGATTGACAAGACAAGACATGACAAGTGGAGTGATGAGAATGGGATCGGCAGTATCTAGTAAGCCGGTGATGACGAACGCCGAAACCTGCCCGAACAAGGAGTGGAGGCAGCCTCTGCGGAAGTCGTGACAACAACGAGCGGATAAGAGGCAATCCGTAATTTCTATTAAGACATGAGCTAGGACGGACATAGTCAATATAACTATTTGTTCAGCACTTTTGAAATGTACAGCGACAGAATTCAGAACATTGGCTGTTCTTACAGTGTTCTCCCTGTACACCAAGTCAGAACCGTAGGATAAATAAAGGGGGCATATAAGCAGACAATGAAAGCTCTTACAATATTTGATGATTACATTTCTGTAAAACAGGTTATAGGCTACATGTGCACAACCAAGTCAGAACAGTAGGCAAAATTAAGAGGGGAAAATAGACCAAATTATTAAGATGAGGCACATGGGCTACAAACAGCTTACTACACAACATACACTTAGTATTACTTTCTTAGCTACAGTATACATATCTCCCTGGCATATTACATCATTTATGCAGCAGCATACAATACATTTTTGGACTCACCTTGTTGTGCTCATTTGAACAGGAAAGTGGCGCGGCGGTCCTTCGTGGGCAAATTTTGTCGTCAAACTTTGTCATCAAAGTCTGGCATTCTCTGGATTTATGGTGCTTTCAAGACAACAGGGAACTCTGAAAAAAACAAGGTCGAATCATGATGACGTCAGTGATCTTCAGGTCATAGCTCTAGAAAGAGGCCTGAGTTCCCAACTTACAAATCGAGTTGGATGACCGTTCAAAACATATTTTCCCAGTCGGAGCTCATTCTTTCCCGAGTTCTCAGTTGTCTTGAACTCACTGAAGTCAGATTTCCCAGTTAACAATTGTTTTGAGCACAGCAGAAGTCATGCTGGATTGACAGCATGGCCAATGTTGAATGTTTATCATTTTAAGCTTGGAAAAGAGACCCTTAAACCCAGATTTGGGACCATACAGCCACTCCACTGAATAGCAGGCAGGGGAAGCAAAATAGTTTGAATTGTTTGCAAACTGATATGTGACACGTATTAATGCCAAAATAACATGCAAAACAGGCAACCCACCTATAGTTAACCCCTATATACCACTATATACCCCTATAGTACCACTATAGTACAACTATAGTACCAGTATCTACCACTACATACCACTATATACAGTGGGGGGAAAAAGTATTTAGTCAGCCACCAATTGTGCATGTTCTCCCACTTAAAAAGATGAGAGAGGCCTGTAATTTTCATCATAGGTACACGTCAACTATGACAGACAAAATGAGAAGAAAAAAATCCAGAAAATCACATTGTAGGATTTTTAATGAATTTATTTGCAAATTATGGTGGAAAATAAGTATTTGGTCAATAACAAAAGTTTCTCAATACTTTGTTATATACCCTTTGTTGGCAATGACACAGGTCAAACGTTTTCTGTAAGTCTTCACAAGGTTTTCACACACTGTTGCTGGTATTTTGGCCCATTCCTCCATGCAGATCTCCTCTAGAGCAGTGTTGGAGGGAGTTGAAAGTCCGTGTTGCCCAGCGACAGTTTTGGGGCTGTCGCTGGGCAACACAGACTTTCAACTCCCTCCTAAGATTTTCTATGGGGTTGAGATCTGGAGACTGGCTAGGCCACTCCAGGACAATGAAATGCTTCTTACGAAGCCACTCCTTCGTTGCCCGAGTGGTGTGTTTGGGATCATTGTCATGCTGAAAGACCCAGCCATGTTTCATCTTCAATGCCCTTGCTGATGGAAGGAGGATTTCACTCAAAATCTCACGATACATGGCCCCATTCATTCTTTCCTTTACACGGATCAGTCGTCCTGGTCCCTTTGCAGAAAAACAGCTCCAAAGCATGATGTTTCCACCTGCCTGCTTCACAGTAGGTATGGTGTTCTTTGGATGCAACTCAGCATTCTTTGTCCTCCAAACACGACGATTTGAGTTTTTACCAAAAAGTTATATTTTGGTTTCATCTGACCATATGACATTCTCCCAATCCTCTTCTGGATCATCCAAATGCACTCTAGCAAACTTCAGACGGGCCTGGACATGTACTGGCTTAAGCAGGGGGACACGTCTGGCACTGCAGGATTTGAGTCCCTGGCGGCGTAGTGTGTGTTACTGATGGTAGGCTTTGTTACTTTGGTCCCAGCTCTCTGCAGGTCATTCACTAGGTCCCCCCGTGTGGTTCTGGGATTTTTGCTCACCGTTCTTGTGATCATTTTGACCCCACGGGGTGAGATCTCCCAGATCGAGGGAGATTATCAGTGGTCTTGTATGTCTTCCATTTCCTAATAATTGTTCCCACAGTTGATTTCTTCAAACCAAGCTGCTTACCTATTGCAGATTCAGTCTTCCCAGCCTGGTGCAGGTCTACAATTTTGTTTCTGGTGTCCTTTGACAGCTCTTTGGTCCTGGCCATAGTGGAGTTTGGAGTGTGACTGTTTGAGGTTGTGGACAGGTGTCTTTTATACTGATAACAAGTTCAAACAGGTGCCATTAATACAGGTAACGAGTGGAGGACAGAAGAGCCTCTTAAAGAAGAAGTTACAGGTCTGTGAGAGCCAGAAATCTTGCTTGTTTGTAGGTGATCAAATACTTATTTTCCACCATAATTTGCAAATAAATTCATAAAAAATCCTACAATGTGATTTTCTGGATTTTTTTCCTCAATTTGTCTGTCATAGTTGACGTGTACCTATGATGAAAATTACAGGCCTCTCTCATCTTTTTAAGTGGGAGAACTTGCACAATTGGTGGCTGACTAAATACTTTTCCCCCCCACTGTACCACTATAGTACCACTATATACCACTATATACCACTATAGTACAACTATAGTACCACTATATACCACTATATAACACTATAGTACCACTATATACCACTATATACCACTATATACCACTATATACCACTATATACCACTATAGTACCACTATATACCACTATAGTTGAACTGTAGTACCCATGTATACAACTATATACCGCTATAGTACCACTATATACCACTATATAGCACTATATACCACTATAGTACCACTATATACCACTATATACCACTATATACCGCTATAGTTGAACTGTAGTACTACTGTATAACACTATAGTACCACTATATACCACTATAGTACCACTATATACCACTATATACCACTATAGTACCACTATATACCCCTATATACCACTATAGTACCACTATATACCACTATACTACCGCTATAGTATTTCTATATACCACTGTCGTTGAACTGTAGTACCCCTGTAGTAGCATCAGTTGGTCAGCAGAGGGAGTGTTGAGCAGACAGAGACAACCAGGACTCCTCCATATGGAGAGGCCAGAAAGAACATAACACTGATTCAACTCTGGCTATGGTGTGTGAGTGTGTACTTTGTGTGTGTGTGTGTGTGTGTGTGTGTGAATTGTCTTTTCTTACTAGCACTGACTTTGCTGACAGTTGCTTTATTGAGGAAAAATGTACAGTACTTACTATGACTGTGATATGTGGTTGTCTCACCTAGCTACTTAAACATGAATGTTCTAACTGTAAGTGGCTCTGGATAATAATGTCTAAATGATTCAAATGTAAAACATTCCTGAGCACTCAGGTAATGCAGATCACAGGTGTTGTGTCGGAACACAGCTATAACTAAGACTGGACTAGAGGAGGGGGAGAGAAGGAGAGGGAGAGGGAGAGGAGGGGAGAGGGAAGGAGGGAGGATGTTGGGAAATAGTGGGATGATGTATACAAAAAATGCTCGAAGACAGAGAGAGGCAGGGAGAGAGAGAGAAGGAGGAAGATTTAAAGAGGGTGTAGAGGGTCAATATGTCATGGTCCAGTCATCATTGTGTGGATGTCCAGATGTTTTTCTCCTTTACACAACCAGAGTAGCCTGAGACACAGAAGGTTGAGAGATACTGGAAGATACTGGGAGATACTGGGAGATACTGGACGATAATGGGAGATACTGGACGATACTGGGAGATACTGGGAGATACTGGGAGATACTGGGAGATACTGGGAGATACTGGATGATAATGGGAGATACTGGACGATACTGGGAGATACTGGGAGATACTGGGAGATACTGGGAGATACTGGACGATACTGGGAGATACTGGACGATACTGGGAGATACTGGACGATACTGGGAGATACTGGGAGATACTGGGAGATACTGGACGATACTGGGAGATACTGGACGATACTGGGAGATACTGGGAGATACTGGAAGATACTGGGAGATACTGGGAGATACTGGACGATACTGGGAGATACTGGGAGATACTGGGAGATACTGGACGATACTGGGAGATACTGGACGATACTGGGAGATACTGGGAGATACTGGGAGATACTGGACGATACTGGGAGATACTGGACGATACTGGGAGATACTGGGAGATACTGGAAGATACTGGGAGATACTGGGAGATACTGGACGATACTGGGAGATACTGGACGATACTGGGAGATACTGGACGATACTGGGAGATACTGGGAGATACTGGGAGATACTGGACGATACTGGGAATACTGGACGATACTGGGAGATACTGGGAGATACTGGAAGATACTGGGAGATACTGGGAGATACTGGACGATACTGGGAGATACTGGACGATACTGGGAGATACTGGGAGATACTGGGAGATACTGGGAGATACTGGGAGATACTGGACGATACTGGGAGATACTGGACGATACTGGGAGATACTGGGAGATACTGGGAGATACTGGGAGATACTGGGAGATACTGGACGATACTGGGAGATACTGGACGATACTGGGAGATACTGGGAGATACTGGACGATACTGGGAGATACTGGACGATACTGGGAGATACTGGACGATACTGGGAGATACTGGGAGATACTGGACGATACTGGGAGATACTGGACGATACTGGGAGATACTGGACGATACTGGGAGATACTGGGAGATACTGGGAGATACTGGACGATAATGGGAGATACTGGGAGATACTGGAAGATACTGGGAGATACTGGAAGATACTGGGAGATACTGGACGATACTGGGAGATACTGGGAGATACTGGGAGATACTGGACGATACTGGGAGATACTGGACGATACTGGGAGATACTGGACGATACTGGGAGATACTGGACGATACTGGGAGATACTGGACGATACTGGGAGATACTGGGAGATACTGGGAGATACTGGACGATAATGAGAGATACTGGGAGATACTGGAAGATACTGGGAGATACTGGAAGATACTGGGAGATACTGGACGATACTGGGAGATACTGGACGATACTGGGAGATACTGGGAGATACTGGGAGATACTGGACGATAATGGGAGATACTGGGAGATACTGGAAGATACTGGGAGATACTGGAAGATACTGGGAGATACTGGACGATACTGGGAGATACTGGGAGATACTGGGAGATACTGGGAGATACTGGAGGATACTGGGAGATACTGGACGATACTGGGAGATACTGGACGATACTGGGAGATACTGGGAGATACTGGGAGATACTGGGAGATACTGGACGATAATGGGAGATACTGGGAGATACTGGGAGATACTGGGAGATACTGGACGATAATGGGAGATACTGGGAGATACTGGAAGATACTGGGAGATACTGGGAGATACTGGGAGATACTGGGAGATACTGGGAGATACTGGACGATACTGGGAGATACTGGACGATACTGGGAGATACTGGGAGATACTGGGAGATACTGGGAGATACTGGACGATAATGGGAGATACTGGGAGATACTGGAAGATACTGGGAGATACTGGAAGATACTGGGAGATACTGGACGATACTGGGAGATACTGGACGATAATGGGAGATACTGGGAGATACTGGGAGATACTGGAGGATACTGGGAGATACTGGACGATACTGGGAGATACTGGACGATACTGGGAGATACTGGGAGATACTGGGAGATACTGGACGATACTGGGAGATACTGGACGATACTGGGAGATACTGGGAGATACTGGGAGATACTGGACGATAATGGGAGATACTGGGAGATACTGGAAGATACTGGGAGATACTGGGAGATACTGGGAGATACTGGGAGATACTGGAAGATACTGGGAGATACTGGGAGATACTGGGAGATACTGGACAATACTGGGAGATACTGGACGATACTGGGAGATACTGGGAGATACTGGGAGATACTGGGAGATACTGGACGATAATGGGAGATACTGGGAGATACTGGAAGATACTGGGAGATACTGGAAGATACTGGGAGATACTGGACGATACTGGGAGATACTGGACGATACTGGGAGATACTGGACGATACTGGGAGATACTGGGAGATACTGGACGATACTGGGAGATACTGGACGATACTGGGAGATACTGGACGATACTGGGAGATACTGGGAGATACTGGGAGATACTGGACGATAATGGGAGATACTGGGAGATACTGGAAGATACTGGGAGATACTGGAAGATACTGGGAGATACTGGACGATACTGGGAGATACTGGACGATACTGGGAGATACTGGGAGATACTGGGAGATACTGGACGATACTGGGAGATACTGGACGATACTGGGAGATACTGGACGATACTGGGAGATACTGGGAGATACTGGGAGATACTGGACGATAATGGGAGATACTGGGAGATACTGGAAGATACTGGGAGATACTGGAAGATACTGGGAGATACTGGACGATACTGGGAGATACTGGACGATACTGGGAGATACTGGGAGATACTGGGAGATACTGGACGATACTGGACGATACTGGGAGATACTGGAAGATACTGGGAGATACTGGAAGATACTGGGAGATACTGGACGATACTGGACGATACTGGGAGATACTGGGAGATACTGGGAGATACTGGAGGATACTGGGAGATACTGGACGATACTGGGAGATACTGGACGATACTGGGAGATACTGGGAGATACTGGGAGATACTGGGAGATACTGGACGATAATGGGAGATACTGGGAGATACTGGGAGATACTGGGAGATACTGGACGATAATGGGAGATACTGGGAGATACTGGGAGATACTGGGAGATACTGGGAGATACTGGGAGATACTGGACGATACTGGGAGATACTGGACGATACTGGGAGATACTGGGAGATACTGGGAGATACTGGGAGATACTGGACGATACTGGAAGATACTGGGAGTTACTGGAAGATACTGGGAGATACTGGACGATACTGGGAGATACTGGACGATAATGGGAGATACTGGGAGATACTGGAAGATACTGGGAGATACTGGAGGATACTGGGAGATACTGGACGATACTGGGAGATACTGGACGATACTGGGAGATACTGGGAGATACTGGGAGATACTGGACGATACTGGGAGATACTGGACGATACTGGGAGATACTGGGAGATACTGGACGATAATGGGAGATACTGGGAGATACTGGAAGATACTGGGAGATACTAGGAGATACTGGGAGATACTGGGAGATACTGGGAGATACTGGAAGATACTGGGAGATACTGGGAGATACTGGGAGATACTGGGAGATACTGGGAGATACTGGACAATACTGGGAGATACTGGACGATACTGGGAGATACTGGGAGATACTGGGAGATACTGGGAGATACTGGACGATAATGGGAGATACTGGGAGATACTGGAAGATACTGGGAGATACTGGAAGATACTGGGAGATACTGGACGATACTGGGAGATACTGGACGATAATGGGAGATACTGGGAGATACTGGAAGATACTGGGAGATACTGGAGGATACTGGGAGATACTGGACGATACTGGGAGATACTGGAAGATACTAGGAGATACTGGACGATACTGGGAGATACTGGGAGATACTGGGAGATACTGGAAGATACTGGGAGATACTGGACGATAATGGGAGATACTGGACGATACTGGGAGATACTGGAAGATACTGGGAGATACTGGACGATACTGGGAGATACTGGACGATAATGGGAGATACTGGGAGATACTGGAAGATACTGGGGGATACTGGGAGATACTGGACGATACTGGGAGATACTGGAAGATACTAGGAGATACTGGACGATACTGGGAGATACTGGGAGATACTGGGAGATACTGGAAGATACTGGGAGATACTGGACGATAATGGGAGATACTGGGAGATACTGGGAGATACTGGGAGATACTGCTGAGTTAGGTTGAGTTGTTGAGTTGACTTCAATTGAATTCCATTGAGGTGAATTGAGATGTGTTGTGTTGAGTTTAGTATAGGTTTGTATAAACGTTTGAGAACCCCTACGGTAGCCAATGGCAGCAGACTAATTATGCGCTTTAGCCAAGTTAGACAGATACAGCGCCTTCAGAAAGTATTCACACCCCTTGACTTATTCTACATTTTGTTGTCTTATAGCCTGAATTCAAAATGGATTCAACAGATGTTCGTTCTCACCCATCTAGACACAATGCCTCATAATGAGAAAGTGAAAACATGTTTTTAGAAATGTTTACACATTTAATGAAAATGAAATACAGAAATATCTAATTGAGTCAATACTTTGTAGAAGCAGCTTTGGCGGCGATTAAAGCTAAGTCTCTCTACACCTGGATTGTACAATATTTGCCCATCATTTATTTATTTATTCTTCAAGCTCTGTCAAGTTGGTTATTGATCATTGCTAGGCAGCCATTTTCAAGTCTTGCCACAGATTTTCAAGCCGATTTAAGTCAAAACTGTAACCTGGTCATTCAGGAACATTCAAATGTCATCTTGGTAAGCAACTCCAGTGTATATTTGGCCTTGTGTTTTAGGTTATTGTCCTGCTGAAAGGTGAATTTGTCTCCCAGTGTCTGTTGGAAAGCAGACTGAACCAAGTTTTCCTCTAGGATTTTGCCTGTGCTTAGCTCTATTCTGTTTATTTTTTATCCTAAAAAACTCCTTAGTGCTTGCCGATGACAAGCATATCCACAACATGATGCAGCCACCACCATGCTTGAAAATATGAAGAGGGTACTCAGTGATGTGTTGTGTTGGATTTGCTCCAAACACAACGCTTTATTATCAGGAGAAAAAGTAAATTTATTTGCCACATTTTGGGCAGTATTACTTAAGTGCCTTGTTGCAAACAGGATGCATCCTTTGGAATATGTTTATTCTCTACAGGCTTCCTTCTTTTCACTCTGTCATTTAGGTTAGTATTGTGGAGTAACTACATTGTTGTTGATCCATCCTTAGTTTTCTCATATCACAACCATTAAACTCTGTAACTGTTTTAAAATCACCATTTGCCTCATGTTGAAATCCCTGACCAGTTTCCTTCCTCTCCTGCGACTGAGTTAGGAAGGACACCTGTATCTTTGTAGTGACTGGGTGTATTGATACACCATCCAAAGCCTAATTAATAACTTCACCATGCTCAAAGGGATATTCAGCATCTGTTTTTACCCATCTACCAATAGGTGCCCTTCTTTGCAAGGCACTGAAAAACCTCCCTGATCTTTGTGGTTGAATCTGTGCTTTAAAATCATTACTCGATTGAGGGACCTTACAGATAATTGTATGTGTGGCGTACAGAGATGGGGTAGTCATTCAAAAATTATCTTAACCACTATTACTGAACACGGAATGAGTCCATGCAACTTATTATGCGATTTGTTCAGCACATTTTTACTCCTGAACTTATTTAAGCTTGCCATAACAAAGGGGTTGAATACTTATTGACTCAAGACATATTCAGCTTTACATTTTTTATTAATTAAAAACATTTCTACAAACAGAATTCCACTTTGACATTATGGGGTATTGTGTGTAGATCAGTGACACAAAATCTAAATGTAATCCATTTTAAATTCAGTCTGTAACACAACAAAATGTGGAAAAAGTAAAGGGGTGTGAATACTTTCTAAAGGCACGGTAGGTAGTTAAGCCAATGGGCTGCTTTCCGTACATTTGAACATTAGAACTTAGACCAGAAAACCAGGAGTACCTGCCTCTCAAGTCACTCACTCACTTAGACACTCTGCAGACAGGTGAGCTTAGCAGAAATGTGTGTGTGTGTGTGTATGTGTGTGTGCGCGCGTGCGTGTGTATGTGTGTGTGGTTTGTGTGCGTAAATGTAAACAGTGCTAACAGTCCAAATACTGATTCTAAGGGCGTGCCCTCTGGGTCATGGGTGTGACATGATCTTTCTGCACCTGAGTGTAAAAGGACACTAGAATAGATACTTTGAAAGCGCTCCAGTCCCACCTCCAATCCAAAGTGGGACAGTGCATCCAAAATAATGACATGTACATATAAAGTGTTGAACTGAAGGGTTGCCAGTTCCAATCCAAGATCTGATGAGAAATTCTAGCAAGAGTGAGAATCAATATCTCAGATGTCTCCTAGTGCTGCAGTGCTCCAGAGGCTCTGCTGCTGAGTTAGTGCTGGTTCTAGTGGTTTGTTGGGGGATTGGGTAATGCTGTATGAGTAAGCAATAAACAACGCCACATGATGTGGTGGGAGCTGTGTCTCCGGGAAGTATACAAATCATTGCTTTAAGTTTTGTAGCTGTCCGATAATGTTCAGTCATTCAGAATCAAGTATTCATGTTTGATCCTTTGTATAATTGATCTCTAATCTGTTCTATTTCAACAAGACTGTCACGAGTGTCAGTGTAATGCGGTGGATCGAAGTCAGGCGCAGGGCACAGAACTCTCAGAAACGTACTTTACTAAATAAGTAAAGAAATCAATACAAGATACCTCCACACAGGGAGGAACAAACCCGCTCACCAACGACACACGAAACGAAAAACAAACACGCACAAAACACATTGGGAGCCACCGGGTTAAATAGGGAAGGAGTAATCACATAATGGGAAACAGGTGTGTAACAATCAGACAACAGGAAGAACATAGAAACATAGAACATAGATCGACAGCAGCTAGTATTCCGGTGACGACGAACGCCGAAGCCTGCCCGAGCAAGGAGGAGGGGCAGCCTCGGCAGAATCCGTGACAAAGACCTTCAGATTGGTCATTTGATTTCAAACCATCAATTCAAATTATATTCGTCACATGCTTCGTTAACAACAGGTGTAGACTAACAGTGAAATGCTTACTTACAGGTCCTTCCCAACAATACAGAGAGAAAGAAAATAGAGAAATAATAGAAAAGTAAAACATGTAATAATAAAAGTCATAATAGATACACAATGAGTAACGATAACTTGGCTATATACACCGAGTCGATGTGCAGGGGTACGAGGTAATTAAAGTAGATATGTACATATAACTAGGAATAAAGTGACAGATAGTAAACAGTAGCAGCAGCGTATGTGATGAGTCAAAAAAGTGAGTGCAAAAAGGGTCAGTGCAGATAGTCCGGTTAACTATTTAACTAACTATTTAGCAGTCTTATGGCTTGGGGGTAGAAGCTGTCAGGGTCCTGTTGGTTCCAGACTTGGTGCATCGGTACCACTTGCCGTGCGGTAGCAGAGAGAACAGTCTATGACTTTGTGGCTAGAGTCTTTTTTAGGGCCTTCCTCTGACACCGCCTGGTATAGAGGTCCTGGATGGCAGGGAGCTCGGCCCCAGTGATGTACTGGGCCGTACGCACTACCCTCTGTAGCGCCTTGCGGTCGGATGCCAAGCAGTTGCCATAGCAAGCGGTGATGCAGCCAGTCAAGATGCTCTCAATGGTGCAGCTGTATAACTTTTAGAAGATCTGAGGACCCATGCCAAATCTTTTCAGCCTCCTGAGGGGGAAGAGGCGTTGTTGTGCCCTGTTCACGACTGTGTTGGTGTGTTTGGACCATGATAGATCCTTAGTGATGAGGACACAGAGGAACGTGAAGCTCTTGACCTACTCCACTACAGCCCTGTCGATGTGAATGGGGGCGTGCTCGGCCCTCTGTTTCCTGTAGTCCACGATCATCTCCTTTGTCTTGCTCACGTTGAGGGAGAGGTTGTTGTCCTGGCACCACACTGCCAGGTCTCTGACCTCCTCCCTCTAGGCTGTCCCATGTCAGTGATCAGGCCTACCACTGCTGTGTCGTCAGCAAACGTAATGATTGTGTTGGAGTTCTGTGCCGCCACGCAGTCGTGGGTGAACAGGGAGTACAGGAGGGGACTAAGCATGCACCCCTGTGGGGCCCCCATGTTGAGGATCAGCGTGGCGGATGTGTTGTTGCCTACGCTCATCACTTGGGGGCGGCCCGTCAGGAAGTCCAGGATCCAGTTGCAGAGGGAGGTGTTCAGTCCCAGGGTCCTTAGCTTAGTGATGAGCTTGGAGGGCACAATGGGGGAGGGGAGGGGCATGTCCCTCCCCTCCCCCTCATGTCCCTCCCCTCCCCCTATCCTCATGTCCCTCCCCTCCCCCTCATGCCCCTCCCCGCCCCCGCCCCTCCCCCTCATGTCCCACCCCTCCCCCTATCCCTCATGTCCCTCCCCTCCCCCTCATGTCCCTCCCCTCCCTATCCCTCATGTCCCTCCCCTCCCCTCCCCCCATGCCCCTCCCCTCCCTCCCCCTATCCCTCATGTCCCTCCCCTCCCCCTCATGTCCCTCCCCGCCCCCTCATGCCCCTCCCCACCCCCGCCCCTCCCCCTCATGTCCCACCCCTCCCCTCCCCCTCATGTCCCTCCCCTCCCCTCCCCCCATGCCCCTCCCTTCCCCCTCCCCCTCATGTCCCTCCCCTCCCCTCCCCCATGCCCCTCCCCCTATCCCTCATGTCCCTCCCCTCCCCTCCCCCCATGCCCCACCCCTCCCCCCTCCCCCTCCCCCTCATGTCCCTCCCCTCCCCCCATCCCTCATGTCCCACCCCTCCCCCTCATGTCCCTCCCCTCCCCTCCCCCCATGCCCCACCCCTCCCCCTATCCCTCATGTCCCTCCCCTCCCCCCTCATGCCCCTCCCCTCCCCTCCCCCTCATGTCCCTCCCCTATCCCTCATGTCCCTCCCCTCCCACTCATGTCCCTCTCTCCCCTCACCCCTCCCCTCTCCTCTCCCCCTCACCCCTCTCCCTCTCTCTCACCCCTGCCCTCTCCCTCTCTCTCCCCCCTCACCCCTCCCATCCCCCCTCCCCTTTCTCAACCCCTCACCCCTCCACTCTCCCTCACCTTCTCACCCCTCCCCTCTCCCCCACTGTGTGTGAGTCTGTCTGTTTCTCTGTCCCTTACACAACCAGTGGCCTCATCATTGGCTAAAGAAAATATTTCACAAGACACACAGACCGTTGGAGAGACGTGTGTGTGTGTGTGTGTGTGTGTGTGTGTGTGTGTGTGTGTGTGTGTGTGTGTGTGTGTGTGTGTGTGTGTGTGTGAGTGAGTGAGTGAGAGACAAAGAGAGACACAGTGAGGGGGGTGGTAACATTACACAACATTAAACAACATTACACAACATTACACAGTGTCAGGGCGCTTCGTCCTGACTCCTGGTCAGTGTGTCACTCTGTCGCTGGTAACCACATACACACACATACACACGCACACACACACACACACACACACACACACACACACACACACACACACAAGACCTGGGTTAAAATACTATTTCAAATATCACAATTACTTTCACATAAATTTGGAAGTAAGTATTCAGCTATATTTTAAGTAGTTGAATATTGGAATGTTTATGGAAATGCACTTGGAAAGTATTGGCATGTATTTGAAAATACTCAAATAAACGGACTCAAATACACTCCCATGCATTTAACCCAGGTATTTGAAAATAGTATTTGAAATAAGTATTTTCAAATACTTTCAAATAGTAGGCTATTTATATGTAGTTGATTTGGGCCTCATTATTAAAATACTGAAATACACAGAAAATAAGTAGAGAAAGAGAGGGAGAGACAGAGTGAGAAAGGGAGAGAGAGAGAGAAAGAAAATAAATATTTAAATAATCAATAATCAAATACACATGTATTTGAACCCAGGTCTGACACACAGCAGGAGAGAGCGAGACAGAGAGAGAGATAGAAAGAGAGAGACAGAGAGAGAGAGAGACAGACAGACAGAGAGAGGGAGAGAAATGGAGCGAGAGAGAGAGACAGAGAGAGAGAGAGAGACAGAGAGGGAGAGAAATGGAGCGAGAGAGAGAGAGACAGAGAGAGAGAGAGAGAGAGAGAGAGAGAGAGACAGGGAGAGGGAGAGAAACGGAGCAAGAGAGAGAGACAGAGAGAGAGAGAAAGGGAGAGACAGAGAGAAAATGACAGAGAAATAGAGAGAATACTTCCATGACATTCCCTCTGACCTTCACCCCAAATCAAACATCCCTCCCTCCCTCCCTCCCTCCCTCCCTCCCTCCCTCCCTCCCTCCCTCCCTCTCTCAATTCAATTTCATTTAAGGGCTTTATTGGCATGTGAAACATATGTTAACATTGCCAAAGCAAGTGAAATAGATAATAAACTAGAGCCAAATAGCATTCTAGTTTGCTCTGTTTTGTTGTTAATTCTTTCCAATGTGTCAAGTAATTATCTTTTTGTTTTCTCATAATTTGGTTGGGTCTAATTGTGTTGCTGTCCTGGGGCTCTGTGGGGTCTGTTTGTGTTTGTGAACCGAACCCAAGGACCAGTCATGTAGTGTATGTTTACATTACCAAAGCAAGTGAAATAAACAATAAACAAAACTGAGAAGAAACAAATTTAACAACATCAACAAAAAAACTCTTAGAAATGTACAGTAAACATTGCACTCAAAAAGGTTTTCAAAAATGATAGACATTTGAAGTGTTATGTTATCAGTGTTTTAGTAATGTCCAATAGTTATAGTACGAATAGTGGAGGAAGATAAGTCAACAGATAAGTGGTGGTATTTACAATGTTGTTTGTGCTCCACTGGTTGCTCTTTTTTCATGACAATGGTCCACACATCTTGCACTGCTTGCTGCAGTGGTATTTCGCTTAACATATGGGAGTTTATCAATGATGGATTTGTTTTCAAATTCTGTGTAGGTCTGTGTGATCTGTGGGAAATATGTGTCTCTAATATGGTCATACATTTGGCAGGAGGTTAGGAAGTGCAGCTCAGTTTCCAGCTCGCTTTGTGGAAAGTGTGCACATAGCCTGTCTTCTCTTGAGAGCCAGGTCTGCCTACGGCGGCCTCTCTCAATAGCAAGGCTATACTGTACATAGCCATGGATTTCCTTATTTTGTGTCAGTCACAGTGGTCAGGTATACTGCTACTGTTTACTATCTGTTAAGGGCCAGATAGATCCAATTTCCTCCGTTTTTAAGTTGATTCTTTCCAGTGTGTCACATAGTTATATATATTGCTTTCTCATAATTTGATTGGTTCTAATTGTGTTTCTGGCCTGGGGCTCTGTGGGGTCTGTTTGTGTTTGTGAACAGAGCCCCAGGACCAGCTTGCTTAGGGGACTCTTCTCCAGGTTAATCTCTCTGTATGTGATGGCTTTGTTATGGAAGGTTTGGGAATCGCTTTGTTTTAGGTGGTTGTAGAATTTAACAGCTCTTTTCTGGATTTTGATAATTAGCGGGTGTCGGCCTAATTCTGCTCTGCATGCATTATTTGGTGTTTTACGTTGTACACAGAATATATTTTTGCAGAATTCTGCATGCAGAGCATGTCCCATTTTGTGAATTCTTGGTTGGTGAGTGGACCCCAGACCTCACAACCATAAAGGGCAATGGGTTCTATAACTGATTCAAGTATTTTTTGCGAGATCCTAATTGGTATGTCAAATTTTATGTTCCCTTTGATGGCATAGAAGGTCTCTCCCTCCCTTCCTCCCTCCTACCCCTCCCCTCCCTCTCTCTCTCTCAATTCAATTTCAATTTAATTTCAATTTCAATTTAAGGGCTTTATTGGCATGGGAAACGTGTGTTAACATTGCCAAAGCAAGTGAAGTAGATAGTAAACAAAAGTGAAATAAACAATAAATATTAACAGTAAACATTACACTCAGAAGTTTCAAAAGAATAAAGACATTTCAAATGTCATATTATGTATATATACAGTGTTGTAACAATGTGCAAATAGTTAAAGTACAAATGGGAAAATAAATAAACATAAATATGGGTTGTATTTACAATGGTGTTTGTTCTTCACTGGTTGCCCTTTTCTTGTGGCAACAGGTCACAAATCTTGCAGCTGTGATGGCACACTGTGGTTTTTCACCCAGTAGATAAGGGAGTTTATCAAAATTGGGTTTGTTTTCGAATTCTTTGTGGATCGCTGTAATCTGAGGGAAATATGTGTCTCTAATATGGTCATACATTTGGCAGGAGGTTAGGAAGTGCAGCTCAGTTTCCACCTCATTTTGTGGGCAGTGTGCACATAGCCTGTCTTCTCTTGAGAGCCAGGTCTGCCTACGGCGGCCTTTCTCAATAGCAAGGCTATGCTCACTGAGTCTGTACATAGTCAAAGCTTTCCTTAAGTTTGGGTCAGTCACAGTGGTCAAGTATTCTGCCACTGTGTACTCTCTGTTTAGGGCCAAATAGCATTCAAGTTTGCTCAGTTTTTTTGTTTGTTCTTTCCAATGTGTCAAGTAATTCTCTTTTTGTTTTCTCATGATTTGGTTGGGTCTAGTTGTGTTGTTGTTGTTGTTGTCCTGGGGCTGTGTGGGGTCTGTTTGTGTTTGTGAACAGAGCCCCAGGACAAGCTTACTTAGGGGACTCTTCTCCAAGTTCATCTCTCTGTAGGTGATGGCTTTGTTATGGAAGGTTTGGGAATTGCTTCCTTTTAAGTGGTTATAGAATTTAACGGCTCTTTTCTGGATTTTGATAATTAGCGGGTATTGGCCTAATTCTGCTCTGCATGCATTATTTGGTGTTTTACGTTGTACACGGAGGATGTTTTTGCAGAATTCTGCATGCAGAGTCTCAATTTGGTGTTTGTCCCATTTTGTGAATTCTTGGTTGGTGAGCGGACCCCAGACCTCAGAACCATAAAGGGCAATGGGTTCTATAACTGATTCAAGTATTTTTAGCCAGATCCTAATTGGTATGTCAAATTTTATGTTCCTTTTGATGGCATAGAAGGCCCTTCTTGCCTTGTCTCTCAGATCGTTCACAGCTTTGTGGAAGTTACCTGTGGCGCTGATGTTTAGGCCGAGGTATGTATAGTTTTTTGTGTGCTCTAGGGCAACGGTGTCTAGATGGAATTTGTATTTGTGGTCCTGGCAACTGGACCTTTTTTGGAACACCATTATTTTTGTCTTACTGAGATTTACTGTCAGGGCCCAGGTCTGACAGAATCTGTGCAGAAGATCTAGGTGCTGCTGTAGGCCCTCCTTGGTTGGTGACAGAAGCACCAGATCGTCAGCAAACAGAAGACATTTGACTTCAGATTCTAGTAGGGTGAGGCCGGGTGCTGCAGACTGTTCTAGTGCCCTCGCCAATTCGTTGATATATATGTTGAAGAGGGTGGGGCTTAAACTGCATCCCTGTCTCACCCCACGGCCCTGTGGAAAGAAATGTGTGTGTTTTTTGCCAATTTTAACCGCACACTTGTTGTTTGTGTACATGGATTTTATAATGTCGTATGTTTTTCCCCCAACCCCACTTTCCATCAATTTGTATAGCAGACCCTCATGCCAAATTGAGTCAAAAGCTTTTTTGAAATCAACAAAGCATGAGAAGACTTTGCCTTTGTTTTGGTTTGTTTGTTTGTCAATTAGGGTGTGCAGGGTGAATACGTGGTCTGTCGTACGGTAATTTGGTAAAAAGCCAATTTGACATTTGCTCAGTACATTGTTTTCACTGAGGAAATGAACTAGTCTGCTGTTAATGATAATGCAGAGGATTTTCCCAAGGTTGCTGTTGACGCATATCCCACGGTAGTTATTGGGGTCAAATTTGTCTCCACTTTTGTGGATTGGGGTGATCAGTCCTTGGTTCCAGATGTTGGGGAAGATGCCAGAGCTAAGGATGATGTTAAAGAGTTTAAGTATAGCTAATTGAAATTTGTGGTCTGTATATTTTATCATTTCATTGAGGATACCATCAACACCACAGGACTTTTTGGGTTGGAGGGTTTGTATTTTATCCTGTAGTTCATTCAATGTAATTGGAGAATCCAGTGGGTTCTGGTAGTCTTTAATAGTTGATTCTAAGATTTGCATTTGATCATGTATATTTTTTTGCTGTTTGTTCTCTGTTATAGGGCCAAAAAGATTGGAGAAGTGGTTTACCCATACATCTCCGTTTTGGATAGATAGCTCTTCGTGTTGTTGTTTGTTTAGTGTTTTCCAATTTTCCCAGAAGTGGTTAGAGTCTATGGATTCTTCAATTACATTGAGCTGATTTCTGACATGCTGTTCCTTCTTTTTCCGTATTGTATTTCTGTATTGTTTTAGTGATTCACCATAGTGAAGGCGTAGGCTCAGGTTTTCTGGGTCTCTATGTTTTTGGTTGGATAGGTTTCTCAATTTCTTTCTTAGGTTTTTGCATTCTTCATCAAACCATTTATCACTGTTATTACTTTTCTTTGGTTTTCTGTTAGAGATTTTTAGATTTGATAGGGTAGCTGAGAGGTCAAATATACTGTTTAGGTTTTCTACTGCCAAGTTTACACCTTCACTATTACAGTGGAACGTTTTGTCCAGGAAGTTGTCTAGAATGGATTGAATTTGTTGTTTCCTAATTGTTTTTTGGTAGGTTTCAACACTACTTTCCTTCCATCTATAGCATTTCTTAATATTATTCAGTTCTTTTGGCTTTGATGCCTCATGATTGAGTATTGTTCTGTTCAAGTAGACTGTGATTTTGCTGTGGTCTGATAGGGGTGTCAGTGGGCTGACTGTGAACGCTCTGAGAGACTCTGGGTTGAGGTCAGTGATAAAGTAGTCTACAGTACTACTGCCAAGAGATGAGCTATAGGTGTACCTACCATAGGAGTCCCCTCGAAGCCTACCATTGACTATGTACATACCCAGTGTGCGACAGAGCTGCAGGAGTCGTGACCCATTTTTGTTGGTTATGTTGTCGTAGTTGTGCCTAGGGGGGCATATGGGGGAGGGAATGCTGTCACCTCCAGGTAGGTGTTTGTCCCCCTGTGTGCTGAGGGTGTCAGGTTCTTGTCCAGTTCTGGCATTTAGGTCGCCACAGACTAGTACATGTCCCTGGGTCTGGAAATTATTGATTTCCCCCTCCAGGATGGAGAAACTGTCTTCATTAAAGTATGGGGATTCTAGTGGGGGGATATAGGTAGCACACAGGAGGACATTTTTCTCAGTTGAGATAATTTCCTTTTGAATTTCTAACCAAATGTAAAATGTTCCTGTTTTGATTAATTTAATAGAGTGAGTTAGGTCTTCTCTATACCAAATTAGCATACCCCCTGAGTCCCTTCCCTGTTTCACACCTGGTAGTTTGGTGGATGGGACTACCAGCTCTCTGTAACCTAGAGGGCAACCAGTGGGTCCGTCTCCTCTATACCATGTTTCTTGTAGGATGACAATGTCTGTATTTCCGATTTCTTTGGTGAAGTCCAGATTCCTGCTCTTTAGGCCAAAGGCAGATGACCTCAGGCCTTGGATATTCCAGGATGAAATAGTGAAGGCTTTGTGTTCCATAAAGTGTCTAATGTTGTTGGTCGTGTGGTTTGGCCTCAGGCCAGTAATTGTGAGAAGAGCCTGCTGAGCATCTGGTACATGCCATTGGCTTGGGCTAGTGTAAGAGTGGGTGTTGGGCCTGTTTGCCTGCTCACGGCCTGGGCGTATGTGTGACTTTCATGTTGAGGCCCTCTTTGTGGGAGTGGGGGGCTTGGGGTGGGTAGGAGGGGCATAGGTCTGATCTGAGGGGGCCTAAATGGGGTGTGGGCATGGTTGACTTGGGGGGGAGTTAATTGGTTGGGGTGGGGGTGTAGATGTGGTTGATGGTGCTGTGGTCTGGATGTAGGTCCTCTCTGCGGGGGTCCTCTATGTGTAGGTCCTGGGGGGGGTCCCGCAGGTGTGGGAGAGTGTCTCGCTGGTCTGGGCGGGGTGTCTGTTGATCTGTTGCTCCTGTGTGAGGTGTTGGGTCTGCGGTTGAGGGCGATATCCTTTAGGGTCCGGGCGAAGGTGGGCACTGCTGCCTTGTATAGGTGGACCTGGTCGTAAAGGCTGTTCACGTCCAGGGTGGAGTGGTGGGCCAGGAAGACATTTGGTTTTGATGCACAGTCACGGGAAATACTTGCGTTTACCCGCTGTATGGTAGCAGGGTGGAAGTCTTTTCGTGGTAACAGGGTTGAGATAACCACTTGTGCGTTGGGGAAAGTAGAAGAAGCTTTTTCTATCACGCCCTTGAGTGCTGTGGCCACCCTTTCCTGCTGTGTTCTCAGGTCGTTTGTGCCTGTGTGTATTATTATGTGGCTGGGTGATCCTAGTCGGTCCTTAGACAGAAGGTCTAGGGCGCGCTGGGTATTTGGACACCAGAGTTTAGACACTGTGTATTTTGGAAAAAGTTTATTTTCTTGTATGTATTTCCCGTTTGAGTCCATAAGGAGTACAATCTGTGGCTTGTGTATGTCCTCAGTGGGTGTGGGGGGGTCGTCATGAGGGCTATCAGGGTGTCTGACTGGGGGGTTGCTCAGAGGGGTTGGGGTCCCCAGGGCTTGGGGTTCTTCATTTGTTTGTCTGGGTGTGATGTCGAGGCTATGGTCAGGGTCTAGGGTGTACTGTTCTGCTGCGGTGTCGAGACTTTGGCCAGGATCTGAGGTGGGCTGTTCTCTAATGGGTTGTTCAATGTCACCCGTCATCATTCTCACCTTCTCCTCCAGCACTCTGATCCTCTCCTCTAGTGCTCTGTTCTTCTCCTGCTCCTGCTCTTTCTCCTGTTGATGTTGTCTCACCACAGTCCAGAGTGCAGACATGTCTCTCTCCACCTGCAGCTCTCCAGGTCTAGTTAAGGGGGTGTTGTTGTGCTGGACTGTTGTCTGGGTCTGTGCTGACTGGAGTGTGTTCACCTGCTGTTCCAGCTCCACCTGCCTTACCTCCAGCTGGGTGAATTTATCCTTCATTTCAATGAGGGAGTAGTACTCTGTGCTGGGAAGTTGAGTTTCTGCTTGGGGTTGCTCTGTGGGGTTATTTAATGAAGAGGTCTGGTCTGACCCGCTCGGGGTAGGGGTATCTTTCTCAAGGGACAGCTTCTCCTGCTGAGCTATTTCTTTGAATAGGTGAAAGTCCAGCTGGAACTGTTTGGTGTTGCCTTGAACCAAAACGGTTCCAGATTTATAGAGATTAATATTAGATGACTCAGAGTCCTCGTTGTCCAGTATCCTGAGTTTCCACCCGTCGCTAACACCCCCCCCTCTTAACAGAGGGGTAGTGTGCTAGTATAGCACTGTGCCATGCCAGGGGATGGTCTGTGTGGAAGATAAGGTTGCTTATGTTCCCATTTTTATACAAATCAGCAAAAAGTGTCTCGTGCTTCCCCAAAAGAAGTTTCAATTTGTACTCTTTTCGTGTCTTGTCGTTTTTTACATTCAGAGGGTACTGTATTTTAATGACCTCTGAACAGTGGGGGGGTGCTTCTAATGCCTCTTCTAAGGCCTCTAGTTGGGGTAGACTGTACGACTCTCCTGCCATTGTTGGGCTCAAGGGCTTTGACACCTCTCACTTCACACGTCAGTGCTAATTGAAATTGTATCTCTTTGTAGCAAGCTTAAGCTTGGTAGCCTTAGAATTCACTCCTTATAATATAAAATATATCATTGTAATGAATTTTTCTTCTTGGTTTTTGAAAGTGAAAAATAGCTTCATACTAAACATTACTCACTCAGTTCCAGGTTGGATGGTGTTTTCAGGTTTCTGTTTGTTTTCCAGAGCATTTGCTGTATAGTTTGAGAATAGTAATCCTTGGTAGTAGAAAGCTTTCCAGGTAATTCCGTCCAAAATCAGGTTGTAGGTTTGGAGTTTTGGTTTGGAATAAAGGTTATGTTGTGGAGGGTAGCATCCTGTATATGTCCCTGCCAAAAAATCCTACTTTATCTAACTCTAAATCTATATTTTTTGTTAAAAATGCAGGAGCAATGTCTTTGAGCTCTCTCTGTCTCTCTCTCTCTCTCTCTCTCTCTCTCTCTCTCTCTCTCTCTCTCTCTCTATCTATCTATCTATCTATCTATCTATCTATCTATCTATCCATCTATCTATCTCTCTCTCTCTATCTCTCTCTCTCTCTCTCTCTCTCTGAGCAGTGTTCTTCTCCCCCCCCTCCCCTCCCTCCCTCTCTCTCTGAGCAGTGTTCTTCTCCTCCTCCTCCCCTCCCTCCCTCTCTCTCTGAGCAGTGTTCTTCTCCTCCCCCCTCCCCCCTCCCTCTCTCTCTGAGCAGTGTTCCTCTCCTCCCCTCCCCCTCCCCTCCCTCCCTCTCTCTCTGAGCAGTGTTCTTCTCCTCCCCCCTCCCCCCCTCTCTCTCTCTGAGCAGTGTTATTCTCCTCCCCCCTCCCTCCCTCTCCCCCCTCCCCCCTCCCTCCCTCCCTCTCTCTCTGAGCAGTGTTCTTCTCCTCTCCCTCCCCCTCCCTCTCCCTCCCTCTCTCTCTGAGCAGTGTTCTTCTCCTCCCCCTCCCCCTCCCCCTCCCCTCCCTCCCTCTCTCTCTGAGCAGTGTTCTTCTCCTCCCCCTCCCCAATTCCTCAGTTCTCTTCTTCTGTCTTTTTATTATTTTATTCTTCCCACTGGACTCCCTGCCCCTCCCCCTGCCCCTCCCCCTCTCTCTCCATGGGAAACAAACACTATAAATGCAAAAATATGTGGACACCCCTTCAAATAAGTGGATTCGGCTATTTCAGCCACACCCGTTGCTGACAGGTGTTTAAAATCGAGCACACAGCCATGCGATCTCCATTACATTTGACATTTTAGCCATTTAGCAGACGCTCTTATCCAGAGCAATTAGGGTTAAGTGCCTTGCTCAAGGGCACATCGACAGATTTTTCACCTGGTCGGCTCGGGGATTAGAACCAGTGACCAGGGAACCAGCTGGTTGAGGGGACTCTTCTCCATCCATCCATCCATCCATCTATCTATCTATCTATCTATCTATCTATCTATCTATCTATCTATCTATCTATCTATCTATCTATCTATCTATCTATCTATCTATCTATCTATCTATCTATCTATCTATCTATCTATCTATCTATCTATCTATCTATCTATCTATCTATCTATCTATCTATCTATCTATCTATCTATCTATCTATCTATCTATCTATCTATCTATCTATCTATCTATCTATACTCAGCAAAAAAAGAAACGTCCTCTCACTGTCAACTGCATTTATTTTCAGCAAACTTAACGTGTAAATATTTGTATGAACATAACACGATTCAACAACTGAGACATAAACTGAACAAGTTCCACAGACATGTGACTAACAGAAATTGAATAATGTGTCCCTGAACAAAGGGGGGGTCAAAATCAAAAGTAACAGTCAGTATCTGGTGTGGCCACCAGCTGCATTAAGTACTGCAGTGCATCTCCTCCTCATGGACTGCACCAGATTTGCCAGTTCTTGCTGTGAGATGTTACCCCACTCTTCCACCAAGGCATCTGCAAGTTCTCTGACATTTCTGGGGGAATGGCCCCAGCACTCACCCTCCGATCCAACAGGTCCCAGACGTGCTCAATGGGATTGAGATCCAGGCTCTTCGCTGGCCATGGCAGAACACTGACATTCCTGTCTTGCAGGAAATCACGCACAGAACGAGCAGTATGGCTGGTGGCATTGTCATGCTGGAGGGTCATGTCAGAATGAGCCTGCAGGAAGGGTACCACATGAGGGAGGAGGATGTCTTCCCTGTAATGCACAGCGTTGAGATTGCCTGCAATGACAACAAGCTCAGTCCGATGATGCTCTGACACACCGCCCCAGACCATGACGGACCCTCCACCTCCAAATCGATCCCGCTCCAGAGTACAGGCCTCGCTGTATCGCTCATTCCCACGACGATAAACGCGAATCCGACCATCACCCCTGGTGAGACAAAACCGCGACTCGTCAGTGAAGAGCACTTTTTGCCAGTCCTGTCTTGTCCAGCGACGGTGGGTTTGTGCCCATAGTTGTTGCCGGTGATGTCTGGTGAGGACCTGCCTTACAACGGGCCTACAAGCCCTCAGTCCAGCCTCTCTCAGCCTATTGCGGACAGCCTTGGCACTGATGGAGGGATTGTGCGTTCCTGGTGTAACTCGGGCAGTTGTTGTTGCCATCCTGTACCTGTCCCGCAGGTGTGATGTTCGGATGTACCGATCCTGTGCAGGTGTTGTTACACGTGGTCTGCCACTGCGAGAACAATCAGCTGTCCATCCTGTCTCCGTGTAGCGCTGTCTTAGGCGTCTCACAGTACGGACATTGCAATTTATTGCCCTGGCCACATCTGCAGTCCTTTGGATTTTTAGGAATTATCTTTGAAAGACAGGGTCCTGAAAAAGGGACATTTCTTTTTTTTGCTGAGTTTGTCTGTCTGTCTGTCTGTCTGTCTGTCTGTCTGTCTGTCTGTCTGTCTGTCTGTCTCTCTGTCTCTCTGTCTCTCTGTCTCTCTGTCTCTCTGTCTGTCTTTCTCTCTCTGTCTCTCTGTCTGTCTGTTTGTCTTTGCCTCCTCTCTCCCTCTCAGAGTGATGACATCACGAACAGCCGGTATGAAACCGACCAGTAGGATTGCAGCATAGCAGTGGTGCTGACTCCATTCTCTCTGCCCCTCTCCCTCCTCTCTCACTCGCTCTCTCTCTCTCTCTCTCTCTCTCTCTCGCTGCCCTCTCATTTCTCCACACCACTGCTAAACATGGCTGAGGCATTCACAGGCACATGGAACCTGAAGGAGAGCAAGAACTTTGATGAATACATGAAGGCTCTGGGTGAGAAGCGTGTGTGTGTGTATGTGTGTGTGTGTGTATGTGTGTGTGTGTTTTATGCATGCGGGTGTGTGTGGAGTAACAGTCAAGTGGTGAAGCATGGGGTGTGCCTTCCTCCCTCCCTGCCTGCTGGTGCATGTGGGAAGGGTGTGACTGTTCATGAATACTTAAAAGTGTGTGTTTGTTTGCAGCCACATTTGTGTATTTTTGTGCAGATGTGTGTGTGTGTGTGTTTGTGTTTGAGAACACACACACATATGCGCAAAAATACACACACACACATGTGCAGGTGTGTGTATTTGTGCGCGCCCCCCATATGTGTGTGTGCATGTAAGTAGCAGAGCATGTGTGTTTAAAGGGATAATGCAATGTGTTAACGCTAGGCGTGGGAAAACAGGGGGTGTTTATACGTTGGGATGTTGGCAATGAGGCCCTTTATCTACTTCCCCAGAGTCAGATGAACTCGTGGATACCCTTTGTATGTCTCTGTGTGCAGTTAGAAGGAAATTGCTAACTAGCGTTAGCGCAATGACTAGAAGTCTATGGTAACTGCTAGCATGCTAGTAGCACACGCTAACACTATTTAGCATTGGCTCGCGAAACTACCTCTAACTTTCTTCATACTGGATGCAGAGACATGAAAACGTTATCCATGAGTTCACATGAAGTAGATAAAGGGATTCATTGATAATGCAGATGTTAATGCCAGGCGTGGGAAAACTGGGTGTGGTCAGGAAAAAAGAGAGAGAAGGAAGAGGGAAGAGAGAGAAAGGGACAGAAGGAGCGAGAGAGAGAGAGAAGTACTAACAGAACAGTGGAGGCTGGTGGGAGGAGCTATAGGAGGATGGGCTCATTGTAATGGCTTGAATACAATCAATGGAACGGAGCCGAACATGTTTCCATGTTTGATGTGTTTGATACCGTTCCATTTATTTAATTCCAGCCATACGGCTGTTGGTAGAGTTGGTAGAGCATGGCGCTTGCAATGCAAGGGTTGTGGGTTCGATTCCCACGGGGGGGCAAGTATGAACAAATGTATGCACTCACTAAAACTGTAAGTCGCTCTGGATAAGAGCGTCTGCTAAATGACTCAAATGTAAAATTACAATGAGCCCGTCCTCCTATAGCTCCAGCCTACACTGGAACAGAAAAAGAGGGAGATAGAAAATCAGGAGAGAGAGAATGGGGGAGGGGGAAATGTCCCCACTGTGAGAAACTCTTTATGGTCTGCACCGTGCGCACGCACGCACACACACACACACACAAGGGGGTGAAATTCTCTGAAAGAGCGTTCCTTGTCTAAAGCTAGCGTTGTGAGGAGGGGTTGAATATTAACATAGCATGTGTGCGACCCCTGTTCGTTGACCCCATGGGCGTTATTAGCATCGACCTGTCTGCTCTTGTCACCATGGTAATGACCCCCAAACCCAGACCCAACTCTCCTGATCCTGCAGGCAGGCGGACACACACTGGCTGTTTGTTGTTGTGTGAATTGTGTGAGTGTGTCACATTTAGCCTTGGGAGATAAACTCAGCTGCTACAGAAACGTTACTTTAGTTCAGGGGAGAAGGACTGTACTCTAGACCGTACCTCTCCACACTCAGCTCGGTCAATGGGTCTGATGACTTTGACTGAATGTTTAAAGAAAAACACACGAAAATAGAGATTAGAGTGTATGAGAATTAGATGCAGTCAGTTACACGTCGTGAATCCCCAAAAGTGTTGGTGCATGGGTGAGTTCGTTCGTGTGTTGCGTTGGGTTTTTCCTCAGAAATGAATGTGTACATTAAGGGTGTGGCAGTGTTGGCAGCAGCAGCAGTAGTATATAACTATACATCCAGATTAAATCTAAAGTGTATTTCTAATCAAAGATGAGAGCGCTAGTCTATAACAGTCTTATCCAGAATCTGAAGTGTTAACTTGTGATGTGTTTTTTGATTGACAGGTGTGGGCTTTGCAACACGCCAGGTTGGCAGTATGACCAAGCCCACCACCATCATCGAGGTAGCTGGAGACACGGTCACTCTGAAGACACAGAGCACCTTCAAGAACACCGAGATCACCTTCAAACTGGGGGAGGAGTTCGACGAGACCACCGCCGACGACAGGAAGGTCAAGGTAAGAGGTCAGGAGTTAAGGGTTAGGGCCTGTATTCAAGAAGAGTGTCAGAGTGAGGAGAGCTGATACAGGATCAGTTTAGCCTTTTAGGTCATAATAAATAAGATTATATGGACAGGAATTACCTGATGCTAGATCAGGATGCTGAGACACTTTGTGAATACGGGTCCAGGAGTCAGGAGGGGTCCAGGGAGTCAGGAGGGGTGCAGGGAGAGGAGGGGTCCAGGGAGTCAGGAGGGGTCCAGGGAGTCAGGAGGGGTCCAGGGAGTCAGGAGGGGTCCAGGGAGTCAGGAGGGGTCCAGGAGTCAGGAGGGGTCCAGGGAGTCAGGAGAGGTCCAGGGAGTCAGGAGGGGTCCAGGGAGTCAGGAGAGGTCCAGGGAGTCAGGAGAGGTCCAGGGAGTCAGGAGGGGTCCAGGAGTCAGGAGGGGTCCAGGGAGTCAGGAGGGTCCAGGGAGCCAGGAGGGGTCCAGGGAGTCAGGAGGGGTCCAGGGAGTCAGGAGGGGTCCAGGGAGTCAGGAGGGGTCCAGGGAGTCAGGAGGGGTCCAGGGAGTCAGGAGGGGTGCAGGGAGTCAGGAGGGGTCCAGGGAGTCAGGAGAGGTCCAGGGAGTCAGGAGGGGTCCAGGGAGTCAGGAGCGCTAAGAGACTGACCTAAGTCCTAGATGGCTAGCTGATGATTATAGTCATACTTTATGGTGGGTGTAGTAACAGTATGTTTTTATTATTTTTATGGCTAACGCATTAAACTTTACAGCTAAAACGCATTATGATGCCGTTATAATGCATTGTAAGAGTTGTCATGAGTGTGTTTCCTTATAATGGGGTGAAAGGTCAGAGGTCAGGGGTCAGGGGTTAGGGGCTGGGAGGTTAAGTATGATGGATTATAGCTAAATGGTTGTATCTGCCATGACATCCATCAGAGGTCTCAGTAGGAGAGCAAACGGTTTCAAACAGACCTACTACCTGAATCAAACAGACCGAC
This sequence comes from Coregonus ussuriensis, assembly GCA_031479575.1. Classification (NCBI taxonomy): domain Eukaryota; kingdom Metazoa; phylum Chordata; class Actinopteri; order Salmoniformes; family Salmonidae; genus Coregonus; species Coregonus ussuriensis. Next base: position 7,452,467 of record CM062480.1, on the reverse strand, counting down.
AGAGACAGAGGCCTTGCATTGTTGTGTGGGTCAGTTAGGGTTGAGGCGTCAAAGATAAGAGGTGAGAGGTCAAGGATGATGAATTGTAGCTGTGTGACAAGAGACAAATGCTACATGGATCAGAGAGAGAAAGAGAGAGAGAGAGACAGACAGACAGACAGACACAGAGACAGAGACAGAGAGAGAGAGAGAGAGAGAGAGAGAGAGAGAGAGAGAGAGACAGACAGACAGACAGACAGACAGACAGACAGACAGACAGACAGACAGACAGAGTGAGACAAAGACAGAGAGAGAGAGAGAGAGAGAGAGAGACAGAGAGAGAGACAGAGACAGAGAGAGAGACAGAGAGAGAGAGAGACAGAGAGAGAGAGAGAGAGAGAGACAGAGAGAGAGAGAGAGAGAGTGAGACAAAGACAGAGAGAGAGAGAGAGTGAGACAAAGACAGAGAGAGAGAGGGGGGAGAGAGAGAGGGGAGAGAGGAGGGGGGGGAAAGACTACTGATCTGAGTGAACAGAGAAACACACAATGTCTTATTGTTGAGGAATGGTTACTCGTGATAGTGTGTGTGTGTGTGTGTGTGTGTGTCTAGTAACCTCAACTCTTGATAGGTGGACACATACACTCTTAGAAAAAAGGGTTCCAAAAGGGCTCTTTGGCTGTCCCCATAGAAGGACCCTTTTTGGTTCCAGGTAAAACCCTTTTTGGTTCAAGGTAGAACCCTTTTTTCCCCCTCTGTAGAAAGGGTTTTACATGGAACCCAAAATAGTTATTCTATGAGGACAGCCGAAGAACTGTTTTAGGTTCTAGATAGCCTACAGTACACTCATAGAAAAAAGGCGCTATCTGCAGGTATTCTTTATCTACAATTACACACACATTAACCTCAGTCTGTCTCAAACCCACTGAGGCTGTTCCTTTATCAGGCTGCACCTTCTTATCTCCTCTCCAGTTTCCCCAGTCAGTGGCGTGTGGCGTGTGGCGTGTGGCGTGTGGCGTGTGGCGTGTGTTCATAACTCATTGGTCTCTTTCTCTTTCTAGTCCCTGATAACGGTAGACGGTGGTAAGATGGTTCACGTGCAGAAGTGGGACGGCAAGGAGACCACTCTGGTCCGTGAAGTCAGCGGCAACGCCCTCGAACTGGTCAGTACTGAGTGTGTGTGTGTGTGTGTGTGTGTGTGTGTGTGTGTGTGTATGAGTGTGTGTACGTGTATCGGTGTTAACTGTTACATGTAAGAATGTGTGTGTGTTGTAGATCTAACTCTCCTCTCCTCTCCACAGACACTGACTCTTGGTGATGTCATCTGCACACGCTCCTACGTCAAGGCCGAGTAACAACGTCCCCAAAAAACTCCACTATCCGTTGCCGCACCTGCCAAAAAAAGTGCTTCTCCTTTGAAACACTGAATAAATACCACTGTGTTTATTTTCTTCTCTAAAGCCTTCCTGAGTTCTTCTCTGTCAATCACCTCACAATCCCCATGACAAAAGTCACAACACTTGATACTGCATTTACACCACAGGCTCTAGTTTCATCAAACCACAGGGATTTTGTCACTGTCCTGGAGGGAACTCAGCAAATCTAATAACTGTGTGTGGCAACCATTTTGTGCAAAATGGCTCATCACGTGTTACAGTCGTAGCAGCCATCTGGGTGGGGTACGGCAGCCATTTTGTGCCAAGCTGAGATCAGAGGCTGCTGTGGGGAGGCAGCACATGGCTCCTCAGCCAGATCGAAGCTGCTCTATGTTCGGCTGTCAGAGAAGGCTGTGTGTAGACAGTACGTGTGCCGTGTGTTGTAAAATCCTTTCCACTTCGACCTATTTCAGAGTAGTTATGGCCGTGTGCTAGGCTCATACGAACCATCCTGATCTCGCGAGCTTACATTCTGTCCGTGTAGCAAAAAAATGATGTAAGCTCGCGAGATCAGGATTGGTTCGTTTGAGGCTAGCCGTGTGTGGCTCAGGGCAGGGGAGTTGACCTGTGGTACTATTATAGCAGAGATCAGAGCGGTTCCAAACCAACACAGTTTCTGTCTTTACAGAGCATCACAGGGAGAATAATTACAGAACAACCTCTGTGTGTGTGTGTGTGTGTGTGTGTGTGTGTTAGCGTGTATGTGTGTTTTTCCGCGTTCACGTCATGTCGGAAACTCGGGACCTCCGAGTTAAAATTAACCTAAGTTATTTGCATAGAGCTTCCTATTGGTTCATTCTGATACTTCCCAAGTGGGAAACTCGGGTATCATCTTTCTACAACGAGTAAGCAAGTCGGAAATGTCCAAGTTTCCGACATGACGTGAACTCGTCATTAGAGTGTCTGTGCCTCTATTGACTCCTCCTAGGTGAACAGACATGTTGGTTGGTGCCTGGCTGCCTGCGTAGGAGTGTGTGTGTGTTTCCTGGGCTATGAGTGTGTGTGTGTTCTAATTTTGTATAGATTGGTGTCGTGTTGCAGACAGGCTGCCAACTAGGGTCAGGCTGAGAGGACCTGCAGTACACCTCTTATGTCTGTGTGAAACTGGTCAAGTCCCCCAAAAAGTTACATATTGCAGCTTTAAATTAATGTTCTGAAATTGTTCCGAGAATGTTAAGAAGCAACGTTCTTCTATGGGAATTTCAGTCCTTCAGCATAAGGTTTTCTGCAGGTTTCCCCATCGTTCTATTTAAAGTCATGTTCTCATAACATTAAGAAATCTTTCCAGAAAAAAGACAAGAAAACATTAGTAACGTTCAAAGAATGTTCGAAGAATGTTATTGAAAAACGTATACATTCCGTTCTCAGCATCAACAAAACTCTCTCTATCCTCTATCTTGTTAAGTGTGTTCAGGTGTGTTGGCCACGCCCACTAATTGGCCACACCTGGTTTTAATGAGTGCTTGTTTTCTTTGAAATGGGGTCTGTTTGAATCATAGAGAAGGATAGGGGCTTTTAGTGGCCAAAAGGCCAATTTAGCATGGGCAGTGCCATTGCAATTTGAGGGCTTCCACTGTGCTTCCGCAAAGGACACTAAGATAACCTGCCTAAATGACTACCGACCCGTAGTACTGACGTCTGTAGCCATGAAGTGCTTTGAAAGGCTGATCATGGCTCACATCAACACCATTATCCCAGAAACCCTAGACCCACTCCAATTTGCATACCGCCCCAACAGATCCACAGATGATGCAATCTCTATTGCGCTCCACTCTGCCCTTTCCCACCTGGACAAGAGGAACACCTACGTGAGAATGCTATTCATTGACTACAGCTCAGCGTTCAACACCATAGTGCCCTCAAAGCTCATCACTAAGCTAAGGATCCTGGGACTAAACATCTCCCTCTGCAATGGATCCTGGACTTCCTGACGGGCCGCCCCCAGGTGGTAAGGGTAGGTAACAATACATCTGCCACGCTGATCCTCAACACGGGGGCCCCTCAGGGGTGCATGCTCAGTTCCCTCCTGTACTCCCTGTTCACCCATGACTGCATGGCCAGGCACGACTCCAACACCATCATTAAGTTTGCCTACGACACAACAGTGGTAGGCCTGATCACTGACAACGATGAGACAGCCTATAGGGAGGAGGTCAGAGACCTGGCCGTGTGGTGTCAGGATAACAACCACTCCCTCAACGTGACCAAGACAAAGGAGATGATTGTGGACTACAGGAGAAAAAAAAAGAGGACTGAGCACGCCCCCATTCTCATCGACGGGCTGTAGTGGAACAGGTTGAGAACTTCAAGTTCCTTGGTGTCCACATCACCAACGAACTATCATGGTCCAAACACACCAAGACAGTCGTGAAGAGGGTATGACAAAGCCTATTCCCCATCAGGAGACTGAAAAGATTTGGCATGGGTCCTCAGATCCTCAAAAGGTTCTACAGCTGCACCATCGAGAGCATCCTGACTGGATGCATCACCGCCTGGTATTTCAACTGCTCGGCCACCGACCGCAAGGCACTACAGAGGGTAGTGCGTACGGCCCAGTACATCACTGGGGCCAAGCTTCCTGCCATCCACGACCTCTATACCAGGCGGTGTCAGATCTGTGCTTGGAGTTCAAAACAGACCTAAACTAGCAGTGTTATTATTAAAAGTCTTCTTGAAACATTCAGTTAAAGTTTTAAGGAAGTTACTCAAAAACCTTTAAATAACCTATAATCTCTGCTCTCAGAACATTAATAAAACCTCCCAGGAAAACTTTCAGGGAACCATAGTAAAACGTTCTCAGAACATCCCTGCAACAAAAACGGAATGTTCCCAGAACAGGCAACATTTTCACTTCTGTTCTCAGAATGTTTAAAGACCTTTCTGTTTTACCGGTCAGGAAACTTATGGCTTCGTTCCTAGAACCAATGGGAAACCAAAAACGTAAGTTCCCACAACTTCCAAGGAACCAAATGTGCTAGCTGGGTTTAGTTTAAAGTTTCAGTTTAAAGTTGTATTAGTTGTATGGGATACACATGGTATACACACAGTCCAACGAAATGCTTACTTGCAGGTTCCTTTTCGACAATGCAACAACAATAAGAAATAATAAAATATAAGAATACGAACGTTAAGAGTAAATGGCTCAGTAGAATAGAATAAACATTTTAGCATCAGTATAATACAGGAAGGCAAGTTATAGTCCAATATTTACACGGGTATCAGAGAAAAAGGGGATTAGGCTGTTTAAGTTGTTCAGTATTAGCAATAGTAAATAACAGTCTGGTAGCAGCAATTGTGATGTGTGTGTAGCATGAATGTATGTAAGTATGTATGTATGTATGTATGTGTGCGTGTATGTATGTATGTGTGTGTGTGTGTGTGTGTGTGTGTGTATGTGTGTGTGTGTGTGTGTCTGTGTAGGTTTGTGCGTGAGTGAGTGCATGTGTGCTAAGGTGCGGAGAGTCAGCTCAGGTGGTCAGTTCAGTTCAAGTGTTCAGCAGTCTGATGGCTTGTAGATTGAAACTGTCTGTCTCTGAGCCTGTTGGTATCAGACCTCATGCTCCGATACTGTCTGCCTGATGGGAAGGGAGTGAACAGCTCATGGCTGTGGTGCGTGGGGTCCTTGATCATGCTGTGGGACTTCCTCAGGCACCGTTTTAAGTAGATGTCCTAGATGGGTGGGAACACGGACCCAGTGATGTACTGGGCCATCTTCACCACCCGCTGGAAGTCCAAAATCCAGTTGCAGAGGGTAGTGTCCAGACCCAGGGCTTTGGAGTGGGTCCAGCTGCCTGGCATGCTGGCCTTGATGTGGGTCATGACCAGCCTCTCGAAGCACTTCATGATGACAGGGGTGAGTGTGACGGGGCAATAGCCATTTGGGCATGTCACCTTGGTTTTCTTAGGCTGATGTTGGTCTCCTTGAAGCAAGTGGGAATTTCAGCCTGGGACAGGGACAGGGACAGGTTGAAGTTGTCAGAGAAGATGCCCGCCTGCTGGTCAGCACACAGTCTGAGGACACGGCCAGGGATGCCATCTGGGCCGGCGGCTTTGTGAGTACAGTGCCTTGCAAAAGTATTCATCCCCCTTCGCGTTTTCCTATTTTGTTGCATTACAACCTGTAATTTAAATAGATTTTTATTTGAATTTCATGTAATGGATATACACAAAATAGTCTAAATTGGTGAAGTGAAATGAAAAAAATTACTTGTTTCAAGAAATTCAAAAACAAAAAATAACGGAAAAGTGGTGCGTGCATATGTATTCACCCCCTTTGCTATGAAGCCCCTAAATAAGATCTGGTGCAACCAATTACCTTCAGAAGTCACATAATTAGTTAAATAAAGTCCACCTGTGTGCAATCTAAGTGTCACATGATTTCAGTATATATACACCTGTTCTGAAAGGCCCCAGAGTCTGCAACACCACTAAGCAAGGGGCACCACCAAGCAAGCGGCACCATGAAGACCAAGGAGCTCTCCAAACAGGTCAGGGACAAAGTTGTGAAGAAGTACAGATCAGGGTTGGGTTATTTAAAAAAATCTGAAACTTTGAACATCCCACTGAGCACCATTAAATCCATTATTAAAAAATGGAAAGAATATGGCACCACAACAAACCTGCCAAGAGAGGGCCGCCTACCAAAACTCACGGACCAGGCAAGGAGGGCATTAATCAGAGAGGCAACAAAGAGACCAAAGATAACCCTGAAGGAGCTGCAAAGCTCCACAGCGGAGATTGGAGTATCTGTCCATAGGACCACTTTAAGCCGTACACTCCACAGAGTTGGGCTTTACGGAAGAGTGACCAGAAAAAAGCCATTGCTTAAAGAAAAAAATAAGCAAACACGTTTGGTGTTTGCCAAAGGGCATGTGGGAGACTCCCCAAACACATGGAAGAAGGTACTCTGGTCAGATGAGACTAAAATTGAGCTTTTTGGCCATCAAGGAAAACACTATGTCTGGCGCAAACCCAACACCTCTCATCACCCCGAGAACACCATCCCCACAGTGAAGCATGGTGGTGGCAGCATCATGCTGTGAGGATGTTTTTCATCGGCAGGGACTGGGAAAATGGTCAGAATTGAAGGAATGATGGATGGCGCTAAATACAGGGAAATTCTAGAGGGAAACCTGTTTCAGTCTTCCAGAGGTTCACCTTCCAGCAGGACAATGACCCTTAGCACACTGCTAAAGCAACACTTGAGTGGTTTAAGGGGAAACATTTAAATGTCTTGGAATGGCCTAGTCAAAGCCCAGACCTCAATCCAATTGAGAATCTGTGGTATGACTTAAAGATTGCTGTACACCAGCGGAACCCATCCAACTTGAAGGAGCTGGAGCAGTTTTGCCTTGAAGAATGGGCAAAAATCCCAGTGGCTAGATGTGCCAAGCTTACAGAGACATACCCCAAGAGACTTGCAGCTGTAATTGCTGCAAAGGGTGGCTCTACAAAGTATTGACTTGGGGGGGGGGTGAATAGATATATACGCTCAAGTTCTGTTTTTTTGGTCTTATTTCTTTAAAAAATATTTTGCATCTTCAAAGTGGTAGGCATGTTGTGTAAATCAAATGTTACGAACCCCCAAAAAAAACATTTTAATTCCAGGTTGTAAGGCAACAAAATAGGAAAAATGCCAAGGGGGGTGAATACTTTTGCAAGCCACTGTATTCATTCTATTTGAGAGTTTTCCTCGCTTCAGCCTCAGAGAGCAAAAGCACCTGGTTGTCCGGAGCAGCGAGAGTATTCCTGGATGGCTTGGTATTGCTCGTAGCGAGCATAGAAGGGAGGGAGACTTCAGTGGGCCTCACACAGCTGGATTTGCCTTTGTAGTCCGTGATAGCCTGTAGTCCTTGCCACTTGCGTCACAAGTCTGAGTTGTCAAACATCAATTCAAGTTTGAGTTGTATTGTCTTTTTGCGTCCCTAATGGATTTGCGGAGCTCGTACCTGCTTGCCTTCTATGCGTCGTGCGTCGTGCGCCACCGAGTCATCGAGATTCGTTCTGCTGACATTGAATGCTGCAGTACGGCTCTCAGCATGGTAAGGATGTCTCTGTTCATCCAGGGTTTTTGATTGGGGTATGTCCGGATTGTTATTGTTATGAAAGCTTTGTGACCACATTGAGACCATACGGACCACAAACAACTTGACTGTTAAAACCTTTAATAAAGACCCACATAGTTTACATACAGGAATATGGACCATATTACACAAACGCTTGCGCACGTGCGCACACACACACACACAAACACACACACACACACACACCCCTTCAAGAACTGGGTGACATGGTTGCGACACACAATAACAGGCAAGTACCAACAGAATATCTCCATAGCATGAAGTTGATCATCTGTTTGATCATATACCATAAAACTTCCAATTAAAGGCAGCGTCTCAAATAGCCTTTTAATATTCTGTCATGGAATTATTATTTATTGATTTAAATAGAGGAATAATAAAACAAAAGAAATGTGGTCCAGTGCTTAAATGATAACACATTGGTGTCTAACCTGGCCAGTGAAGACGGGTGGACGGGTTCTACCTCTCTACATGCAGTAAAGCCAGAGGGTGTGTGCCAGATGCAGGCATTGCTAACACAGCACAGGCCTTGTACAGATTACAGCGTCTTGATAACATGTTTCCTGAGATGTTAAACACTTCTCCAGGCGTTGTGAGGATCTGGAGACACCCATACTGTAGGTCTGGTCGGAAAAACAACACTACTCTCCTCAGTTTTCATAATAGATCTGAGGGAACTGGATATACAGTGCATTCGGGAAGTATTCAATTCCCTTGACCTTTCCACATTTTGTTACGTTACAGCTTTATTCCTAAATGGATTAAATTGTTGTTAAATAAAAACAATTCCTCAGCAATGTACACAAAATACCCCATAATGACAAAGCAAAAACAGGTTTTAGACATTTTTGTAAATGTATTAAAAATAAAAAAAACTGAAATACCTTATTTACATAAGTATTCAGACCGTTGCTATGAGACTCGAAATTGAGCTCAGGTGCATCCTGTTTCCATTGAACATCCTTGATATATTTCTACAACTTGATTGGAGTCCACCTGTGGTAAATTCAATTGATTGGACATGATTTGGAAAGGCACACACCTGTCTATATAAGGTCCCACAGTTAACAGTGCATGTCAGAGCAAAAACCAAGCCATGAGGTAGAAGGAATTGTCCGTAGAGCTCCGAGACAGGATTGTGTCGAGGCACAGATCTGGGGAAGGGTACCAAAAACATTTATGCAGCATTGAACACAGTGGCCTCCATCATTCTTAAATGGAAGAACTTTGGAACCACCAAGACTCTTCTTAGAGCTGGCCGCCCGGCCAAACTGAGCAATCGGGGGAGAAGGGCCTCGGTCAGGGAGGTGACCAAGAACCCGATGGTCACTCTGACAGAGCTCTAGAGTTCCTCTGCGGAGATGGGAGAACCTTCCAGAAGGACAACCATCTCTGCAGCACCCCACCAATTAGGCCTTTATGATAGAGTGGCCAGACGGAAGCCACTCCTCAGTAAAAGGCATGACAGCCCGCTTGGAGTTTGCCAAAAGGCACCTAAAGACTCTCAGACCATGAGAACAAGATTCTCTGGTCTGATGAAACCAAGATTGAACTCTTTGGCCTGAATGCCAAGTGTCATGTCTGGAGCAGACCTGGCACCATCCCTATGATGAAGCATATGGTGATGTTTTTCAGCGGCAGGGACTGGGAGACTAGTCAGGATTGAGGGAAAGATGAACGGAGCAAAGTACAGAGAGATCCTTCATGAAAACCTGCTCTAGAGCGCTCAGAACCTCAGACTGGGGCGAAGGTTGACCTTCCAACAGGACAACGACCCTAAGCACACAGCCAAGACAGCGCAGGAGTGGCTTCGGGACAAGTTTCTGAATATCCTTGGGTGGCCCAACCGAGCCCGGACTTGAACATCTTTGGAGAGACCTGAAAATAGCTGTGCATCAACGCTCCCCATCCAACCTGACAGCACTCGAGAGGATCTGCAGAGAAGAATGGGAGAAACTCCCCAAATACAGGTGTGCCAAGCTTGTAGCGTCATACCCAAGAAGACTCAAGGCTGTAATCGCTGCCTAAGGTGCTTTAACAAAGTACTGAGTAAAGGGTCTGAATACTTATGTAAATGTAATATATTTCCGTTTTTTATTTTTAATAAATTAGCAGAAATGTCTAAAAACCTGTTTTTGCTTTGTTATTATGGGTTATTGTATGTAGATTGATGAGGGATTTTTTTTTTAAAATCAATTTTAGAATAAGGTTGTAACATAACAAAATGTGGAAAAAGTCAAGGGGTCTGAATACTTTGCCAAGGCACTTGTATCTACCTAGCCTTCTGTTAGGAGAGCTTCCGATCAGGTTTCTATGGACCTGTTAACATCAGACAGTAGGGTCTTGGGGAAGGAGGGGTTAGGAGAGGGGGCTTAGAGGCTTGTTGTGTGCGTGTGTGTCCATCCACGTCTATGCTGTGTGTTTAGAGTGTAATTTGTGTGTGTTTATAGTGAAACTGTGTGTGTTTACAGTGTAATGTGTCAGTCCGTCTGTGTGTCGGTCCGTCAGATCAGTCTCAGCTGTGTGTCGGTCCGTCAGATCAGTCTCAGCTGTGTGTCGGTCCGTCAGATCAGTCTCAGCTGTGTGTCGGTCCGGCAGATCAGTCTCAGCTGTGTGTCGGTCCGTCAGATCAG
>CM062480.1:7322338-7439838 GCA_031479575.1 Coregonus ussuriensis | reverse complement strand
GGAAGATAGGAGACTATTCCCCAGTATCTGGAAGACAGGAGACTATTCCCCAGTATCTGGAAGATAGGAGACTATTCTCCAGTATCTGGAAGATAGGAGACTATTCCCCAGTATCTGGAAGACAGGAGACTATTCTCCAGTATCTGGAAGATAGGAGACTATTCCCCAGTATCTGGAAGATAGGAGACTATTCCCCAGTATCTGGAAGATAGGAGACTATTCTTGTCACGATCGTCTGAGGAAGCGGACCAATACGCAGCGCGTGGAGTGAACATGATGACTTTATTTACATAAAAGCAACCACGAAAACAACAAACAAATGACGATAGTGAAGTCCTACAGTAACTATGACTGAACCTGGAACAAAAACCCACCATAAAAGGACCAAGCAGCGTGTCAAGCGGCAACAGGACCCAGCTCCAAAGGTCTGGACATGGGAGGAGATTTTGGACGGAAAAGGGTCCTGGACTTGGGAGGAAATCCTGGAGGGGATGGATCGCCGTCCATGGAGCGAGACAGTGGAGAGGCGACGGAGAGAGGAGCAACGGCGTCGGCAGGGCCATCGTCGGAGGGACGAGAGGCAACCCCAAAAAGTTTTTTGGGGGGGGCACATGGCTTGGGCGGTTGGGCAGCAGGAGGCTGCCACAGGGAGATGTGGAGAGAAGGCTATCGGATTACGGGAGCCATTGGCGAGTAGAGGAAGGGAAGTTGTTGCGGCATGGCGTGAGAGACTGATGTGTGTTACCAGTCTGGTCCGGCCCGTTCCTGATCCCCAGTTAAAGCCAGTGGTGTGTGTTCCCAGTACGGACCGGCCTGTTCCTACTCCACGCATCAAGCCCACGGTGTGCGTCGCCAGTCCAGCCCGGTCTGTTCCTACTCCACGCATCAAGCACACGGCATGGACGACGGAGGCAAAGATGGGGCGAATCCAGGAGGCCACCAGGCCAGGGGTACACCGCCCTGTACGTCCTGTGCGGATGCCTCACACAGAGTGTGTGAGGGTAGGCATTCAGCCAGGACGGGTGGTGGCCGCTGTTCACTCCAGGCCTCCTATCCGTCTCCACAGCCCGGTCCGGCATAGTCCTGCTCCCCGCACCAAGTCCACGGTGTGCGTCGCCAGCCCAGCCCGGCCTGTTCCTGCTCCACGCACAGAACCTACGGGGTGCGTCGCCAGCCCAGCCCGGCCTGTTCCGGCTCTCCGCACTAAGCCTACGGTGTACGTCGCCAGCCCGACCCGGCCTGTTCCTGCCACTCGCACCAAACCTACGGTGCGCGTCGCCAGCCCGGTCCGGCCTGTTCCTGCCACCCGCACCAAGTCTACGGTGCGCGTCGCCAGCCCGACCCGGCCTGTTCCTGCCACTCGCACCAAACCTACGGTGCGCGTCGCCAGCCCGGTCCGGCCTGTTCCTTCTCCCCGCACTAGCCCTGAGATGCGTGTCCTCAGCCCGGGACCACCAGTTCCGGCACCACGCACTAGGCCTTATGTGCGTTCCCAGGGTCCAGCATGCCCTGTTGCTTCTCCCCGCACTAGCCCTGAGATGCGTGTCCTCAGCCCGGTACCTCCAGTTCCGGCACCACGCACCAGGCCTACGGTGCGCCTCAGACGGCCAGAGTCTGCCGTCTGCCCAACGGCGCCTGAACTGCGCGTCTGCCCTAAGGCGCTTGAACTGGCCGTCTGGACTGAGCCTGCAAAGCCGCCCGTCTGCCATGAGCCTTCAGAGCCGTCCGCCAGACCGGAGCCGCTAGAGCCTTCCGCCAGACAGGATCAGCCAGAGCCTTCCGCCAGACAGGATCAGCCAGAGCCTTCCGCCAGCCATGAGCAGCCAGATCCGTCAGCCGGCCATGAGCAGCCAGATCCGTCAGCCAGCCATGAGCAGCCAGATCCTTCAGCCAGCCATGAGCAGCCAGATCCGTCGGCCAGCCATGAGCAGCCAGATCCGTCGGCCAGCCATGAGCAGCCAGATCCGTCAGCCAGCCATGAGCAGCCAGATCCTTCAGCCAGCCATGAGCCGTCCAGCCAGGATCCGCCAGAGCCGTCCAGCCAGGATCCGCCAGAGCCAGCCAGCCAGGATCCGCCATTGAGTCCGGTGCTGTCCCTTAGCCCGGTGCTGCCCCTTATCCTGGTGCTGCCCCTTAGTCCGGTACTGCCCCTTAGTCCGGTGCTGCCCCTTAGTCCGGTGCTGCCCTTTGGTCCGGTGCCGCCCCTTAATCCAGTGGGGTTTAGTTGGGGGGTGGTCGTGTGGAGGAGGCTACGGAAGCGGGTAGTGACTTTGGTGGGGTGGGGACCACGGCCAGAGCCAGAACCACCGCCGAAGAGGTATGCCCACCCAGCCCTCCCTTGTTTAGCCTTATTGAGGCGCGGTCGCAGTCCGCGCCTTTAGGGGGGGGTACTGTCACGCTCTGGCTCCGGGACTTTGTGTGTTGAGCCAGGGTGTGTTCGTTTCGTGGTGTTTTGTTTGGTGGTGTGCATTCTATGTGTTTATTTCATTGTTGGTAGTTCTGTTGGGTCTATTTCTAGGTTGTGTCATTTGGTTGTTCATGTGACTCCCAATCGGAGGTAACGAGTGTCAGCTGTCGGCTCGTTATCTCTGATTGGGAGCCATATTTAATCTGCCTGTGTTCACCTTGTGGTTGTGGGTTTTTGTTCCTGTACAGTCATTGTCACTGTGGACTTCATGAGTCGTCTTTTGTTTTGTGCTTTATCAATTAAAGTCATGTTCGCTCAACGCGCTGCGCTTTGGTCTGTTCATTCGTCAGACGATCGTGACAATTCTCCAGTATCTGGAAGATAGGAGACTATTCTCCAGTATCTGGAAGATAGGAGACTATTCTCCAGTATCTGGAAGATAGGAGACTATTCCCCAGTATCTGGAAGATAGGAGACTATTCTCCAGTATCTGGAAGATAGGAGACTATTCCCCAGTATCTGGAAGATAGGAGACTATTCTCCAGTATCTGGAAGATAGGAGACTATTCCCCAGTATCTGGAAGATAGGAGACTATTCCCCAGTATCTGGAAGATAGGAGACTATTCTCCAGTATCTGGAAGATAGGAGACTATTCTCCAGTATCTGGAAGATAGGAGACTATTCCCCAGTATCTGGAAGATAGGAGACTATTCCCCAGTATCTGGAAGATAGGAGACTATTCTCCAGTATCTGGAAGATAGGAGACTATTCTCCAGTATCTGGAAGATAGGAGACTATTCCCCAGACACCAGACGGCTAAATTCTGTCTCAATACTGACAGTGCACTACAACAGCTCTATCAAGGAAAGCTGGAAAATCCTGACAACCTTGTCATACATACTGGGACCAATGACCTGCGACTAAAGGAGAAAGAGTGTCTGAAGAAGTGTGAAAGGTGTCAGAGAAAGCACACAGCCTGTTCCCAAGGACAAACATTAGTATATCCACCTTTCTAGAAAGATCTCAAAGTTTAAGGGCGGCAGGTAGCTTAGTGGGTAAGAGCGTTGTGCCAGTAACCGAAAGGTCGCTGGTTCTAATCCCCGAGCCGACTAGGTGAGAAATCTGTCGATGTGCCCTTGAGCAAGGCACTTAACCTTAATTGCTCCTGTAAGTCGCTCTGGATAAGAGCGTCTGCTAAATGACAGAAAAAAAGAAAAAAAAAATGTTTCTTAGATTTTTACCAGACCTCAAATGTCGTCCCCTGGTGTGGTTTAAGCATTGTTGTGAACACAGAAAATCAAATGTTGTTGTTTTTGTATAAAAAACACTGTGGAAAAAAACAGGGGGAAAACCATTAAAAAATGTGGGGGAAACTTGGAAAACCGAGAACTGAATTTTGGGGAAAAAAACTGAATTAGCAGAAAATAAAAACAGATTTTAAATGGCGCTACCAATGTTTCTTGCTGTGCATGACTGCACATTAGCGTGTGTCATCCTGCAGCACAGCATTTTGGGTAAAGTTGAGGTCAGGTCCAATATTGACTATGCACCCAAGAGGGAACGAGGTTGGGCCATCCTAGAAATGTTTTAGAGTAATATAATATATACAATTTAGTAGACGCTTTATGCAAAGTGTCGTACAGTCATGCGTGCATACATTTTTACGTATGGGTGGCCGCGGGAATTGAACCCACTATCCTGGCATTGCAATGCTCTACCAAGATGCATGACAAGGTTATAAATGCTTTGTGAAGCCTCAATTTAATATTATTTATAAAGCCTTTATTAAGTGGTGCTTATGCCACCCTTTATAAAACACAGGTTTATGTCACATTTGACATTGGTGGTTATGTCAGTTAAGCCACATTTATGAACCCTTTATAGAGCATGACATACGGTTATAGATTAATTGTGACACATTTCTGTAATTTGAAGGCTTTATGAAACCTTTACATTTTTACTTAGCAGACGCTCTTATCCGGAGTGACTTACAGGAGCAATTAGGGTTAAGTGCCTTGCTCAAGGGCACATTGACAGATTTTTCACCTAGTCGGCTCGAGGATTAGAACCAGCGACCTTTTGGTTATTGGCACAACGCTCTTAACCACTAAGCTACCTGCCGCCCTCTTTACAAGCTGCATGTAATTTAAAGCGGGACTGAAAAGGACACTAACATTTTGGCACCATTTGAAATTCAGCCCCAAAACATCCTTACAAATCAAAGCACTGGAAACCCAAGAGCTGAACCCTGAAAGAGTCCCCTATGTCATCTGTTAAAAACACTTAACAACCCTATTATCCAAACACACAGGTAAATCAATAAAATTGTTACAGAAATGAAAACCTCCTATTTGACAAATTGGGAAAATTCTACAAAAACGCAGAATAAACTGAATGCTATTTGGCTCTCAAAAGAGAATACAAATTGGCAGAATATCGCTACTCTGTCAGAGGTACAAAACAGAGACAGATCCTGACTAAATACAGGAACAGCCACCACCAACTGGCAATAGAAAAAGGGAGACACAAAAAAACATGGCTACCCAAAGAGGAGCGTCTATGTGGTCACTGCAGGACAGGGGAGGTAGAGACAGAGATGCACTTTTTCCTCTACTGTGAAAAATACTTATAGGTTATATGTGTGGGGGTACAGGTTATATGTGTGGGGGTACAGGTTATATGTGTGGGGGTACAGGTTATATGTGTGGGGGTACATGTTATATGTGTGGGGGTACAGGTTATATGTGTGGGGGTACAGGCTATATGTGTGGGGGTACAGGTTATATGTGTGGGGGTACAGGTTATATGTGTGGGGGTACAGGTTATATGTGTGGGGGTAGAGGTTATATGTGTGGGGGTACATGTTATATGTGTGGGGCTACAGGTTATATGTGTGGGGGTACAGGTTATATGTGTGGGGGTACAGGTTGTATGTGTGGGGGTACAGGTTATATGTGTGGGGGTACAGGTTATATGTGTGGGGGTACAGGTTATATGTGTGGGGGTACAGGTTATATGTGTGGGGGTACATGTTATATGTGTGGGGCTACAGGTTATATGTGCTGGGGTACAGGTTATATGTGCTGGGGTACAGGTTATATGTGCGACAGGTTATATGTGCTGGGGTACAGGTTATATGTGCTGGGGTACAGGGTGAGGTCATGTTCTGAATCATTTGTTCATTTGGGAGAGATAGAGTTTGTGTGTGTGTGTGTGTGTGTGTGTGTGTGTGTGTGTGTGTGTGTGTGTGTGTGTGTGTGTGTGTGTGTGTATGTTACCTCTCTCCCGATGACCTTTATCCACACCTGCTCTCCCACGTCGACGACCTCTGAGACATTCTCAACCCTACAGGCTGACAACTCACTGACATGGACCAACCCCAAGAGAGAGAAAGAGGTAGAAATCAAATCAAAAATCAACGTTTATTTGTCACATGCACAGGACACAGCAGGTGTAAATGGTACAGAGAAGAAGAGATGGGAGCGAAGAGAGGGAGAGAAGAAGAGAAGGAGAGAAGAAGAGAGGGAGAGAAGAAGAGAGGGAGAGAAGAAGAGGGGGAAGTGGGAGATATAAACAGAAAGACATCATAAAGCAACACACATAGATATTATAAACAGAAAGACATCATAAAGCAACACACATAGATATTATAAACAGTAAGACATCATAAAGCAACACAGAGAGATATTATAAACAGAAAGACATCATAAAGCAACACACATAGATATTATAAACAGAAAGACATCATAAAGCAACACACATAGATATTATAAACAGTAAGACATCATAAAGCAACACAGAGAGATATTATAAACAGAAAGACATCATAAAGCAACACACATAGATATTATAAACAGAAAGACATCATAAAGCAACACACATATATATTATAAACAGTAAGACATCATAAAGCAACACACATAGATATTATAAACAGAAAGACATCATAAAGCAACACACATAGATATTATAAACAGAAAGACATCATAAAGCAACACACATAGATATTATAAACAGAAAGACATCATAAAGCAACACAGAGAGATATTATAAACAGAAAGACATCATAAAGCAACACACATAGATATTATAAACAGAAATACATCATAAAGCAACACACATAGATATTATAAACAGAAAGACATCATAAAGCAACACACATAGATATTATAAACAGTAAGACATCATGAAGCAACACACATAGATATTATAAACAGAAAGACATCATAAAGCAACACACATAGATATTATAAACAGAAAGACATCATAAAGCAACACAGAGAGATATTATAAACAGTAAGACATCATAAAGCAACACACATAGATATTATAAACAGTAAGACATCATAAAGCAACACAGAGAGATATTATAAACAGAAAGACATCATAAAGCAACACACATAGATCTTATAAACAGAAAGACATCATAAAGCAACACACATAGATATTATAAACAGAAAGACATCATAAAGCAACACACATAGATATTATAAACAGTAAGACATCATAAAGCAACACAGAGAGATATTACAAACAGAAATACATCATAAAGCAACACACATAGATCTTATAAACAGAAAGACATCATAAAGCAACACACATAGATATTATAAACAGTAAGACATCATAAAGCAACACACAGATATTATAAACAGTAAGACATCATAAAGCAACACACATAGATATTATAAACAGAAAGACATCATAAAGCAACACACATAGATATTATAAACAGAAAGACATCATAAAGCAACACACAAGAGATATTATAAACAGAAAGACATCATAAAGCAAAACACATAGATATTATAAACAGTAAGACATCATAAAGCAACACAGAGAGATATTATAATCAGAAAGACATCATAAAGCAACACACAGAGATATTATAAACAGAAAGACATCATAAAGCAACACAGAGAGATATTATAAACAGTAAGACATCATAAAGCAACACAGAGAGATATTATAAACAGAAAGACATCATAAAGCAACACACAAAGATATTATAAACAGAAAGACATCATAAAGCAACACACAAAGATATTATGAACATAAATACATCATAAAGCAACTCAGAGATAGTATAAACAGAAAAAAAATAAAGCAACACAGATGTATTATAAACAGAAAGACATCATAAAGCAACACACAGAGATATTATAAACTGAAAGACATCATAAAGCAACACACAGAGATATTATAAACAGTAAGACATCATAAAACAACACACTGAGATATTATAAACAGTAAGACATCATAAAGCAACACACAGAGATATTATAAACAGAAAGACATCATAAAACAACACCCTGAGATATTATAAACAGTAAGACATCATAAAGCAACACAGAGAGATATTATAAACATAAATACATCATAAAGCAACACACAGAGATATTATAAACAGAAAGACATCATAAAACAACACACTGAGATATTATAAACAGTAAGACATCATAAAGCAACACAGAGAGATATTATAAACAGAAAGACATCATAAAGCAACACACAGAGATATTATAAACAGAAAGACATCATAAAGCAACACACAAGAGATATTATGAACAGAAAAACATCATAAAACAACACACTGAGATATTATAAACAGTAAGACATCATAAAGCAACACACAGAGATATTATAAACTGAAAGACATCATAAAGCAACACACAGAGATATTATAAACAGTAAGACATCATAAAACAACACACTGAGATATTATAAACAGTAAGACATCATAAAGCAACACACAGAGATATTGTAAACAGAAAGACATCATAAAACAACACACTGAGATATAATAAACAGTAAGACATCATAAAGCAACACAGAGAGATATTATAAACTGAAAGACATCATAAAGCAACACACAGAGATATTATAAACAGAAAGACATCATAAAGCAACACAGAGAGATATTATAAACAGTAAGACATCATAAAGCAACACAGAGAGATATTATAAACAGTAAGACATCATGAAGCAACACACATAGATATTATAAACAGAAAGACATCATAAAGCAACACACATAGATATTATAAACAGAAAGACATCATAAAGCAACACAGAGAGATATTATAAACAGTAAGACATCATAAAGCAACACACATAGATATTATAAACAGTAAGACATCATAAAGCAACACAGAGAGATATTATAAACAGAAAGACATCATAAAGCAATACACATAGATATTATAAACAGAAAGACATCATAAAGCAACACACATAGATATTATAAACAGTAAGACATCATAAAGCAACACAGAGAGATATTACAAACAGAAAGACATCATAAAGCAACACACATAGATCTTATAAACAGAAAGACATCATAAAGCAACACACATAGATATTATAAACAGTAAGACATCATAAAGCAACACACAGATATTATAAACAGTAAGACATCATAAAGCAACACACATAGATATTATAAACAGAAAGACATCATAAAGCAACACATATAGATATTATAAACAGAAAGACATCATAAAGCAACACACAAGAGATATTATAAACAGAAAGACATCATAAAGCAAAACACATAGATATTATAAACAGTAAGACATCATAAAGCAACACAGAGAGATATTATAATCAGAAAGACATCATAAAGCAACACACAGAGATATTATAAACAGAAAGACATCATAAAGCAACACAGAGAGATATTATAAATAGTAAGACATCATAAAGCAACACAGAGAGATATTATAAACAGAAAGACATCATAAAGCAACACACAAAGATATTATAAACAGAAAGACATCATAAAGCAACACACAAAGATATTATAAACATAAATACATCATAAAGCAACTCAGAGATAGTATAAACAGAAAAAAAATAAAGCAACACAGATGTATTATAAACAGAAAGACATCATAAAGCAACACACAGAGATATTATAAACTGAAAGACATCATAAAGCAACACACAGAGATATTATAAACAGTAAGACATCATAAAACAACACACTGAGATATTATAAACAGTAAGACATCATAAAGCAACACACAGAGATATTATAAACAGAAAGACATCATAAAACAACACACTGAGATATTATAAACAGTAAGACATCATAAAGCAACACAGAGAGATATTATAAACATAAATACATCATAAAGCAACACACAGAGATATTATAAACAGAAAGACATCATAAAACAACACACTGAGATATTATAAACAGTAAGACATCATAAAGCAACACAGAGAGATATTATAAACAGAAAGACATCATAAAGCAACACACAGAGATATTATAAACAGAAAGACATCATAAAGCAACACACAAGAGATATTATGAACAGAAAAACATCATAAAACAACACACTGAGATATTATAAACAGTAAGACATCATAAAGCAACACAGAGAGATATTATAAACATAAATACATCATAAAGCAACACACAGAGATATTATAAACAGAAAGACATCATAAAGCAACACACAGAGATATTATAAACAGAAAGACATCATAAAGCAACACACAGAGATATTATAAACAGAAAGACATCATAAAACAACACACTGAGATATTATAAACAGTAAGACATCATAAAGCAACACAGAGAGATATTATAAACATAAATACATCATAAAGCAACACACAGAGATATTATAAACAGAAAGACATCATAAAGCAACACACAGAGATATTATGAACAGAAAAACATCATAAAGCAACACACAAGAGATATTATAAACAGTAAGACATCATAAAGCAACACAGAGAGATATTATAAACAGAAAGACATCATAAAACAACACACTGAGATATTATAAACAGTAAGACATCATAAAGCAACACAGAGAGATATTATAAACATAAATACATCATAAAGCAACACACAGAGATATTATAAACAGAAAGACATCATAAAACAACACACTGAGATATTATAAACAGTAAGACATCATAAAGCAACACAGAGAGATATTATAAACAGAAAGACATCATAAAGCAACACACAGAGATATTATAAACAGAAAGACATCATAAAGCAACACACAGAGATATTATAAACAGAAAGACATCATAAAACAACACACTGAGATATTATAAACAGTAAGACATCATAAAGCAACACAGAGAGATATTATAAACATAAATACATCATAAAGCAACACACAGAGATATTATAAACAGAAAGACATCATAAAGCAACACACAGAGATATTATGAACAGAAAAACATCATAAAGCAACACACAAGAGATATTATAAACAGTAAGACATCATAAAGCAACACAGAGAGATATTATAAACAGAAAGACATCATAAAGCAATACACAGAGATATTATAAACAGAAAGACATCATAAAGCAACACACAAAGATATTATAAACAGAAAGACATCATAAAGCAACACACAGAGATATTATAAACAGTAAGACATCATAAAGCAACACAGAGAGATATTATAAACAGAAAGACATCATAAAGCAACACACAAAGATATTATAAACAGAAAGACATCATAAAGCAACACACATAGATATTATAAACAGAAAGACATCATAAAGTAACACAGATATATTATAAAACAGAAAGACATCATACAGCAACACAGAAATATTATAAACAGAAATACATTATAAAGCAACACACAGAGATATTATAAACAGAAAGACATCATACAGCAACACAGAGATATTATAAACAGAAAGACATTATAAAGCAACACACAGAGATAGTATAAACATAAATACATCATAAAGCAACACACAGAGATATTATAAACAGAAAGACATCATAAAACAACACACTGAGATATTATAAACAGTAAGACATCATAAAGCAACACAGAGAGATATTATAAACAGAAAGACATCATAAAGCAACACACAGAGATATTATAAACAGAAAGACATCATAAAGCAACACACAGAGATATTATAAACAGAAAGACATCATAAAACAACACACTGAGATATTATAAACAGTAAGACATCATAAAGCAACACAGAGAGATATTATAAACATAAATACATCATAAAGCAACACACAGAGATATTATGAACAGAAAGACATCATAAAGCAACACACAGAGATATTATGAACAGAAAAACATCATAAAGCAACACACAAGAGATATTATAAACAGTAAGACATCATAAAGCAACACAGAGAGATATTATAAACAGAAAGACATCATAAAGCAATACACAGAGATATTATAAACAGAAAGACATCATAAAGCAACACACAAAGATATTATAAACAGAAAGACATCATAAAGCAACACACAGAGATATTATAAACAGTAAGACATCATAAAGCAACACAGAGAGATATTATAAACAGAAAGACATCATAAAGCAACACACAAAGATATTATAAACAGAAAGACATCATAAAGCAACACACATAGATATTATAAACAGAAAGACATCATAAAGTAACACAGATATATTATAAAACAGAAAGACATCATACAGCAACACAGAAATATTATAAACAGAAATACATTATAAAGCAACACACAGAGATATTATAAACAGAAAGACATCATACAGCAACACAGAGATATTATAAACAGAAAGACATTATAAAGCAACACACAGAGACAGTATAAACATAAATACATCATAAAGCAACTCAGAGATAGTATAAACAGAAAAAAAATAAAGCAACACAGATGTATTATAAACAGAAAGACATCATAAAGCAACACACAGACATTTTATAAACAGAAAGACATCATAAAACAACACACTGAGATATTATAAACAGTAAGACATCATAAAACAACACACTGAGATATTATAAACAGTAAGACATCATAAAGCAACACAGAGAGATATAATAAACAGAAAGACATCATAAAGCAACACACAGAGATATTATAAACAGAAAGACATCATAAAGCAACACACAATATATATTATAAACAGAAAGACATCATAAAGCAACACACAAGAGATATTATAAACAGAAAGACATCATAAAGCAACACACATAGATATTATAAACAGTAAGACATCATAAAGCAACACAGAGAGATATTATAAACAGAAAGACATCATAAAGCAACACACAGAGATATTATAAACAGAAAGACATCATAAAGCAACACACATAGATATTATAAAAAGAAAGACATCATAAAGCAACACACAGAGATATTATAAACAGAAATACATCATAAAGCAACACACAAAGATATTATAAACAGAAAGACATCATAAAGCAACACACAGAGATATTATAAACAGTAAGACATCATAAAGCAACACACAGAGATATTATAAACAGTAAGACATCATAAAGCAACACACATAGATATTATAAACAGAAAGACATCATAAAGCAACACACATAGATATTATAAACAGTAAGACATCATAAAGCAACACATAGATATTATAAACAGAAAGACATCATAAAGCAACACACAGACATTTTATAAACAGAAAGACATCATAAAGCAACACACATAGATATTATAAACAGAAATACATTATAAAGCAACACACAGAGATATTATAAACATAAATACATCATAAAGCAACTCAGAGATAGTATAAACAGAAGAAAAAATAAAGCAACACAGATGTATTATAAACATAAATACATCATAAAGCAACACACAGAGATATTATAAACAGAAAGACATCATAAAACAACACACTGAGATATTATAAACAGAAAGACATCACTGTTCTGACATGACTGATTTTATTAAATCAATGCAATGGACTCCTTGCTTTCACCTGTCCAATCATGTTAGATCAATTATTACAACAGGACTCAGGAGGAACCGGGTGTGAAGATGGATGACAAGTGAGGAAACCTGGCTGACGACTGTGGCACATTTTGGGAGCATGGAGAGGCCAGAGATAGCTAAACTAATAAATTGGGCTAAGGAACAGAAAGTGGGTTTTGGAGAAAAGGCCATCAGTGCGTGTTCTGCAAGCAGTTCAGTGGACGAAGGCGTGGCAGAGCGTGGTGACTGGATAGATGTGGGTATGGACAGTGAAGAAGAAGGAGAAGAGCCCAGTGCAGAGGGAAGATGTGTGTTGAGGAAGAATGGCACCAACAAGTACAAACCGTATTCTGCTGTCTCTGATGGCTCAGAAGCGTAACCTGACAAGAGTGAGGATGAATTACCTGTAGTGGCAGGTGTGATGAAGATCTCTGAGTCCGAGCCTCGCCCTGATGGTCATGCAAAGGACGATTTGGGCCCAGTGGGAGTGAAATGTTTGGAGAAAGTGGATCCCTACCTTTTGGCTGATCCATATGTAGTCTCAGGCTGGGTAAAAATGAGTTAGGTACTGTTAAATCTGTGAAGGTAGCTCGAAGTGGACTTGATGATGATTTTCGGTGTTTCTTCCATCCAGAGGGAGTGGGCGCTTCGCGTCATGCGACTAGGTACAAGACCTGTGACTTGCTGTGCTCTCCGGAGCAGGGCGCCATTGAAAGGAGTGATTACTGGGGTGAAAGGTTGAGGTTGCCAGGGTCAGAGTAGAACAGAAGGTGTCGTATGCTGAGGCAGTGAAGAGAGTAGAGGATGATGGGTCAAGGGTGAGTAGTAGGCCTAGGCCAATACAGAGTGATATGAATTTGTGCTTGTGTAAGATTGGCTTCTTAGCAATCATTACCATGGTTATCAACTGCACCGCAGAAATGGAACGTAAATCACAGAAAATAGATTTAAAAAAAAAACATTTTTAGTCATTTTGCAGACGCTCTTTATCCAGAGCAACTAGGGTTAAGTGCCTTGCTCAAGGGCACATCGATTTTTCACCTAGTCGGCTCTGGGATTAGAACCAGCAACCTTTCGGTTACTGGCACAACGCTCTTACCCACTAAGCTATCTGCTGCCCTAGAAGTTGTGGTTGCAGCTGCAGTGAAGTACTTTACTGTACAAGGTTTTACTGCAGAAGATGTAGTGTATTAAGATTATGTCTTTGTTAAATGTTTTTCATGAAGAAATGGAATGTTGGTTATGTTAGTATCAAAAGACAATGTTCACATGCAATAGACAGGAAGTGTGTTGTAAACTGGTGATTGGCCAGAAGAGGGAGCCCATCTTGTTGCATTGTTTATAAATAGGGGTACACGAAGAAGAGCGGGCAGAGCAGCCATTAGAATTGGAGGACACTGCTCTCCAGACCTCACGAGTCTGTCACTCATGCTAAAGCTTGTGATCTGAATAAACCTTATGATCAACTTTCCGTATGAGCAGACTCCTTTTGTTCATCAGCAATAATTGCCACCACTCACTCGATACGACAAAGAGTTACAAGGTTTTACTGCAGAAGAGTTACAACGTGTGTTGAAGTACAGAGTCCCTTCCTCCAAGGCCATCCGGTCTGGTGTAGGATCAGTTAGGGTCAAAGTAGTGGAATGGGGTGGTGATTTTTATTTATGAAATAGTGGTATAGGGTCAAAGTAGTGGAATGGGGTGGTGATTTTTAAATAAATAAATAAAATAAATAATTAGTTATTTAGCAGACGCTCTTATCCAGAGCGACTTACAGGAGCAATTAGGGTTAAGTGCCTTGCTCAAGGGCACATCGACAGATTTTTCACCTAGTCGGTTCGGGGATTAGAACCAGCGACCTTTCGGTTACTGGCACAACGCTCTTAACCACTAATCTACCTGCCGCCCTATTTATTTTATTTATGAAATAGTGGTATAGGGTCAAAGTAGTGGAATGGGGTGGTGATTTTTATTTATGAAATAGTGGTATAGGGTCAAAGTAGTGGAATGGGGTGGTGATTTTTATTTATGAAATAGTGGTATAGGGTCAAAGTAGTGGAATGGGGTGGTGATTTTTATTTATGAAATAGTGGTATAGGGTCAAAGTAGTGGAATGGGGTGGTGATTTTTATTTATGAAATAGTGGTATAGGGTCAAAGTAGTGGAATGGGGTGGTGAGTTTTATTTATGAAATAGTGGTATAGGGTCAAAGTAGTGGAATGGGGTGGTGATTTTTATTTATGAAATAGTGGTATGTAGGGTGAGGGTATGTAGGGGCATTATTATAAATTCTAGCTATCTACCTTGTGTGGCGATTATTTATTTTTGTAGTCCGTTTCAGATGTTTTCTTCCGGTTCACAGGCCATGCTCTACAACCGTGATAACCAATCATTGTTAACAGCGGAGCGGCGAACCAATTAAACGCCCTGCGAACCGGAAGTACTTCAGGGCTTCGTACTTGTGTAGAAAGCAGTTCGTTCGAGAGAAAACTTCATTCATTTAGGACGACAGTTAAATTCTACTACGTCGTTTTTTATTGATTTGCTTAGGCATGATTGAGCCAAAGAAGAGACCGGGGGACATGGCTTTGGTTCCTGCCGGCGGAGTCAAGAGGCCCAGGACCGAGCTGATCGCTGCGGCACAGTCGCAACAACTCGTGGCCATGGTTAGAAAAGAGGGGGGACATGAAAATACAAGGGGAACGTTCCTTTCTCTAGCTAGTTTCAGAACGTTATTAGCTAGTTATATATGTTTTCAGTCTTTCGACTAATGGCAAATTATCTCAAATGCAGCTATGATAAGCTATTAAGCTGTGACTGATATGTGGACTGTTTGCTAGCTAAAGGAAGGCTATCCAATGTAAATACTGCTAGCAGGAAGCTAATTTACTTACCGCTAGCAAGGATACCGGATAGCATGGACCGTTTCGTCGATACCAGATTGCTAGTGATCCATGCACATACAGCAACGCTCTGATAATTGTCCCCAGAGTGTGAGTAAGAGCCAGTGACTTTGTGATATGATAACATGATGTCCCCCTCCTCTCCAGGGCCCTCCCCGCAGCTCCAGCCTGCAGGCTCCCATCATGTTGATGTGTGGCCATGAGGGGGAGGTCTACTGCTGCAAGTTCCATCCTAACGGGGCCACACTGGCCTCCTCTGGCTATGACCGGCTCATCTGTAAGTTATACACTTACTTTATATTATATATATATATATATATATATATATATATATACAGCTCTGGAAAAAAATTAAGAGACCACTGCAAATTTTTCTTAAATCAGCATCTCTACATGAATGACAATCATTCCATTCCAGTGTCTGTTGAATTCCAACACAGGCACACCTCATTCTACTGAATTAGGTACTGATTAGGTGATCACATGAACCAAATCTTATTTAACAAGGAAAAGTATAAAAACCACTGCTGTGGTCATCACTATCCTCTTGCAATAGGACCAGCTGGATGGCAAAAACAGTGCTAACAGTACCTCAAAAGTAATATTAATAAAAAAAATAACTATAGACCATGCCAAAAGAGTTGAAAAGGAACGTTTTGAGTGAGGAAAAGAAGGGTTCAATTCTGGCTTTACTGGCAGAGGGATACATTGAGCGTCAGGTTGCTTCCATCCTTAAAATTTCAAAGACGGCGATTCATAAGAACAAGGTCAAGCAGCAGACATTGGGGACAACAAAGCTACAGACCGGCAGAGGGTGAAAACGACCCTCTACTGACCGGGATGACCGCCAACTCATTCAAATGTCACTCAACAACCGTAGGATGGCAGCTGGGGTGAAGTGCACGGCGAGGACGGTTCGAAACAGGCTCCTAGGGGCAGGGCTGAAGTCGTGCAAAGCTAGAAAAAAAGCCATTCATCAATGAGAAGCAAAGAAGAGCCAGGCTGAGGTTTGCAAAAGACCATAAGGATTGGACCGTAGAGGACTGGAGTAAGGTCATCTTATCAGATGAGTCCAATTTTCAGCTTTGCCCAACACCTGGTCGTCTAATGGTTAGATGGAGACCTGGAGAGGCCTACACGCCACAGTGTTGCGCACCCACTGTGAAATTTGGTGGAGGATCGGTGATGATCTGGGGGTGCTTCAGCAAGGCTGGAATCGGGCAGATTTGTCTTTGTGAAGGATGCATGAATCAAGCCACGTACAAGGTTGTCCTGGAAGAAAACTTGCTTCCCTTTGCTCTGACATTGTTCCCCAACTCTGAGGATTTGTTTTTCCAGCAGGACAATGCGCCACGCCACAGCCAGGTCAATCAAGGTGTGGATGGAGGACCACCAGATCAAGACCCTGTCATGGCCAGCCCAATCTCCAGACCTGAACCCCATTGAAAACTTCTGGAATGTGATCAAGAGGAAGATGGATGGTCACAAGTCATCAAACAAAGCCGAGCTGCTTGAATTGTTGCGCCAGGAGTGGCATAAAGTCACCCAACATCAATGTGAAAGACTTGGGGAGAGTATGCCAAGACGCATGAAAGCTGTGATTGAAAATCAGGGTTATTCCACCAAATATTGATTTCTGAACTCTTCCTAAGTTAAAACATTATTGTGTTGTTAAAAAATGAACATGAACTTTTCTTTGCATTATTCAAGGTCTGACAACACTGCATCTTTTTTGTTATTTTGACCAGTTGTCATTTTCTGCAAATAAATGCTCTAAATGGCAATATTTTTATTTGGAATTTGGGAGAAATGTTGTCAGTAGTTTATAGAATAAAACAAAAATGTTATTTTTACCCAAACATATACCTACTACCTATAAATAGTAAAACCAGAGAAACTGATAATTTTGCAGTGGTCTCTTAATTCTTTCCACAGCGCTACATTTAAGCATATATGACATTTGAAAAACAACAACAACTTTTAAATGTAGCTAGTTTATGATGTGTGCCCCATAAAAAGACAGGCCTACACGGGTTTCGCGGCCTACACGGGTTTCGTGGCCTACACGAGTTTCACGTGTTTGTTGTTATTCTCGGCCAATCAAAGTGGCGCTGTCTACATTCAGTGGCTCCATGGGTAGCAAGCAAGGTGGGAGATCTCTAATTAATGCAAGACGGAATTAAAATTACGTAATTTAAGTTAGTTAAAGGAGTAGGCTACAATGATCAACCAACAGGTAGGCTGTTGTTTAATCTGAATGTTGTTGTAGACAAGGACGGGAAGTGCAGGAAAATTGCCTCAATTTGAGCCTAGTAGCAAAGCTAGCTAGCTGGCTAACATAACTGGCTGTCTTAGCTAGCTTCTTTATATTGATTTAATGCGGTCAAAACAGGCACTACCAGATGGAATGATGGATAACCTATGGTATCAACAAGTTAGTCTAACTAGGGCAACTCTCTCTCTGCTCTCTCTCTGTCTCTCTCCCCCCCCCCCCGTGTCAAACTCAAAGGCCCCTGTGGACACTGATACAAGCAGAGCAGCACTTCTCTCCCAAGTTGTGCGCAGCAAGCCAGTTCCCAAGTTTAAAAAAAAAAACATGATTTTTTAACACATGTATTTCGAATATATGGATATCTGAAAAAAAAGTCATGATATTAATTTGAATGTGAAATTATTTCAAATGCCCATACCTAACGTACATATTATAAATACACACACACACACCATACTCTCGCTCACTTGACTAGTTGGCAACAACACTCATCCATCTCTATCTTATCTCTCTCCATCTCCTTCTCTCTCTCTACAGTGATGTGGAATGTGTACGGGGACTGTGATAACTTATCCATCTCCATCTTATCTCTCTCCATCTCCTTCTCTCTCTCTACAGTGATGTGGAATGTGTATGGGGACTGTGATAACCTATCCATCTCCCTCTCTCTCTCTACAGTGATGTGGAATGTGTACGGGGACTGTGATAACCTATCCATCTCCCTCTCTCTCTCTACAGTGATGTGGAATGTGTACGGGGACTGTGATAACTTATCCATCTCCCTCTCTCTCTGCAGTGATGTGGAATGTGTACGGGGACTGTGATAACTTATCCATCTCCCTCTCTCTCTACAGTGATGTGGAATGTGTACGGGGACTGTGATAACTTATCCATCTCCCTCTCTCTCTCTACAGTGATGTGGAATGTGTACGGGGACTGTGATAACTTATCCATCTCCCTCTCTCTCTACAGTGATGTGGAATGTGTACGGGGACTGTGATAACTTATCCATCTCCCTCTCTCTCTACAGTGATGTGGAATGTGTACGGGGACTGTGATAACTTATCCATCTCCCTCTCTCTACAGTGATGTGGAATGTGTACGGGGACTGTGATAACCTATCCATCTCCCTCTCTCTCTCTACAGTGATGTGGAATGTGTACGGGGACTGTGATAACCTATCCATCTCCCTCTCTCTCTACAGTGATGTGGAATGTGTATGGGGACTGTGATAACTTATCCATCTCCCTCTCTCTCTCTACAGTGATGTGGAATGTGTATGGGGACTGTGATAACTTATCCATCTCCCTCTCTCTCTCTACAGTGATGTGGAATGTGTACGGGGACTGTGATAACCTATCCATCTCCCTCTCTCTCTCTACAGTGATGTGGAATGTGTATGGGGACTGTGATAACTTTGCCACCCTGAAGGGACACAGTGGAGCTGTGATGGAGCTTCACTACAACACAGACGGCAGGTAGGCTATACACACACACACACACACACACACACAACAAACACACTCGCTCAGGTCAGGAAAAATGTGATGTTGTGTGACGGTTATTGTTATTGTTGTTGACAACATGTTGGGGACAATATGACGTGTGTTTTCTGGCCCTGTCCCCTGTGTGTAGCCTGCTGTTCAGTGCCAGCACAGATAAGACTGTGGGAGTGTGGGACAGTGAAACGGGCGAGAGGATCAAGCGTCTGAAAGGCCACACCTCCTTCGTTAACTCCTGCTACCCTGCTCGCCGCGGGCCTCAGCTCGTCTGTACCGGCAGCGACGACGGAACCGTCAAGGTAACCATGGCGACCGGTGTCGTTCAACCCTGGTCCCAGACAGCAACCTGGGTGTGCAGGCTGTAGTTCCAGCCTAGTACAAAGACACCTGATTTAACTGATATATTAATTGAAAGCTGCTTTGAGGATCAGTAAATAATTGACCGACAGTGATATTTGCTTATCTCAACTAGCTATCTTAAGATGAATGCACTAACTGTACGTCGCTCTGGATAAGAGCGTCTGCTAAATGACTAAAAAAGTAAATGTGTTAATGTTGGGCTGGAACTAAAGCCTACCCCGCACAACCTGTGAGTGTTGGTTGACTGCTGTTGTAACTGTGGAACATCAGGAAGTTATATGTGTGTTGTAGCTGTGGGACATCAGGAAGTTATATGTGTGTTGTAGCTGTGGGACATCAGGAAGTTATATGTGTGTTGTAGCTGTGGGACATCAGGAAGTTATATGTGTGTTGTAGCTGTGGAACATCAGGAAGTTATATGTGTGTTGTAGCTGTGGGACATCAGGAAGTTATATGTGTGTTGTAGCTGTGGGACATCAGGAAGTTATATGTGTGTTGTAGCTGTGAGACATCAGGAAGTTATGTGTGTGTTGTAGCTGTGGGACATCAGGAAGTTATATGTGTGTTGTAGCTGTGGGACATCAGGAAGTTATATGTGTGTTGTAGCTGTGGGACATCAGGAAGTTATATGTGTGTTGTAGCTGTGGGACATCAGGAAGTTATATGTGTGTTGTAGCTGTGGAACATCAGGAAGTTATATGTGTGTTGTAGCTGTGGGACATCAGGAAGTTATATGTGTGTTGTAGCTGTGAGACATCAGGAAGTTATGTGTGTGTTGTAGCTGTGGGACATCCGTAAGAAGGGGGCGGTCCATACATTCCAGAACACCTACCAGGTGTTGGCCGTCACATTCAACGACACCAGCGACCAGATCCTGTCTGGAGGCATCGACAACGACATCAAGGTACACGTGTGTGTGTGTGTGTGTGTGTGTGTGTAGCTGATGTGTGTTTGTGGGAGAGGGAGAGGCGTGGCTACTGTGTCATACGCCATGACATCATGGCACCTCATTCAACCTCTATAACCATGAACCCAGAGCGACTGTTTGCATTTTGGATTCACCACATTGAAAGATCAATCAAGCTAGTCCAGATGAATTATGAATGAATCATGGAATGGCACGCTCCATCAGAACTCAATCCAAACAAATAAAAGGCTATTAAGAATTCTAATGGGATTATTGATCAGGTGGTGGCTGTGTAATGGAGACGGTGAGCTCACAGGACAGGTGATGGACAGGGATAATCAGTTGTGCAGAAGGTTACAGGGAGTGGAGGAGTGACTACAGGACCAAACTGCTGTTGGACCAGGGCTATATGGGAACAGACTAATGGACATGCACACGCATGTTAACACTAAAGCACATTAGCATGCATACATGCACACTCCCAAACCACTACTGACCTTTATACATCCAGCTCCTACAACTCTTCAACCTTGACCTTCAACTTAACCTTATTTTAAACCAGAGAGAGGCAATCATGTATTCACTTAAAGCAACTGCATTTATTTTCCCCAAGGCTTTTTCTGAAATTCTTTTTTAAAAGTTGTCTCTAGTTTCCCTGAAACTGGCTGGCAGGTGGACTTCGTAGACAGCGGCTTCTTCCTCCACTTTGCCGCGCAGGGCCTGTGGGGACTCCATGTGTTGCAGCTCAGAGATTCCCAGCTCCAGGAGCCTGGGATTTTTGGAGCCAGACTGGGGGGGGGGTGTGTGGGTGTGACTATTTTCTACATTGTAGAATAATAGTGAGACATCAACACTATGAAATAACACATGCCAAGAGTGTGCAAAGCTTTCATCAAGGCAAAGGGGTGGCTATTTGAAAAATCTTTAAATATATTTTGATTTGTTTAACACTTTTTTTTTTTTGGTTACTTCATGATTCCATATGTGTTATTTCATAGTTTTGATGTCTTCACTATTATTCTACAATGTAAAAAAAAATAAAGAAAAACCCTTGAATGAGTAGGTGTGTCTAAACGTCTGACTGGTAGTGTACATGTAGGTAGGGGAAAAGTGACAGCATAGTTAATGGATAATAAACAGCGAGTAGCAGTGTAAAAAAACGAACGGGGGGGGGGGATTTAATGCAAATAGTCCTGGTAGACATTTGAATAGCTGTTCAGCAGTCTAATGGCTTGGGGGTAGAAGCTGTTCAGCAGTCTAATGGCTTGGGGGTAGAAGCTGTTCAGCAGTCTTATGGCTTGGGGGTAGAAGCTGTTCAGCAGTCTAATGGCTTGGGGGTAGAAGCTGTTCAGCAGTCTAATGGCTTGGGGGTAGAAGCTGTTCAGGAGTCTAATGGCTTGGGGGTAGAAGCTGTTCAGCAGTCTAATGGCTTGGGGGTAGAAGCTGTTCAGCAGTCTAATGGCTTGGGGGTAGAAGCTGTTCAGCAGTCTAATGGCTTGGGGGTAGAAGCTGTTCAGCAGTCCAATGGCTTGGGGGTAGAAGCTGTTCAGCAGTCTTATGGGTTGGGGGTAGAAGCTGTTCAGCAGTCTTATGGCTTGGGGGTAGAAGCTGTTCAGCAGTCTAATGGCTTGGGGGTAGAAGCTGTTCAGGAGTCTAATGGCTTGGGGGTAGAAGCTGTTCAGCAGTCTAATGGCTTGGGGGGTAGAAGCTGTTCAGCAGTCTAATGGCTTGGGGGTAGAAGCTGTTCAGGAGCCTTTTGGACCTAGACTTGGCGCTCCGGTACTGCTTGCCGTGTGGTAGCAGAGAGAACAGTCAACAGTGCATTCGGAAAGTATTCAGACCCCTTGACTTTTTCCACATTTTGTTACGTTACAGCCTTATTCTAAAATTGGATTAAATTGTTTTTTCCCCCTCATCAATCAACACACAATACCCCATAATGACAAAGCAAAAACAGGTTTTTAGACATTTTTGCACATTTTATAAAAAACAAAACAACTGAAATATCACATTTACATAAGTATTCAGACCCTTTACTCAGTACTTTGTTGAAGCACCTTTGGCAGCGATTACAGCCTCGAGTCTTCTTGGGTATGACGCTACAAGCTTGGCACACCTGTATTGGGGAGTTTCTCCCATTCTTCTCTGCAGATGCTCTCTAGCGCTGTCAGGTTGGATGGGGAGTGTTGCTTCACAGCTATTTTCAGTTCTCTCCAGAGATGTTAGATCTGGTTCAGTCCGGGCTCTGGCTGGGCCACTCAAGGACATTGAGAGACTTGTCCCGAAGCCACTCCTGCGTTGTCTTGGCTGTGTGCTTATTGTTGTTGTCCTGTTGGAAGGTGAACCTTTGCCCCAGTCTGAGGTTCTGAGCGATCTGGAGCAGGTTTTCATCAAGGATCTCTCTGTACTTTGCTCTGTTCATCTTTCCCTCAATCCTGACTAGTCTCCCAGTCCCTGTCGCTGAAAAACATCCCACAGCATGATGCTGCCACCACCATGCTTCACCGTAGGGATGGTGCCAGGTTTCCTCCAGACGTGACGCTTGGCATTCAGGCCAAAGAGTTTAATCTTGGATTCGTCACACCAGAGAATCTTGTTTCTCATGGTATGAGAGTCTTTAGATGACTTTTGGCAAACTCCAAGCGGGCTGTCATGCACCTTTTACTGAGGAGTGGCTTCCATCTGGCCACTCTACCATGAAGGCCTAATTGGTGGAGTGCTGCAGAGGTGGTTGTCCTTCTGGAAGATTCTCCCATCTTCACAGAGAAACTCTGGAGCCATGTCAAAATGACCATCAGGGTTCTTGGTCACCTCCCTGATCAAGGCCCTTCTCCCCCGATGGCTCAGTTTGGCCGGGCGGCCAGCTCTAGGAAGAGTCTTGGTGGTTCCAAACGTCTTCCATTTAAGAATGATGGAGGTCACTGTGGTCTTGGGGACCTTCAATGCTGCAGACATTTTTTGCTGCCCTTCCCCAGATCTGTGCCTCGACATAATCTTGTCTCGGAGCGCTACGGACAATTCCTTCCACCTCATGGCTTGGTTTTTGCTCTGACATGTACTGTCAACTGTGGGACCTTATATAGATAGGTGTGTGCCTTTCCAAATCATATCCAATCAATTGAATTTACCGCAGGTGGACTCCAATCAAGTTGTTGAAACATCTCAAGGATGATCAATGGAAACAGGATGCACCTGAGCTCAATTTCGAGTCTCATAGCAAAGGGTCTGAATACTTATGTAAATAAGTTATGTTTTTATAAATTAGCAAACATTTCTGAACATGTTTTTGCTTTGGCATTATGTGGTATTGTGTGTAGATTGATGAGGAAAAAAAGTAATTTAATCCATTTTAGAACACGCTGTAACGTAACTGTGGAAAAAGTCAAGGGTCGGAATACTTTCCGAATGCACTGTATGACTAGGGTGGCTTGAGTCTTGGGCAATTTTTAGGGCCTTCCTCTGACACGAACTACCCTCTGTAGCGCCTTGCGGTCGGAGGCCGAGCAGTTGCCATACCAGGCGGTGATGCAACCAGTCAGGATGCTGTCGATGGTCCAGTTGGATAACTTTTTGAGGATCTTAGGACCCATGCCAAATCTTTTCAGTCTCCTGATGGGGGAATAGGCGTTTTCATGCCCTCTTCACGACTGTCTTGGTGTGTTTGGACCATGATAGTTCGTTGGTGATGTTTACACCAAGGAACTTGAAGCTCTCTACCTGCTCCACTACAGTCCTGTCAATGAGAAGGGAGCGTGCTTGGCCCTCCTTTTCCTGTAGTCCACAATCATCTCCTTTGTCTTGATCATGTTGAAGGAGAGGTTATTGTCCTGGCACCACACTTTCAGGTCTCTGACCTCCTCCCTATAGGCTTTCTCATCGTTGTCGGTGATCAGGCCTACCACCGTTGTGTTGTCAGCAAACTTAATGATGGTGTTGGAGTCGTGCCTGGCCATGCAGTCATGGGTTAACAGCGAGTACAGGAGAGGACTAAGTACACACCCCTGAGGGGCCCCTGTGTTGAGGATCAGCGTGGCAGATGTTGTTGCCTACCCTTACCCCCTGGGGGCGGCCCGTCAGGAAGTCCAGGATCCAGTTGCAGAGGGAGGTGTTTAGTCCCAGGGTCCTTAGCTTAGTGATGAGCTTTGAGGGCACTATGCTGTAGTCAATGAACAGCATTCTCACGTAGGTGTTCCTTTCGTCCAGGTGGGAAAGTGTAGTGTTGAGGGCATTAGAGATTGCGTCATCTGTGGATCTGTTGGGGCGGTATGCAAATTGGAGTGGGTCTAGGGTTTCTAGGATGATTGTGTTGTGAGCCATGACCTGCCTTTCAAAGCACTTCATGGCGACAGACGTGAGTGCTACGGGTCGGTAGTCATTTAGGCAGATTACCTTGGTATTCTTGGGCACAGGGACTGGTGGTCTGCTTGAAACATGTAGGTATTACAGATTCTGCCAGGGACATGTTGAAAATGTCAGTGAAGACACTTGCCAGTTGGTCAGCGCATGCTCGGAGTACACGTCCTGGTAATCCGTCTTCTGAATGTTGACCTGTTTAAAAGTCTTACTCACATCAGCTACGGCGAGCGTGATCACACTGTCGTCCGGAACATCTGGTGCTCTCATGCATGCTTCAGTGTTGCTTGCCTCGAAGCACATAGAAGTCATTTAGCTCGTCTGGTAGGCTTGTGTCCCTGGGCATCTTGTTGCTGGGCTTTCCTTTGTAGTCCGTAACAGTTTGCAAGCCCTGCCACACCCGACAAGCGTCGGAGCCAGTGTAGGAGGATTCAATCTTAGTCCTGTATTGACGCTTTGCCTGTTTGATGGTTCGTCGGAGGGCATAGCGGGATTTCTTATAAGCGTCCGGGTTAGAGTCCCGCTCCTTGAAAGCGGCAGCTCCACCCTTTAGCTCAGGACAGATGATGCCTGTAATCCATGGCTTTTGTTTGGGGTATGTATGTACGTACGGTCACTGTGGGGACAATTTCATCGATGCACTTATTTATGAAGCCAGTGACTGATGTGGTATACTCCTCAATGCCATCGGATGAGTCCCGGAACATACTCCAGTCTGTGCTAGCAAAACAGTCCTGTAGCTTAGGATCCGCTTCATCTGACCATTCCATATTGAACGAGTTACTGGTACTTCCTGCTTTAGTTTTTGCTTGTAAGCAGGAATCAGGAGGATATAATTATGGTCAGATTTTCTAAATGGAGGGCGAGGGAGAGCTTTGTACCCGTCTCTGTGTGTGGAGCAAAGGAGGTCTAGAGTTTTTTTCCCCTCTTGTTGCACATGTAACATGCTGGTAGAAATGAGGTAAAATGGATTTAAGTTTCCCTGCATTAAAGTCCCCGGCCACTAGGAGCGCCACCTCTGGATGAGCATTTTCTTGTTTGCTTATGGCTTCATACAGCTCGTTGAGTGTAGTCTTAGTGCCAGCGTTGGTTTGTGGTGGTAAATAGACAGCTACGAAACATATAGATAGATGCATATATAGATGAAAACTCTCTTGGTAAATAGTGTGGTTTACAGCTTATCATGAGATACTCTACCTCAGGAGAGTAAAACCTTCATATTTGATTTTGCGCACCAACTGTTTTTGACAAATAGACACAGACCGCCACCCCTTGTCTTACCGGAGGCAGCTGTTCTGTCTTGCCGATGCACGGGAAAAGTCAGCCAACTGTATATTATCCATGTCGTCGTTCAGCTACGACTCGGTGAAACATAAGATATTACAGTTTTTAATGTCCCGTTGGTAGGATTGTCTTGAATGGAGCTCATCCAGTTTATTCAAATCAAATTTTATTTGTCACATACACATGTTTAGCAGATGTTATTGTGGGTGTAGCGAAATTCTTGTGTTTCTAGCTCCAACAGTGCAGTGTATCTAACAATCCTTCGCGTCCGACTCGTTAAAGAAAAACATTTGTCCAGTTCGAGGTGAGTAATCGCTGTTCTGATATCCAGAAGCTCTTTTCGGTCATAAGAGACAGAAACATTATGTACAAAATAAGTTAAAAAAAAAAATATATATATATTACAAATATCGTGAAAAAACACACAAAATAGCGCAATTGGTTAGGAGCCCGTAAAACAGCAGCCATCTTCTCCGGCGCCATTATATTGAGTCAGGGTCATGGTTGATCACAGCTGGACGGTCAGAAGATTCGGCTTCCTCAGATATACTCACCCATAGTCTGAGGGATCATCCTGTGAGACACCTGTGAGGACGAGGCGCTCATGATGCATGGATGCATGACTGGTATATTCTGGACCAGTCAGCTGGTGGGTGTTGAGCACAGGAGGGTTCAAGGCTTGTTGAATGGCAGGTTCAGGCTGGTTGAGGTTGAAAACTGGGTTGGGCGAGGCCATGACGCTAGCAATCCGCTGCAGGTGGCGGTTCTTCAGATACTCGTGCTGTTGGAGCCACTAATAGCAGCTTATTGGTGACAATGTGGCCGTTCATGTCCCTCAAAGCCCTGGTGGCGTCCTCAGCGGAGGAGAAGGCCACAAATCTAAAACCTTTGTTTCGGCGGCACTCCGTCATCACCTTGGCGCTAATGATGGTTCCGAAGCGGCAAATCATTCTGGAGACAACGATCGTCCTAGCTATCATCCAAATTCTTTACGTACAGGGTTGACTCTGTGGACCTGCGTTTCAACACCGTCTGGCGCTCGTATTTCTTCTGCCAACATGGATCCACAGCCTGTTCACCTCCTTCCCATTCATCTGATCCACAGCCTGAGGAGGTCAGATGCACTACAGTGACATTGGGCTCCTAGACTCTGAGCTCTATAACACATCTAGACAGTGACAATAATGGATGGGATCTCTCTCTCTCACCTTCTGTGCATCTTCAGGCCTCTTTAAACTGAGGAAGCCGAATCTTCTGGCCGTCCTGCTGTGATCAACCATGACCCTGACTCTCTGGACCTGACGTGGACAGAATCATCCTCAACTCAATAATAAGGCCGACTAAACCGGCACGAAACACAAGATCACATACCAGTAGGCTACACTAGACACATCTGGCAGAAACCCACCATACTTTGACAAAAATTATTGCAGGTTGTCGCCAATGTTCTTGATGTGCACATTGGTGATTGGTGAACTATTTTGTCCTGGATCCAAATTCAGCCTCTCGCTGTTCATGAGATTTTGAAGGGTTCGATAGTCACTCTTTCTTCAGCCAACTTCTTACCATTTCAATATCTTGGCTCGTCCTGCAGCGTCCTGGGTTGTGTCGTGACCATAATCATACCCACAAACAGTCTTGGAGGACCGAAATATCTCAGAACACGTAAAACATGACCTCTGGTGCTTGGCTGATAATAGACTTATCAATATTCTCAACGCCTCTCTTCCTCAGTGACGGATGTCGTTGATTCCTCATGATTCGCATTGGTCTTCCGTTGATTCTTTCCCATTTTCAGATTGTCCAAGGCAGACTGTGCATCCTTTTGATGGTAAAAGTTTATATGTAGGCGTATCCCAATGATCATTGGGTTTTCTGGTCCCTGCAG
The DNA here is from genome assembly GCA_031479575.1 of Coregonus ussuriensis. Classification (NCBI taxonomy): domain Eukaryota; kingdom Metazoa; phylum Chordata; class Actinopteri; order Salmoniformes; family Salmonidae; genus Coregonus; species Coregonus ussuriensis. Next base: position 7,411,236 of record CM062480.1, on the reverse strand, counting down.
ACCTTAATTGAGTGGACTGGTGCTTATGGACTGAATTTCCGGAACAGCGTATGCTCGTTGGTGTGCAATATGTAAATCACCCACAAGGAGGCCAGAGGTGCCCTTGGGTCGATGTTTGAAGACAAGGTTTAACACATTTGACATGCTGATATCTTCTCAGTAGAGTAGTTTGATAGATACCTTGCATGCGAGCCAAATGAGTGTTTGTCACGAGAATTTTGTTATCTCAATGGTTGAAGCCGAATAATTCCCAAAAGGTTGTAAATGTCTTAGTTGAAATAAATTAAACAAAGACTCAATCCTGCAATGGTCAGCATATTTATTAATGAGAGCGCTCTGAAACAAAATGATCGTAGAATATTTTTTATACGCACACGTCAGAGGAAAAAAATTAATCCCACCCCTCTTTAGGCGGGCTGTAGTTTTCCACTGGAAAACTGCTCTCCTGACCATTAGGTCACACACACACACACACACACACACACACACACACACACACAAAAAAAAAAAGCTGAACAGTTTCTCTCCTCCCTAAATTGGGAGGCCTCTTTATCTTGGTTTCTCAGTCAGTTGTCTGTAGCCAGTTCTCCTTGTCCTTTGTTGTCTGGTCTAACTCCTACTCAAATGGCTAAATAGTAACACAATGTCATAATCTTTACTGGTCCTACACACACACACACACACACACACATTATTAGATTATAGTCTCAGGATTCTAACACATTTCATAAAGTGGAGTGTAATAATTAGTCATTACCAAATTATTCTATCAGTGTTCCAGCACGAGATATCAACAAGTGTGATTCTGGAACCCCCATATGTCACAGACCCCTTTGTCATAAAGAGTATGTGCAATGAGGGAGCGTTCGTAAGTTCACTCTGGCTATCTACTCGGAGTGTGCCAGAGCGCAGAATAACTGATGAATTTACGAACGCTCAACACCCGTTGAATATGGCCGTGTCAGTAAATGTCGGCAAAAAAGCCCCCCCTTTTCCCTCAGAACAGCCTCAATGCGTCGGGGCATGGACTCTACAAGGTGTCCAAAGTGTTCCACAGGGATGCTGGCCCACAGTTGTGTCAAGTTGTCTGGATGTCTTTTGGGTGGTGGACCATTCTTGATACACAAGGGAAACTGTTGACCGGGAAAAACCCAGCAGCGTTGCTGTTCTTGACACAAACCGGTATGCCTGGCACCTACTTCCATACCCTGTTCAAAGGCACTTAAAATGATTGTCTTGCCCATTCACCCTCTGAATGGCACACATACACAATCCATGTCTCAATTGTCTCAAGGTTTAAAAATCCTTATTTAATCGGTCTCCTCCTGATTGAAGTGGATTTAACAAGTGACATCAATAAGGGATCATAGCTTTCACCTGGGTTCACCTGGTCAGTCATGGAAATAGGTGTTCTTAATGTTTTGTATACTCTGTGTATATTGCTGCATGTGTCCTTGGAGGTCTTTTTTGATTTAAAAAAAAATATTGTTAGAAATATGTGCTACATTTTCGTTATTTTATTAGTCTGCTTGCATCAGCAAGGTTAGGGTGCTGACATATCGCTTTTTTGAAACCATTACTACTTCATAAACGGCAAAGCTTTTTGTCCTTCCAAAAAACCTCCCTTCCACTTCAGAGAGGATGGACTGTTCAGTTATTTCAACACTGTCACAGTCCGACGGTTCCACAGTTGCACACGGTGTACTCTGATTGTCTTTGTTTGATATCGGCTTGTTTCATTTGTAATTTGATTAATGGTTTGTTAGTTTTGAATGGGACCTCCAGTTTACTGTTTTAGGCCCCTTATTCTTTATTCTCATTGTAATTCATTGAAGCTGAGTTTCATGAGGCCTGGTTGGCCCAATCAGAACATCTGTGAGTGTCAGGTGATGTATCAGTCCTGCCAGGGTTCTTTCTGAGAAGGTTTACAAAAGATTCTAGTAGTGCTGAGGGATTAGTGCTTTTTTGACGTCGGTTTCGGTTAGATTCTTTCAAAAATAATCACAGGTGTCGATTTATGCATTATGTGGGTTGAATGCTGTAACAACACAGAATAAAACAATTAATAAAAGTCCCATGATGGTAGTGACTGCCCATTACTGCTTATCACTTATTAACCATCAGTTATTCACATGACTTTACTTCAATAAAATATTTCAGTTGATGTGTATATTACATTTGTTTAATTTGACTGCGTTATTATTTAATTCCAAGTCATCATCTCATCTCTATAGAGGTGCTGCCTGTGCTGTCTGACTACATCACTATTTTAGTAGTTCTTCAAATAAATAAGGCATACTTTTATGACTGCTGAATACCAACTATCAATCACTTAGATCAGTGGTTCCCAAACTGGGGGGGGCGGGGGCTTGGCGCGGGAACTCAGTCCGGCTTTCAATTTAGAGACATTTCTAAATTGGGTAGTGACTCATCAGTTTTCCTCTTGTCTTGTCAGTCATTGTATACCTTAGAGAGCTGTTTATAACTTGTCCGGATCATCTGGCCCATGTCGGCTAACGTTTTTCCAGCCCATAGATTTTGTTGTCATGTTTGAGTCACTCAAATATCACATGAATAAACATTAGAAATGGCAAAAATGTATAGAATTGCAAGAAAATGCGCTTTAAAACGGCACAATTTTCTCTGCACCAACAAGAGGGGTGTGAACAGTTTGTGTCGTGAAACAGTGCTTGTGCCCATAGAGCTAGACGTGGTGCGTGCGCAGGGAGGTGTGTGATGTTTCCCAATGCTGGATGGAGGAGCTGAGTGAAACGGTTTAGGAAGCCCTGACTTAGTTCATGTATTTTCAGGTAGAGACGCCTCATGAAGCAAGGGCTCTACATCCCTCTCGATCGCACGTTCTAACTGTTTCTTTTTTCAGTGTCCGTGTTTGCCCCCCACACAGACCGGACAAGTAGGCGCGCAATGGATTATGGTCATTGTAGTTCATTACCATCTTTTCTGTGCTAAACTATGTAGAATATTGGCTTTATCTCTAGGAAAACGAAATGGAATTCAAATCATTGAGTCGGTGAATGAGTTGTTTTAAACAAAAAAACACTAAACTCTAGATTCTAGACTCAGATGGTGACCCTTAGTTTTACAGAAAGGAGAGGGATGAGCGGTAGAGCGATGTCTCTTGTCTGTGAACACATTTAGTCTCCACATCTATGTAACTTTAACCATGTGCAGAAGGAGAAATGGAGGTAGACGAGATGCCTCTCTACATGCAGAACCAAGCAGTCTTTCCATAGTTACAGGCACATCTCCTCTCTACCTCCTGCCATCTGTCACCTATCCCTTTCTCCCTGTCTTCCTCCTGCCATCTGTCACCTATCCCTTTCTCCCTGTCTTCCTCCTGCCATCTGTCACCTATCCCTTTCTCCCTGTCTTCCTCCTGCCATCTGTCACCTATCCCTTTCTCCCTGTCTTCCTCCTGCCATCTGTCACCTATCCCTTTCTCCCTGTCTTCCTCCTGCCATCTGTCACCTATCCCTTTCTCCCTGTCTTCCTCCTGCCATCTGTCACCTATCCCTTTCTCCCTGTCTTCCTCCTGCCATCTGTCACCTATCCCTTTCTCCCTGTCATCCTCCTGCCATCTGTTGTCTCTGTCTCTCTCGGTCTGTCTCTATGTCTCGCTCTGTCTCGCTGTCTCGCTCTGTCTCTATGTCTCGCTCTGTCTCTCTGTCTCGCTCTGTCTCTATGTCTCGCTCTGTCTCTGTCTCGCTCTGTCTCTATGTCTAGCTCTCTCTCTAGCTCTCTCTGTCGCTGTCTCTGTCTCTCTCTCGCTGTCTCGGTCTCTATGTCTCGCTCTGTCTCGCTCTGTCTCGCTCTGTCTCTGTCTCGCTCTGTCTCTATGTCTAGCTCTCTCTCTAGCTCTCTATGTCTGTCGCTGTCTCTCTCGCTGTCTCGGTCTCTCTCTCTGTCTCTCTCTCTCTCTCAATTGAATGTACTTTATTGGCATGATGTAACAATGTACATATTGCCAAAGCTTACTTTGGAGATTTACAATATTAACATAATTATTAATATTAATAATAATCAATGTTGTCAATGGGACAACAGCAACAACAATATAGAGGACAGTTTGTTGGTCTGTCAGACACTGTCCCTCATCTTATGGCAGGCAGCAATGTAGTGAGCTGCCAACCCACAGCTCTCTAAGTCCTCCCCCAACAGGACGGGTAGCCTGAGTCCTCCCCCAACAGGAAGGGTAGCCTATTCTCATCAGAGGTCTTTGAAACCTTGAAAAACTGTTTCAAATTTGGGGAAATGACACAGTTTTATATTTTTTAAACATTTTGTCAGGAAATGCAGCTCTGTCTCAGGTTCTGCTGTGGTGCAGTGGTTGCACAGCCTTTCCTCTGTCTACCCTTCTCAAAGGCAAGGCTGTGCTCACTGAGCCTGTACTTTCTAAGGTTTTGATCAGTTACCATGGTCAAATAGTTAGCCATGGTGTACTGTCGATTTAGGGCCAGATAGCACTGTATTTTGCTTTGTGCGTGTGCTTCCCAATAAGCAATGTCGTTTTGTTTTGACTGTGTTGTAATTTGGTTTATTCTGATTTGATTGGATGTTCTGGTCCTGAGGCTTCAGTGTATTAGTAGAACAGGTTCGTGAACTCAGCCCCAGGACCAGCTGGATGAGGGGACTCTTTTCTTTGCTCAGCTCTTGGCATTGCAGGGCTTGGGTATGATATTAGAGGGGGTCACTGTATTTTAGATGTTTCCAAAACTTAATTGCTCTTTTTTTTATTAGTGGAAATTGGCCTAATTCTGCCCTGCATGCATTGTTCGTAGTTTTCCTCTGGACATGTTTGGAGAATCTTACAGAGCTCTGCATGCAGGGTTTCAATGGGGTGTTTGTCCCATTGGGTGAAATCTTGTTTTGTAAGTGGACCCCACACCTCGCTGCCATAAAGTGCAATTGGTTCAATGACACATTCAATTAGTTTTAGCCAAATTTTAATAGGTATTTCAATTTGAATGTGTTTTATAATGGCGTATAATGCCCTCTCTCAGTTCGTTCACTGCATCATTAAGGTGTCCAGTTGAGCTTATTTTTAAACCTCAGTAATTGTAGTGTGTGCAGTACTCTATATATTTTGTACCAATTGAGAACTTTGGTCTAATTCCCTGAGATAACAATAAGTTCTCTCTCTCGCTCTGTCTCTGTGTCTCTGTGTCTCGCGCTCTGTCTGTCTCTCGCTGTCTCTCTCGCTGTCTGTCTCTCGCTGTCTGTCTCGCGCTCTGTCTGTCTCTCTCTGTCTCTGTCTGTCTCTCGCCGTCTGTCTCGCGCTCTGTCTGTCTCTGTCTCTCTCTCTCCATCACATTGAGTCTATTTCTTAGTTATTGGCTGAATCCCACATTTTACCCCCTTCCCCTCTGCATTTTATTATTTACAAGTGGAACATGAATTAGATCATTGAAGTCAGTAGTGTGTCCCGAAGTCGATGGGTTTAGTGATCCCGCCACTCTCTGGAAGTCACCCTCTGAGTTTCATCAGCAACGTGACAACGGAGGGTCCACCGAGCGAGTTGGTAGGGGAGAGGGGGTGGTTTGGGATGCCCATAGGGGGCACAAGGGCACGCGCCCCCTCAGATTTGTCCAGTTTTTTTATTTAAATGATATTTTGCGGAGAGGGCAAGCTGACTGGACGCCCCTCTCTTTTAATATAACCACCTAGCAATTTTATGAAGTTGGTTTTAGCTAGCCAGCTAGATAGGTTCCCAACCTCATAACTAGCTACCAAGCCATTTCAGGCTGTAAATCTAGTTAGAGTAGCTTATCTAAGTATCTTAGCTGGCATGACTGTTGGCAAAGTTGCTAGACTTAAGAAAAATACTTAAATGTTTTTAATTATTGGGTTATGATAGTGTATACCAGTGTGGAAGTTGTACTAAGCTCCTCGGGTATAAAAGTTCTTAAAGAATAAATGTGCATCATTTTATTAAAATGACAATTGAACAGGTAAAGAGGTATGCTTAGATAACCTATCCAGAAAAATATACATATTTTTGACATAGAATTAGGCATAATGATTATGGATTGCAGGGAAAAGCTGTTTCAGGTCATTAAAGAATGCCCACTATCCCTCCACCCTCAAATAATGCCCCTGCTCACTCACACATTTTCTTGTGTGCATATTTTACCCCCCACTCTCATCTTTGTGGTATTGCACTTGTGGTATTGCACTGATTCGCTCTCTCTCCCCTATCTCCCTCTCTCCCCCCCATCAATCTATTTCTGTGTGTTAGTCTGTGTGCCAGTGAGCTCTCGTGTGTTACTCCATTTTACATTAGGTTACGTCCCGTACGTACCTTCAGAATGATGCGTGAAAGAGAGACCAGATCCTACTAGACTGTCGCACCGTCAAGACAGTGAATAACGAACTTCCTCTCTCTCTCGCTCTCTCTCTCTCTCTCTGAGGTGAGTGCAGGTGTGGGACCTGAGGCAGAATAAGATGATCTACAGTATGCATGGTCATGGTGATTCTCTGACTGGACTCTGCCTCAGCTCAGAGGGATCCTACCTCCTCTCCAACTCCATGGACAGCACAGGTCAGTGTGTGAACGAGCAAGATTGTGTGTGGTTTTCAGTACTTGAGTGTTGTCCAATGTGGCTCGGTTGCTTAGGGTATGGCGTTCATAATGCCAAGGGTCGTGGGTTGGATTCTCGCTGAGGGCACCTATACGAGAAATGTATGCACCCATGACTGTAAATCGCTTTGGATAAAAGTGTCTGCTAAATGGAGTATATTATATATTTATTAAATGTTTTTTTATTGAATATTAAAAAATACAATCTACCTGCAGTGAAGCCGCTCAACATTTACACTACCGTTCAAAAAGTTTAGGTTCACTTAGAAATTTCCTTGTTTTCGAAAGAAAATATTTTTTTTGTCCATTAAAAATAACATCAAATTGACCAGAAATACAGTGTAGACATTGTTAATGTTGTAAATGGCTATTGTAGCTGGAAATGGCTGATTTGGAATGGAATATCTACATAGGCTTACAGAGGCCCATTATCAGCAACCATCTGTCAAATCAAATGTTATTTGTCACATACACGTGTTTAGCAGATGTTATTTCGGGTGTAGCAAAATGCTTGTGCTTCTAGCTCAGACAGTTCAGTAATATCTAACAAGTAATATCTAACAATTTCACAACTTATACCCAATACACACAAATCTAAGTAAGGAATGGAAATATGAATACACACAGTTGAAGTCGGAAGTTTACATACACCTTAGCCAAATACATTTAAACTCAGTTTTTCACAATTCCTGACATTTAATCCTAGTAAATATTCATCGTCTTAGATCAGTTGGGATCACCACTTTATTTTAAGAATGTGAAATGTCAGAATAATAGTAGAGAGAATGATTTATTTCAGCTTTTATTTCTTTCATCACATTCTCAGTGGGTCAGAAGTTTACATACACTCAATTAGTATTTGGTAGCATTGCCTTTAAATTGTATAACTTGGGTCAAACGTTTCGGGTAGCCTTCCACAATAAGTTGGGTGAATTCTGGCCCATTCCTCCTGACAGAGCTGGTGTAACTGAGTCAGGTTTGTAGGCCTCCTTGCTCGCACACGCTTTTTCAGTTCTGCCCACAAATTTTCTATAGGATTGAGGTCAGGGCTTTGTGATGGCCACTCCAATACCTTGACTTTGTCGGCCTTAAGCCATTTTGCCACAACTTTGGAAGTATGCTTGGGGTCATTGTCCATTTGGAAGACCCATTTGCAACCAAGCTTTAACTTCCTGACTGATGTCTTGAGATGTTGCTTCAATATATCTACATCATTGTCCTTCCTCATGATGCCATCTATTTTGTGAAGTGCACCAGTGTGTGTGTGCATTTGTACATGCGTACAATATATGATATTGTTATAATAATAATAATAATATGCCATTTAGCAGACGCTTTTATCCAAAGCGACTTACAGTCGTGCGTGCATACATTTTTGTGTATGGGTGGTCCCGGGGATCGAACCCACTACCTTGGCGTTACAAGCGCCGTGCTCTACCAGCTGAGCTACAGAGGACCACGGTTATATTATGTACTAATGTGTGTGTTGTCCCGTAGTGCGTATTTGGGACGTCCGTCCGTTCGCTCCTAAGGAGAGGTGTGTGAAGATATTCCAGGGGAACATTCACAACTTTGAGAAGGTAAATTTAAGACTTGATCGGCGTATGAGATTCAAGTGTTTTGATTTTGGAACTGAAGAGACTTTCAGTGCGAGTGTCAATGTTTGTGCGAGTGTCATGTTTGTAAGCCTAGTGGCCTGCTATATCATGTTAATAAACTTATTTCTGCTTTGTCCGCAGAACCTTCTGAGGTGTTCCTGGTCCGCTGACGGCAGCAAGATTGCCGCAGGCTCAGCCGACAGGTGAGAGAGCGCGCACACACACACACACAGCAATACAAAACCCCCCCCAAAAAAGGCACCAATCACCTCTTGTATTATACTTTATAAGCTGTGTGTGTGTGTGTGTGTGTCCAGGTTTGTGTATGTGTGGGACACCACCTCTCGTAGGATCCTGTACAAGCTGCCAGGCCATGCTGGGTCAGTCAACGAGGTCGCCTTCCATCCCGAGGAGCCTATTGGTGAGAGGACTACTGGCTAATCACCTTCTCCCTGTGTCTTTCTATTGCTTTTTTCCATTGAGCGTTTAATCTTTTTTTCCATCCTCTCGCTTGTTCTCTAATAGTGTTTTGTTTCCTTTCCCACAGTCCTCTCTGGCGCCAGTGACAAGAGACTCTACATGGGAGAGATTCAGTAGGACTGTCGTGTGTGTTAGAGAGAAAGTGTGTGTGTGTTTTTACGTATGAGCATGTAGTGTGAGTGTGTACAGTATTGGTCTTCACAAAGTTCGCTGCTTCAGTGTTATGAGATATTTTTGTCAGATGTTGCTATGGTATACTGAAGTATAATTACAAGCATTCCATAGGTGTCAAATGCTTTTATTGACAATGACATTAAGTTTATGCGAAGAGTCAATATTTGCAGTGTTGCCCCTTCTTTTTCAAGACCTCTGCAATCCGCCCTGGCATGCTGTCAATTAACTTCTGGGCCACATCCTGACTGATGGCAGCCCATTCTTGCATAATTAATGTTTGGAGTTTGTCAGAATTTGTGGGGTTTTGTTTGTTCTCTTGAGGATTGACAACAAGTTCTCAATGGGATTAAGATCTGGGGAGTTTCCTGGCCATGGACCCAAATTGTTGATGTTTTGTTCCCCGAGCCACTTAGTTATCACTTTTGCCTTATGGCAAGGTGCTCCATCATGCTGGAAAAGGCATTGTTTGTCACCAAACTGTTATTGGATGGTTGGGAGAAGTTGCTCTCGGAGGATGTGTTGGTACCATTCTTTATTCATGGCTGTGTTCTTAGGCAAAATTGTGAGTGAGCCCACTCCCTTGGCTGAGAAGCAACCCCACACATGAATGGTCTCAGGATGCTTTACTGTTGGCATGACACAGGACTGATGGTAGCGCTCACCTTGTCTTCTCCGGACAAGGTGTTTTCCGGATGCCCCAAACAATCGGAAAGGGGATTCATCAGAGAAAATGACTTTACCCCAGTCCTCAGCAGTCCAATCCCTGTACCTTTTGCAGAATATCAGTCTGTCCCTGATGTTTTTCCCGGAGAGAAGTGGCTTCCTCGCTGCCCTTCTTGACACCAGGCCATCCTCCAAAAGTATTCGCCTCACTGAGCGTGCAGATGCACTCACACCTGCCTGCTGCCATTCCTGAGCAAGCTCTGCACTGGTGGTGCCCCGATCCCACAGCTGAATCAACTTTAGGAGACGGTCCTGGCGCTTGCTGGACTTTCTTGGGCGCCCTGAAGCCTTCTTCACAACAATGGAACCTCTCTCCTTGAAGTTCTTGATGATCCGATAAATGGTTGATTTAGGTGCAATCTTACTAGCAGCAATATCCTTGCCTGTGAAGCCCTTTTTGTGCAAAGCAATTCTAACTCAATCAGCATGACAGAGTGATCTCCAGCCGTGTCCTCGTCAACACTCACCTGTGTTAACGAGAGAATCACTGACATGATGGCAGCTGGTCCTTTTGTGGCAGGGCTGAAATGCAGTGGAAATGTTTTTTGGGGATTAAGTTAATTTTCATGGCAAAGAGGGACTTTGCAATTAATTGCAATTCATATGATCACTCTTCATAACATTCTGGAGTATATGCAAATTGCCATCATCAAAACTGAGGCAGCAGACTTTGTGAAAATGAATATTTGTGTCATTCTCAACTTTTGACGACGACTGTATGTTCTGACCTGGAGCCTTGTGTGTGTGTGTGTGTGTATGGATGCAGCCCATCCCCTGTGTGAATGATCAGTACTTTTCTATGCTTCTGTTTATTTAGTAACAACCTCAAAATACTGTTATTTAGTTTAGAATGTCCAGTCACAACAACCAACACCTGTGTTTTTTTGTTTTTGTTTTTTATTGATCTGAATAAATTACATCTGGGAAAAATATTGTTCTGCCATATTCTTTTTTTTTTTTTTTTTTTAAAGGGTCGTTCCACCAATTATTCTGTAAAGTGCACATGTTCAACTTCACAAAAAAACACATTTTCCCATCTCAAGAGGTTAAACTAATAGAATGACTATAGTAAGCGCCTATTGAAGGTGCTACACGCAGGATTTTATTTTATTTTTGCATTGTAATTTCAGAAAATGTCCATAATATATCTGCTGTAATAGTGGAATGATAGTGTTTCGCAGTATTACTTACCCTGCCAAATAAAGTAACAGGGTTGACAATTTAATCTTAAATCAGCCATAAATCCCCTTGTGACAGCGGGAATGGAAGAGTGTTGTGTGCAACAGTGAGTGGCAATTAAATGCAAGCTTCACCAAAAAAAAAAAGTCTGTGTTAAAACGTTTCTAGGCTGTCTATTTATGGGTAACAGGGTTGATGCGTTATGCTCGACCCGCTCAGTTTTCCACCACAAAAGACCAGAACATTTGCCTGGCTACCCAAACTCATTGCACCGGCCAAATGCCACGCCCACAAACGTTTTTTCCCCTAGATTTGAGTCCTTTGCCAACGATTCCTACAACACAAACACATTCTAACCGTTCAGATTTGATCCAGAGCCAGAACACACGTGGGTATAGCGGTGGTTTAAAAATGATTCATTGGCTTTGATACATTGATTGGTTAGAGATTATCCAATAGCTGATTACTTTGTTTTGTACAACACCCCTCAATTTGATGTCACCACAAACGACTTCAATGATTGCCGTCTCAGACTGTAGTATGTAGCGAACATGGAGCAGCGGAAGAATTCAGTTGGAGTCGTCAGGCATCCAGAAAATGGCCAAAGAGTAGAACCAGCTCACCTGCTTTTACACTATAATTTGACTATTAGATGTTCAATGTTTCGTTTGAAAAATATATTTGAAAAGGAATAGTTTCACTGGATTAAAACAAGAGTTCAATTCACGTAACAGGATTGACCTTAAAATGAGGGACAGATTTAAATGAATCACTAATCACATGAAATAAATAATCTTCAGAAATTACTTTGTCAAAGCAACAAAATAACTAGGGCTTTACGATGATGGTGAAAACTTGGAGAAATGTTGGAGTTATGTGGGTTGAAATCTTAGAAGTCAGAGGGTGCACGTCAAAATGCTGGATTTATTTAATTCTCCATGTGGTCTATATTAAAGGACACTTCATTTAATATAACAGGCTTTTAAAACACAATACTGCTGTCTACAATGTCTACTTAATATATCAAAGAGATGCAAAAGGAACTCTTTTTGTAGAAAGACCCTAAAGCTGAATGTGAGTTTTGTAATACCTGTCATTACTCTGAAAGTATTAGTACTACGTATCCTTTTTTAAACTGTGACACTCTTAAACACAGCCATACAACCAAATAGGGATTTAAATAGCTATACGGTTTTTGAGAGTTTTAGAATGTTCAATCCAAATCGCACAATCTAAGTAATAAATTAGGTTTATGCAAATGTGATTTTTTTTTATTTATTAACCACTAGCTGCCTACCAGTATAGAGCATGGACCTAGATATTGTATTTGCTGTAACTTATTTTCTTCCTCTGGTATTATTCACAAACTTTTATTAGATTCGGTCCTGGCCCTGTTTCTTTTGTCTATCTGCTGAACGCCTCGCGCTCCTCTGTTCCGTTCCCCATGCGGTCGCGCGCACGCGGTCGGCAGAATTCAGGGGCCGTGTTCCACTACTTTAACATGTTATCCTCCCTTCCTCCTACGCTCTTCTCCTTGAGGTTATAATTGATTTGACAAAGTTTGAAAGGTAAAATCAATGTAGTGGGAACACTTCCTCTCACCTATCTAATGATGTAAGATCAGTGATCGCCACAAGGATGGAAAGAAGCATTTTTATTGTTCAATCTCGAACACGGCCCAGTTCCTCTGAAATGAGGGGGACTTGCGCTGCCCCCCTGCTCGCGCCCGCCCCAGCAGGCACCACCGATTGTTGACAAAGACGCCGCGAGACGGAGAAGAGAGCCCGAGCCTTGGTTTTAAGCCACAGACCACCGGAGGACTACGGTTAAAGACCACGTCCGTTTACGGAGAACGAGGAAGGAGCGCGAGCGTCTTGAAAACCAACCGTGAGTCACAATGAACCGCTTTGTGTGTGTCGGTGCATGGTAGATTTTATTTAATCAGCCCAGGCAGCAAGCTAGCTACCTCCATCTGGTCATTTCATTCCTCTCTCTCCCTCCCTCCCCGTGTGATCCGTTATCATATGCTGCTCATTTCTACCAGTTAACCCGCGAGACCTGCCCCGTTATGACAGCTTTCCGTCTTTCTTTGTGTCTTGTCTCTGTGTGTCTCTTCCCCCTCCTTTCGCGACCAACCCGAAGGTGTGGCCGGCTCGAGGCGATTCGGTAATACTGTCTTTGCTTTAAACAGCGGTCGGACCGGCGCGTGAAGAAGAGAACCTCCCCCGGCAAACCACAGCCACCTTTACATACCCACACCGACAGAATGATCACAGCGGGCCGGGATGGGTTGGTGTCGGTGTGATTAACGCGAGGAGTCTTCAAGGAGTCTTCCATACCAAGAAGAACCAGGAGGCCGGGGTCCAGGCGAGGTCTGGCCGGGCATGGTGTGATCTGAGTTGGGCAGCCAGTCTGGATCTGACCGGTGACCACCCGTCCTTTCCCCGGAGCCTGCGTGGCCCCAAGCCGCGTCCAGAGCCCTCCAAGATGGGGAAGTGTGACGGGAGAGTTACACTGGTGGCGATATGTTCACTGCAGCTGGTGAGTGTTTGTTGCAGTGAGGTGGGATTGGGAGAATGGGAAAAGCTTTGTGTTGCTTATCCACAATGCCCATATTTTGACACTCAGTCCCTGTTCCCATCTCTCTCCCTATTTCACTCAGTCCCTGTTCCCATCTCTCTCCCTCTTTCACTCAGTCCCTGTTCCCATCTCTTTCCCTCTTTCACTCAGTCCCTGTTCCCATCTCTCTCCCTCTTTCACTCAGTCCCTGTTCCCATCTCTCTCCCTCTTTCACTCAGTCCCTGTTCCCATCTCTCTCCCTCTTTCACTCAGTCCCTGTTCCCATCTCTCTCCCTCTTTCACTCAGTCCCTGTTCCCATCTCTCTCCCTCTTTCACTCAGTCCCTGTTCCCATCTCTCTCCCTCTTTCACTCAGTCCCTGTTCCCATCTCTCTCCCTCTTTCACTCAGTCCCTGTTCCCATCTCTCTCCCTCTTTCACTCAGTCCCTGTTCCCATCTCTCTCCCTCTTTCACTCAGTCCCTGTTCCCATCTCTCTCCCTCTTTCACTCAGTCCCTGTTCCCATCTCTCTCCCTCTTTCACTCAGTCCCTGTTCCCATCTCTCTCCCTCTTTCACTCAGTCCCTGTTCCCATCTCTCTCCCTCTTTCACTCAGTCCCTGTTCCCATCTCTCTCCCTCTTTCACTCAGTCCCTGTTCCCATCTCTCTCCCTCTTTCACTCAGTCCCTGTTCCCATCTCTCTCCCTCTTTCACTCAGTCCCTGTTCCCATCTCTCTCCCTCTTTCACTCAGTCCCTGTTCCCATCTCTCTCCCTCTTTCACTCACTGAATCTTACATGTGTGCCTAAGAGAGAGAGAGATGGTCTGACTGAAAAACGTTTGAACTATTAACAGTGTGTGTCCCATTATTGGTATTATTGGCAACCACAGGACAAGTGTGTGTGTGGCGATCACTGTATTCTGGGAGACCACGTGAAAAGGAACACTTCAGCTTTTGAAAGTTACAGCAGGAAAACAAGGGAGCCCTGTCTTCCTCTCATCTGCTATTCCTCTCTTCCTGCTCTCTCTCTCTCTCTCTCCTGTCATTCTTGCTGCTGCTTGTCCCTCCGTCTCTCTGGTCAAAATTTTATTTCTGTTTCTTATTTTCTACTTTTATTTTCTGTGTTTTTATTTGTGTGTGTGTGGCAGTATTCTGTGTTTATTTGATTGTGATATATTGTGACAGTGGGTACTTGGGAATGCAGCTTATTTTCAGTAGTTTGGGGAGTTTATTTGGGTGTTGGGGGGGGGGGGGGGGGGTAGTCCCTCGGCTGGTGCTCCTTGCAGTTTCCATGGAAACAACTGCAGCATACTGTGTGTGAGAGACAGTTGTTTCTTTGTGTGTATGTGTGTGTCCCTGTGCATATCTCAGAGAGGGAGTGTGTGTCAAACTGCATCAATGTAATACCATGACGATCCCCTATAAGTATCTTGTGATATACCTGTGTGTGTGTAGATGGCAGCACTACAGAGACAGGTGTTTGACTTCCTGGGCTACCAGTGGGCTCCTATCCTGGCCAACTTCCTCCACATCATGGCCGTCATACTGGGGATCTTTGGAACGGTGCAGTTCAGATCCCGCTACCTCATATATGTGAGACGCGTACACATACACACACAAATACACACAAATACACACACACACACACACACCCTAACCCCTCTTTGTCTCTGTGGATATCAGTATGCGGTGTGGTTGGTGCTGTGGGTGGGTTGGAACTCCTTCATAATCTGTTTCTACCTTGAGGTGGGACACTTGTCTCAGGTAAGAGATGTGCGTGTGTTTATAACGTGTTTATAACTTGTTTATAACGTGTTTATAACGTGTTTATAATGCATTTATGTTTATAACGTGTTTATAAAGTATTTGTGTGTGTAAGGTGTTTCTGATTATAACATGTTGATGATGTGTGTTTATGTATTTATGATGTGTTTATAACATTTGTGTGTTCATAACATGTTTTTTCTCATTTGTGTGTGTAGGACAGGGACTTCCTGATGACGTTCAATACGTCGCTGCATCGGTCCTGGTGGATGGAGCACGGCCCTGGTTGCCTAGTAACGCCGGTGTTGGACTCCCGCATCGCCCCTGACGACCACCATGTCATCACCGTCTCTGGCTGTCTCCTTGACTACCAGTACATTGAGGTGCTGAGCGCAGCGCTACAGGTCCTTCTGGCTGTGAGTAACACACACACACACACACACACACACCAGGGTTTCCGTTAGTAACACACACACACACACACCAGGGTTTCCGTTAAGAAAATGTGGTGCCGGACATTTGACCCGCAACGTTTTAATTTACCCGACATTTGAGAAATTTACCGGACCCATATGCATTGGGTGCATAACCTGATTATGGCGTCCACCCACGGTGCTCAGAATGACAGAAATCACATTTAGATTATGGTAAATCATAAACTATTATTATTTATTCACATTATAGCTGCGTAGCAATGCACACATGGCAGTAGGCTACGCGCGAATGTCAAAAGCACACTGCCCATGCGAGCGGTTTCTTGTGACAGAGATTAAAATATCGGTTATAAAGTTAGAAAGCTGGGAGATCTAAAGATGCAAAAACTAGCATGGTGGTTGCTAATATGACTAGGATTGTGGCTTTGGCTACCGGACAGTGAAAGAAAGTTTATTTGAACACCAATAGAACATGAGAGAAATAGGCTACTTGTTTCATGGCATATGTAAGTCTTTATAAAATAATTGCCTCCACGTTTAAAGGAACGGATTTTGGCTCGGCTACTTTGAAACAAGGTAAGACATGCCTCATAATATGTAGTAAAACGTTCAGGTTTCACACAATTAAGTATATGTTTTCAAAATGCACACTGCCTCCAGCTCACATTGCAAAGTGGTGTGTGACGTGCTAAAGCCTGCCTACTGCTGCCAAAGCACTTGAATGGATTGCATTTAGAATTGTTGTGCAATGATTGGGCTTTATTAAAGCACGTTTCACTCCAGCAACAACAGGAAACAAAGCAGCAGCTCTAGAACTGTATCTGTTTGCTGTGCGCGTGTGATAAATACGAATCATAACGACTTACGAAAATACACACGCAACAATTTTAATTCCACTAAATTATGCAAATTAACCTATAGACCGATATGCATGACCGGTCAAATGTATTTCCATCGACTGGTATTTCCATCAATGAATAGGGTAAAAAGCATTATTTTGCACTGGATTTTTTTATTCTCCCGGCTGTCCAGTGCCAATGTTATTTATCAGCTTTTCATATATTTTTTTTGGGGGGGGGGGGGGGGGGGGCCAAAGGCCTGGCTATTACTGGCTAGCGGAAATCCTGACACACACATACACACACACACACACACACACACACACATACACACACACACACACACACACACACACAAACAACATAATACTAACCTTAACCTCCCTGTCTCTCCCTTAGCTCTTCGGCTTTGTGTATGCCTGCTACGTGAGCAAAGTCTTCCAGGATGACGAGGATAGCTGTGAGTGTTGCGTCTGTCTAAGTGATCCGTCTATCTCTGTGTTCTGTCTGAGTATTCTATCTGTCTGAGGGTTCCATCTGTCTGAGGGTTCCATCTGTCTGAGGGTTCCATCTGTCTGAGGGTTCCATCTGTCTGAGGGTTCCATCTGTCTGAGGGTTCCATCTGTCTGAGGGTTCCATCTGTCTGAGGGTTCCATCTGTCTGAGGGTTCCATCTGTCTCAGTGTTCCATCTCTCTGAGGGTTCCATCTATCTCAGTGTTCCATCTCTCTGAGGGTTCCATCTCTCTGAGGGTTCCATTTCTCTGAGGGTTCCATCTGTCTGAGGGTTCCATCTGTCTGAGGGTTCCATCTGTCTGTGTTCCGTCTCTCTGAGGGTTCCATCTGTCTGAGGGTTCCATCTGTCTGAGGGTTCCATCTGTCTGAGGGTTCCATCTATCTCAGTGTTCCATCTCTCTGAGGGTTCCATCTCTCTGAGGGTTCCATCTCTCTGAGGGTTCCATCTCTCTGAGGGTTCCATCTGTCTGAGGGTTCCATCTGTCTGTGTTCCGTCTCTGAGGGTTCCATCTGTCTGAGGGTTCCATCTGTCTGAGGGTTCCATCTGTCTGAGGGTTCCATCTGTCTGTGTTCCGTCTATCTCAGTGTTCAGTCTGCCTCTGAGTTCTCTGTCTGCTTCTGATCTTTCTCTCTCAGTTGATTTCATTGGTGGCTTTGACTCCTATGGTTACCAGCCTCCTCAGAAGACCTCCCACCTCCAACTGCAGCCCCTCTACACGTAGGTAACCTCTAACCTTTCAACCTTAACCTCACGGTGACCCCTTACCCTAGCCCTTAAGGCATCCGCATGCTTCCCATCCGAAACGTTTTTGTTCGAATTAGTCTTCAGCAAGGGTTTTTTCAGCTGTTCGTGCACACAAGCCTAAGTCGGTAGCCGAAGTCTATAAAGTGTTTGTTGTCATTCAACGAGAGACAAATCGTTTTCATGCACATTTTTTCACTTGAGAAATACATTTGACATTTTAGTCATTTAGCAGACGCTCTTATCCAGAGCGACTTACAGTTAGTTAGTGCATACATTTTTCATACTGCCTCCCCGTGGGAAACGAACCCACAACCCTGGCGTTGCAAGCGCCATGCTCTACCAACTGAGCTACAGGTGAGCTGCACCAAACATCTTAGTTAGATGTAAAATTGCGTGACTAAGATCTCGACAAAAACGTAAAAATTGATGACAGATTTCTTGAGTTATCTTAGATAAATTCTGACTATTTTCAGGAAGTGTAGACTGGCTACGGTGTCTCAAGATGGACAAACGTTTTTCAAGCGAAGGTCTTTTGAGGGAGTATGCGAGCAACACTCGTTTGGTTTGCGTAGCCGAGTTCGGCTAGATGCCAGCCGATCCAAAGCAGTCGGAAGGCTTTTGGGAGGGAATTGGTTTAACAAAATATACACTGCTCCAAAAAATAAAGGGAACACTTAAACAACACATCCTAGATCTGAATGAATGAAATAATCTTATTAAATACTTTTTTCTTTACATAGTTGAATGTGCTGCCAACAAAATCACACAAAAATTATCAATGGAAATCAAATGTATCAACCCATGGAGGTCTGGATTTGGAGTCACCCTCAAAATTAAAGTGGAAAACCACACTACAGGCTGATCCAACTTTGATGTAATGTCCTTAAAACAAGTCAAAATGAGGCTCAGTAGTGTGTGTGGCCTCCACGTGCCTGTATGACCTCCCTACAACGCCTGGGCATGCTCCTGATGAGGTGGTGGATGGTCTCCTGAGGGATCTCCTCCCAGACCTGGACTAAAGCATCCGCCAACTCCTGGACAGTCTGTGGTGCAACGTGGCGTTGGTGGATGGAGCTAGACATGATGTCCCAGATGTGCTCAAATGGATTCAGGTCTGGGGAACGGGCGGGCCAGTCCATAGCATCAATGCCTTCCTCTTGCAGGAACTGCTGACACACTTCAGCCACATGAGGTCTAGCATTGTCTTGCATTAGGTGGAACCCAGGGCCAACCGCACCAGCATATGGTCTCACAAGGGGTCTGAGGATCTCATCTCGGTACCTAATGGCAGTCAGGCTACCTCTGGTGAGCACATGGAGGGCTGTGCGGCCCCCCAAAGAAAGGCCACCCCACACCATGACTGACACACCGCCAAACCGGTCATGCTGGAGGATGTTGCAGGCAGCAGAACGTTCTCCACGGCGTCTCCAGACTCTGTCACGTCTGTCACATGTGCTCAGTGTGAACTTGCTTTCATCTGTGAAGAGCACAGGGCGCCAGTGGCGAATTTGCCAATCTTGGTGTTCTCTGGCAAATGCCAAACGTCCTGCACAGTGTTGGGCTGTAAGCACAACCCCCACCTGTGGACGTCGGGCCCTCATACCACCCTCATGGAGTCTGTTTGTGACCGTTTGAGCAGACACATGCACATTTGTGGCCCGCTGGAGGTCATTTTGCAGGGCTCTGGCAGTGCTCCTCCTGCTCCTCCTTGCACAAAGGCGGAGGTAGTGGTCCTGCTGCTGGGTTGTTGCCCTCCTATGGCCTCCTCCACGTCTCCTGATGTACTGGCCTGTCTCCTGGTAGTGCCTCCATGCTCTGGACACTACGCTGACAGACACAGCAAACCTTCTTGCCACAGCTCGCATTGATGCCATCCTGGATGAGCTGCACTACCTGAGCCACTTGTGTGGGTTGTAGACTCTGTCTCATGCTACCACTAGAGTGAAAGCACCGCCAGCATTCAAAAGTGACCAAAACATCAGCCAGGAAGCATAGGAACTGAGAAGTGGTCTGTGGTCACCACCTGCAGAAGCACTTCTTTATTGGGGGTGTCTTGCTAATTGCCTATAATTTCCACCGGTTGTCCATTTCCATTTGCACAATCAGTGTTGCTTCCTAAGTGGACAGTTTGATTTCACAGAAGTGTGATTGACTTGGAGTTACATTGTGTTGTTTAAGTGTTCCCTTTATTTTTTTGAGCAGTGTATATTATTTATTGTGTGACCTACTTTTTCCTTTGAACTGTATGCTATCATTCTCTCTCTCTCTCTCTATCTCTGTCACTCTCTCTCTTTCTCTCTCAGGGCCGGGTAGGTGAAGGGGGCGCCCCCATCAGATCACACCTCAGCGGTGAAGCTGAGTCGCCTTGGGAACAGAACACTCACTCTGTGTGTCACAGTACAACTGAAAGATGGACTCACCTGTGTGTGTATGTGAGACTGTGTGTGTGTGTGTGTGTGTGTATGTGAGACCGTGTGTGTGTGTGTGTGTGGTAACCCGAGGGCAACTGACTGATACCCCTGAGGTGAATGTACAGAGGTCAGTGTGGAACCAGCCGTTCTATGGGAAATGGGGGAGACACTGGGCATGAGAGGACACTGCACCTATCGGCTCTCTGCACCCCTAGGACTCAGCGTGTTTGTGTAGCTCTACAGGACTAGCTGAATGACCTCTGAACTATTGTGGGAGGTGCCTCAAAGTCACATGGCTCTTCATGTTGTCGTTTTAGAATGTGATGATGTCATAATAGAACAATCGTACCCCCAAATCCCAAGCTTGTCCCTAGTTCTGTTGTGACAGGGTGACCCTATGAACTCACAATCACAGCAAAAAAGCAGAAGCGGTTTTGTCGCGATTGTGTTTACACCAGGTTAAGTGATCTGTTATGGACCGGTTAAGGATTGGGCTTTAGTGTCTCTGGGGAAAGATGTGGGGATTCTGTGCATGTAAATATCTGACTGATTGGTTGTTGTTTTGTTTGGGGGTGGGGAGGGAGTTGCGTAGCCACGCCCCTTTACGTTTCTCCTCTCACCTTTTTGTCCTTGATGACTAGAAAAGCTTCCTCCCTCACACCCTACAATCCTTTCTTCCTTCTGTTATTCTCCCTCAACACTTCATTCTCCTTTCTTCCTTAAAGAAATCATGGGTCTGACCTGATGTTATTGATGAAAGGAATACAAGGATACTGATTTATTTCACCAACACAATAGGTCAGAGTGCATTTCTAGGTCGGAAAGGATGAGGGGAGGAGGGAGGCTGTATTTCTGAAGTGGTTTACCTGGGTAATACAGACAGGTGTGTAAGGAGACATTGGGGGTGGGTTGGTGAAAATAAAGAAACTGTTTCTAAATTAAATCAGTCCTGTGTTTTCTGCACACACACACCTTGGGACAAATTGATGTATGAATTTCGCCTCATATTGCATGATAGACCATGTTGCATATAGTATATTCTAGTGACAGTGACATACTAGACTAGTGACACTGTTGAATGTTAATAAAATGTTTTGTAACAGGCTATGTTCTACTTTTCATTAAAGTTGAGTAATTTAGCAGACGTTCTTATCCAGAGCAACTTACAGGAGCAATTGGGGTTAAGTGCCTTGCTCAAGGGAACATCGACAGATTTTTCACGTAGTCGGCTCGGGGATTCACACCAGCGACCTTTGTTAGTGGCCCAACGCTCTGAACCGCTAGGTTACCTGCCGCTACCGCCCTGCCCTTTTTCACGCTGGCTGTTGGTTGGTTCACATTGCACCGGTCTAGTAGAGCTGTGGTTCCCAACTGTTTTCAGTTACTGTACCACCAAATGAATTTTGCTCTGCCCGAAGTACCCCCCTCGTGTGCATTTTACCAGTAGGCCTATGGTCATGAGTCTTCTCAAATACCCCCTGTGGACAGGCCAAATACCCCCTGTGGACAGGCCAAATACCCCCTGTGGACAGGCCAAATACCCCCTGTGGACAGGCCAAATACCCCCTGTGGACAGGCCAAGTACCCCCAGAGGTCCTAGTACCTCTGGTTGGGAACCACTGTAGCAGAGCATCCAGATCCAGCCTCACGAACACCCTCTGGCCCTCTGTGTAGTCAGCACGTTGCCATGGCTGCAGCTGGACTCCAACCATGACCATCATCATCATCATCCCCTGAACGTTCTGTACAGACCTGAATTGACAGCATTCTGAACATACCTAATAACGGTATATCTGGGACTGGGAATAACAAACTGTCCACACTCACTCCCTAACCAGTGTTAGAGAGACACCACTATAATCTTTATTATGAATGTATTTATTAGTGTATTTTAGATTATTAGTGTATTTTTGCCCAATGTGAGATAGAACAGCATGTCAACAGAGCCACACGTATGTATAACAAAGGGACTGGTGAGACACTCCCCTCCCAGTTGGCGCAATGAACCGCACGCTCTCAGCTCTCATCCGTTCCCATGATGCAGCGCGTCTGCCTGTCTCTGCTCCCCTCCGAGCCGCCATGTTGTCGGAGTGAAAGCCTGGAAGTCTGGAGAGAGAACCGGGGCTGAAATCTGCGACCATCCGCCCTCTCCGCCTGTAAGTAGCCCTCACCCGGGGGCACAGCGCGCCTCTAGCCGCCTCAAACCACACATCGCCCGATGTATTGCCTTTAACGGGCTGTAACGATAGTTTTGTGGGTTATTTTAACTGCTGTGTTGCCTCCTCTCCCCTGCCTCCTCCAGCTGTTGCCGTCTTCCGCTCTAGCCAGACAGCTAGGGCCTTTGTTAGCTAGCTAACTTACACCCGCGTCACGGAGACCTGTAGAGCCCGAGTTCACGGAAGACGGACAGGGCTTGCCTATCACCCATCCCGGTGCTAGTAATGGGTCACCGGTGTGTGTTATCCCTGGTAGAGGGGGTGTCGGGGGCGAGTTGATCTGGTCGCTGGCTTGGAGGCCGTGTATTGTTTGTTGGTAGACTTGGGTAGTTAGTTAGCTACTGGAACCAGTACCGTGGTTGGCATCAATACATGCCACTGAAGCTAGTTGGCTAGCGAACACTCCCGTGCATTGATAACTTAATTACCTAGTTATATGTCAACCAGACAAACACACATATTTCTTTACGTCCATTTTCATGTATAAATGGACTCGTTTTGTTTAGTTAGCTGGATGTTGTGCCTCGTCCACGTTCCGTTTTTATTGTTCTGGCCCGGGTGGACAGGACAGTAGTTCGCGGTGATAATCGATCCACGGTATTAAGTAATGATTAACCTAGTAATAGGCAACAATGCTATTTCCGGCTGGCGAACGTGATGAGAGGAGACTGGCTCGCTAACGTTACTGATTTCCGGGTGTTTCCAAATAGGTTACGTTACCTAGTTATGATAACATACACCGCTGAGAAATGAATGGCTGTTTGTTTTCTGCTTACATTGAATAACATATTTTCAGACCCAAACAGACCGGAAGTATTTGTGTGTGTTTTGATTGTAAGTGGTTGTCTTGAAGCAGTGTTGTCTGGATGGCAGGAGCTAGCTGGCTAACTAACATTGCCTGCAGAGGGGGGCGTGCTTGTTATGGAATAGCTCAGCCATTATTAACGGCGACCCTGGAGCAATTAGGACTGTTTGTGTGTACACCTCTGAGCCATAATGGAGGTGTGTGTGAGGTAGAGAGAGTTGTTATGTGATTTGACAGATTCAGGCTATATTTCCCAAATACTTTTGTGGCTTCCTCTCCATCAGAGGTTGGCCGGGTTGAATGCTAAATAAAACCTAGAAACCTAGAACAGATCGCCTGGTTGTCTTGAACATAGCTTTCGACTGAACATACCCCATCATCCGTGGAGTGGGTGGAATTCACATCACCTGGCTGGGCCACATTCAGCAGGACACAATGTTGTGTTAATGTTGCAGATAGAAAGGTCATGAGTAAAACTGACATTATTTATTTTCTGCAAGTCAGAGAAGAATGTTTGTTCTGCAGAATACAGTTATTCAGACAGTTGGTGAACATAAACAAAGCAGGCTAACTCATCCAAGCCAGCTATGCCCATGGTGGGACACAACGCAAATATTTGCTGCATAATCATGTACAGTATAAATGTCATAGAGAGTGTTTCTGTCTAACGTCACGTAGGCCTACATTTTACGTAAGGCGAAATAAACCAGACCAATATCCTGTAACTTACACCAGACTTCTGTTACCTACCTACATTACCTAGCTACCTTCAGACCATCTGTAACTAGTGAAAGGGAAAAGACTAGTGGTAGGGCTGGGCGATATGGTCAAAGTATCATATCACAATATATTTCGCATTTACAGGCGGTATTTGTCGGTATTTTATCTTTCTGAATAAGAAATGTTCTAAATATGTTTTATGAGTAGGCTAGTGCATAAGCCTAGAATGGCAACAAATTAATTCTTAGTGGTTTTAATGGGCTTTCTGCGTTCTGATTTGTTTTATATTCAACCCAACTAGGACAAAACTGATTGAAGTAGTTCAATTTGTTGAACTTTTAATTTATTTAGCACTGTATCAAAATATCGTTATAGGTATTATTGTAAAAATCCAAAACGGACCGGTATGTGGATCCATACCTGTATACCTTTAAAATATGATATATCTCCCAGCCCTAGTTTGTGGTAATGTCATGGTTTTTCTAAGCAAAGGAGTCAGGCTTTAGTTCCATTTCATACTCTTGTTTGGCAGTTAAATCGAACATGGAAATCCCCCACTTGAGTCATGACTTGAATGAAAGTATAACTTAGCTGGAATTTGACTCCATCTTTGCTCTGGGGCTGGGGTGTGTGTGTATTTGTGACACCGTGTGTGTGTGATTCACAACATGTTAGGTATGAAAATAAAGGGACAGTCCCCCCTTAAAATGTAAGTTAGAAATCTGCAGGCCTCAACCCCAAATGAATGGGAACGATTGGCATGGTATAATTAGAAGGAGTTAGGTGGTGACAATGTTTCCCATTCATTTGGGACAGAGGATGGTGTCGTAGACCATAAACTCAGCTCCAGCAGTGTTTCCCATTCATTTGGGACAGAGGATGGTGTCGTAGACCATAAACTCAGCTCCAGTAATGTTTCCCATTCATTTGGGACAGAGGATGGTGTCGTAGAACATAAACTCAGCTCCAGCAATGTTTCGCATTCATTTGGGACAGAGGATGGTGTCGTAGACCATAAACTCAGCTCCACCAATGTTTCCCATTCATTTGGGACAGAGGATGGTGTCGTAGACCATAAACTCAGCTCCAGTAATGTTTCCCATTCATTTGGGACAGAGGATGGTGTCGTAGACCATAAACTCAGCTCCAGCAATGTTTCCCATTCATTTGGGACAGAGGATGGTGTCGTAGACCATAAACTCAGCTCCAGTAATGTTTCCCATTCATTTGGGACAGAGGATGGTGTCGTAGACCATAAACTCAGCTCCAGCAGTGTTTCCCATTCATTTGGGACAGAGGATGGTGTCGTAGACCATAAACTCAGCTCCAGTAATGTTTCCCATTCATTTGGGACAGAGGATGGTGTCGTAGACCATAAACTCAGCTCCAGCAGTGTTTCCCATTCATTTGGGACAGAGGATGGTGTCGTAGACCATAAACTCAGCTCCACCAATGTTCCCCATTCATTTGGGACAGAGGATGGTGTCGTAGACCATGAACTCAGCTCCACCAATGTTCCCCATTCATTTGGGACAGAGGATGGTGTCGTAGACCATGAACTCAGCTCCACCAATGTTTCCCATTCATTTGGGACAGAGGATGGTGTCGTAGACCATAAACTCAGCTCCACCAATGTTCCCCATTCATTTGGGACAGAGGATGGTGTCGTAGACCATAAACTCAGCTCCAGTAATGTTTCCCATTCATTTGGGACAGAGGATGGTGTCGTAGACCATAAACTCAGCTCCACCAATGTTCCCCATTCATTTGGGACAGAGGATGGTGTCGTAGACCATGAACTCAGCTCCACCAATGTTTCCCATTCATTTGGGACAGAGGATGGTGTCGTAGACCATAAACTCAGCTCCACCAATGTTTCCCATTCATTTGGGACAGAGGATGGTGTCGTAGACCATAAACTCAGCTCCACCAATGTTTCCCATTCATTTGGGACAGAGGATGGTGTCGTAGACCATAAACTCAGCTCCACCAATGTTTCCCATTCATTTGGGACAGAGGATGGTGTCGTAGACCATAAACTCAGCTCCAGTGCTCCACACATTAAAACACTTAGAATATGTTGTCATTTATTTTTTGCAAGTTGCCTGACTTCACTGGCTGGTGGACCAACGTGTTGATTGCAGTCCCTGCAAGTGTGTGTATATGTTCCAGATTGTGTTAAAAGGAATGTAGCTTGTGTGTGTGTGTGTGTGTATTGGAATGAGTTGTGTTGAAGAGGTGTGTGTATTGTAATGAGTTGTGTTGAAGCTGTGGGTGTGTGTGTATTGGAATGAGTTGTGTTGAAGCTGTGGATGTGTGTGTATTGGAATGAGTTGTGTTGAAGAAGTGTGTGTGTATTGTAATGAGTTGTGTTGAAGCTGTGTGTGTGTGTGTGTGTATTGGAATGAGTTGTGTTGAAGAGGTGTGTGTATTGTAATGAGTTGTGTTGAAGAGGTGTGTGTATTGGAATGAGTTGTGTTGAAGAAGTGTGTGTGTGTATTGTAATGAGTTGTGTTGAAGTGTGTGTGTGTGTATTGTAATGAGTTGTGTTGAAGATGTGGGTGTGTGTGTATTGGAATGAGTTGTGTTGAAGCAGTGTGTGTGTGTGTATTGTAATGAGTTGTGTTGAAGAAGTGCGTGTGTATTGGGATGAGTTGTGTTGAAGCAGTGTGTGTGTGTATTGGAATGAGTTGTGTTGAAGAGGTGTGTGTGTATTGGGATGAGTTGTGTTGAAGAAGTGTGTGTGTGTGTATTGGGATGAGTTGTGTTGAAGAAGTGTGTGTGTGTATTGTAATGAGTTGTGTTGAAGAAGTGTGTGTGTGTGTGTGTGTATTGTAATGAGTTGTGTTGAAGCTGTTGTGTTGAAGCTGTTATTTGCCCTGAAGAGGACACTCTTTACATGGCTATAGGACTATCTGGTTACACTAGTCGGAGAGGAGAGTGAAATACTGTAAACTAACGGTTACTGCTTCTAGTGAGTGCTAAGTAGATAGAAGCTTGCCAGCTCAATAAAGAGCCAAAAATGTGCACTGGCCATATACTGTTAAGTGAAGTGTTATGGTAGGGTGTTGGATGTCGTGACAAACAACGGATGATATGCCCAAATGTAAAGCAAGTGCTGTGCTAAGAACGTTCAACGTTGTGGCGATGTTAACGTTACAGCCACTTAGTGAAGCCCTCTAAATCTGGTGTGTTTATATTTAAGCAATATTGCACGAGGGGGTGTGGTATATGGCTAAGGGCTGTTCTTAGGCACAATGCATCGTGGAGTGCCTGGATACAGCCCTTAGCCGTGGTATATTGGCCATATACCACAAACCCTTGAGGTGCTTTATTGCTATTATAAACTGGTTACCAATGTAATTAGAGCAGTAAAAATAAATGTTTTGTCATACCCGTGGTATACGGTCTGATATACCATGGCCAATCAGCATTCGGTGCTCGAACCACCCAGTTTATAATTGCTCTTTGCGAAGGGTATTCCTCTAGCTCTGCCTCTGTCATTCAAATGTTTTCAAAGACACTAAAAAAACATAGCAGGTTACAAAGTAGCGCTTCGTTGCTACGTTTTAATCTATGGGTTGTCAGTTGTCAGGGACTGGTCCAAATTCCCGTTTTGCCACCCCCATCTAGACCGCCAACTAGCTGTGTGAGAGGACTTGACACCGTTCACTGAGGGTTAGTGCTATCCGGGATCCTTGGGACTTCCCAACCCTAAACCTTATAGTGGAACTGACAGCGTTTTAACTACTTTGCAGATATGAAACAGACAAACATAATCAGTGAAAAATATACAATTCCCAGTTTATGCTACAAAACCAACCGTATGAGGTTTTAGAAATAGGTTCTATTTGACACAAAATTCTATGATGTACAGTAAGACATTGTTGGCAGAATAGATGGATGCAGTTGTGAAGAAGGCTTCAGGGTACCTAAGAAAGTCCAGCAAGCGCCAGGACTGTCTCCTAAAGTTGATTCAGCTGCAGGATCGGGGCACCACCAGTGCAGAGCTTGCTCAGGAATGGCAGCAGGCAGGTGTGAGTGCATCTGCACACACAGTGAGGCGAAAACTTTTGGAGGATGGCCAGGTATCAAGAAGGGCAGCAAAGAAGCCACTTCTCTCCAGGAAAAACATCAGGGACAGACAGATATTCTGCAAAAGGTACAGGGATTGGACTGCTGTGGACTGGGGTAAAGTCATTTTCTCTGATGAATCCCCTTTCCGATTGTTTGGGGCATCTGGAGAAGACAAGGTGAGCGCTACCATCAGTCCTGTGTCATGCCAACAGTAAAGCATCCTGAGACCATTCATGTGTGGGGTTGCTTCTCAGCCAAGGGAGTGGGCTCACTCACAATTTTGCCTAAGAACACAGCCATGAGTAAAGAATGGTACCAACACATCCTCCGAGAGCAACTTCTCCCAACCATCCAAGAACAGTTTGGTGACGACCAATGCCTTTTCCAGCATGATGGAGCACCTTGCCATAAGGCAAAAGTGATAACTAAGTGGCTCGGGGAACAAAACATCGATATTTTGGGTCCATGGCCAGGAAACTCCCCAGACCTTAATCCCAGAACTTGTGGTCGATCCTCAAGAGGCAGGTGGACAAACAAAAACCCACAAACTCCAAGCATTGATTATGCAAGAATGGGCTGCCATCAGTCAGGATGTGGCCCAGAAGTTAATTGACAGCATGCCAGGGCGGATTGTTGAGGTCTTGAAAAAGAAGGGTCTACACTGCAAATATTGACTCTTTGCATAAACTTAATGTAATTGTCAATAAAAAGCCTTTGACACTTATGGAATGCTTGTAATTATACTTCAGTATACCATAGCAACATCTGACAAAAATATATCATAACACTGAAGCAGCGAACTTTGTGAAGATCAATACTTGTGTGATTCTCAAAGCCTTTGACCACGACTGTGAATGGTGGCAGGCCCTTGTGGCAAATGGCCTATTTGTGTAAAGGCCTACGTAGCTAATCAAATGGCCACCCGGAATATTTACATTGACCCCCCCCCCCCCCACTTGTTTTTACTCTGCTGCTACCCACTGTCTATTATCTATGTATAGTCACTTTACCCCTACCTACATGTACAAATTACCTCGACTAACCTGCTCCCCCGCACATTGACTGGGTACTGGGACCCCCTGTATGTAGCCTCGTTTATTGTTATTTTATTGTGTTAATTTTTTACTTTAGTTTATTTGTTAAATATTTTCTTTACTCTTTCTTGAGCTGCGTTGTTGGTTAAGGGCTTGTAAGTAAGCATTTCACGGTAAGGTCTACACCTATTGTATTCGACGCATGTGACAAATAAAGTTTGATTGGCTATGGCGCACCGGTCTGCGTAGACTCCGGTCCTGTACGAGATATGTTTTTATGAGGGTTTATTTACTGCAGTGTCTATTAATTGTCCAAACGCATGGCCACTTTCCCACTCTATTGATATAGAATTTTCACAAATGCCTTACTCTACGTCATTCCAAAACATTCTATGAATTTATCTATGCTCTTGCTTGTCAGAAAATGTATAGGAAGTTATTTGAATACGATTTCGTTGTCAGTTCCACTTTAACCCGAACCTTAACCTTAACCCTTACCCTAACCATTTTAAATGTAAACTTCAATGTAGTGAGGATGGCCCAAGGACCGTTCACTGAGGCAATGCTTGGGGTGTATTTTGTGATGATCCAGGCTCTGTTGTAGCCGGCCGCGACCGGGAGACCCATTTGGCCCAGCGTCGTCCAGGGTAGGGGAGGGAATGGCTGGCAGGGATGTAGCTCTGTTGGTAGAGCATGGTGTTTGCAACGCCAGGGTTGTGGGTTCGATTCCCACGGGGGGTATGATTTTTTATTTATTTTTAAATGTATGCACTCACTAACTGTAAGTCGCTCTGGATAAGAGCGTCTGCTAAATGACTAAAAATGTAAAAAATGTCTAAAATGAAGTTTGGAACATCCGTGCGTCACAACTGTTAAACGACCCCATTTTGATATCTGAAGATTCTCTCGTCTCCAACCATGTGAAAAAATTATGTAATTAACAGCCAATGTTTTACTTTTTTTATTCGGGGTTATGGCAGTCAATTGAAAAACATTCTAACAGTATTTCTGATTTGTCTTATCAACTCGCCATCACATACTGTTAATGTGGGGCTATGACAGTCAATTGCAAATTAGTCTTACTATTGAGATGGGTGTGGCTTGATGCATGTCGTGTCGGAGCTTCTCAAAGTCAGGGGGCGTGGTCAACAGTGTGCACCTCATGTCTGCTGTCGCATCCAACCTGGTTCGATATTTGGTTTTAATGCAGACGGGAGCACTGAATCCAGCTTCACACAGGTGTGAGTTGGCGAACGGTACCATGAGTTTTACGATGCTTTCAAGACAACTGGGAATTCAGAAAAATTCAAGGTCAAATCATGACCTTCAGTTCGGAAAGTTGGAGCTCTTGAAAGAGTCCAGAGTTCCCGAGTTGGAATTCCGAGTTGGATGACCGTTCAAAACGATTTTTCCCAGTCGGAGCTCGTTTTTTTTCCTGAGTTAGGCAAAGAGACGGCACGGTATTCCCTTTGAGTCAGGAACCAAAACTCCTCCATAGTGACCCGTGAATGCGTTGTCTGCAGCATTTGGTCACATGACAGCTCAATCAGCTGTTCGATTTCACTTATCGGCATGTCAACTGAGCCAGGATCGGTGTCAAACGGATTGGGAAGTAGGTCCCAAAGTTCTCTTCCAAGTGTTTGAGGTGAGCAGTCATCACTCGTGTGGGACACTTACTGATTCAGTTTTTTGTTAGAAACATGCACAGCCGAGGGAAGGGGCCATGGTTCTCTTGAAAGAGACTCTCTCCAATAAGAATTCTTTCCTCTGAATCCACTGATTCGGTCACTCATCTGTAGAATGTTTTGGTATTTTCCCTGCATGCTTGCGTTCAGTAAGTTCCATTTCCCAAATATGTCTGTTACATAGGCAAGGAGACATATTTTATTTTCTTTACACAGAAAGTCAAACAAGTCCGTTTATTATTTTTTACATTCATTGTGAATGACAACAGTTAATCTCTCAATGCGAAAAAATCTTTCCAACACTCACCATCGATAACCACCAAGCCTCGGAGTGATATAGGACATTGTCATGCTCTGATCCCATATCTCCACATAGTTTTGCCAACAGACGTGCGCGCAGTGGACGTGGTTTGATGTAGTTTACAATCGAAGTTACCTGCTGCAGTATATCTGAGTTCTGTGCTTAGCTCTTTTGCCGCCGGTTGCTCTCGGTGTATCATACTCAATGCGTCCATATGGCAGAGGGAGACGCATTCATAACTAGAGTGCAGAGGCCTGCCCGCCGTCCCGCCATAGATGGAGCCCCATCTGTGCAAAAACCCACCATTTTGATCCCATATGGAATCTGTTTTTCGTCAATCTAGCCACGCAGAACACCGAACATCCCCTGTGCCGTTTCATGCTCGGGAATCTTGAGACGGAACAATATGTCCTCGTGAATTGCAACCCCGACATGTATTGCGAACAAAAGTCAATGCATGGGCATCTCGGCCCTCAAAGTTAATGTCCATTTGGAGAGCATACGCTGCAGAGTTTTTGAGTCGTTCATTCAGTTTCCTCTCGATTGCTAGCAATAGCATACATTATTTAACAGTGTTATCTGACGAAGGTATTGATGTGAGTTTCTGTGCCTATGCCTCCCCACACGTTGTTTTCACCATATCAATTGCGGCCGGTAATATCAAAGTCTCTGCAAAGTCTCTGCGGTAAGATCAAAGTCCCTGGTTAGATTCCAGGCTGTATCACAACCGGCTGTGATTGGGAGTCTCATAGGGCGGCGCACAATTTGGCCCATCGTCGTCCGGGTTTGGCCGGTGTAGGCCGTCATTGTAAATAAATAATTTGTTCTTAACTGACTTGCCTAGTTAAATAAAGGGTCAATAAAAAATTTAAATAGCGTGTGGTTTCATAGCGTAGTGGGCATTCACCACGGGAATGATTCAAGTGCTTCCTTTTCCCATGATGCAAGGGCGCTCTCTGGTTAAACTTGATCTTTAGATTTTTACGGTTAACCACATAACAATGATTTTAGAGATACAAATATGATATAGTGTGTGTTAGGGCTGATCTCAATTATTCGACTGGTCGATAGGCTGTTGGTGGACCGTGATTTAAAAAAATTTTGTTGAGTGGTAACAAATATGTGTATATATATTATTTTATGGCACACGGGACACCTGTCTTATTTGCGCCCATTTTAGTGAGCTAATCTGTTGCGGAGGCCGAGACTAATCCGTTACTGAGGCCACGGGGATGGCACAGTCCAAGAAGAAGGGGGGTGTGGCAGCGCAATGCACGTCTCTCTCCAGAATGTGGTCTCTCCCGCCAATTTGTGCACATTCATTGTTTCACAACTTCATTGTGTAAATTGTTTGCGTTTGATTGTTGGTGTATATCAATTCCCCATTTACATATCACCAGTAGTACATGTACCGTTAATTTCTATCCTTTCCCATCTACAATGTTTGTTTTGGTTACGGTAATGTCTGTTAATGAGTGAGTGGACACATTTATTGCGCACAACCTATGCTACACTTGTGAGAAACAAGTTTAGATTTATTTCATTCCATTTATAAGTTTTGTCAATTTAGTGATCGTCTTTTGTTTGGAACGCTCCTGTCAATGTTGAGTAAGGATGCACACCTGATTACGCATAGAAGTAGACCTATAGGCTACCTGGCCTGCTTGCAAATGTAGGCATGAAATATGCCCATTTGGGGATCTGATAGTATTTCTGATTGGCTTAATGCACCACCACTAATGACCTGTGGAGCTTTTCAAAGTAATGTTTTCTTCACCTCAAACAGCAAGCAAACAAAGTCTGTTTTTACATCCATTGAGAATGACAATAGTTCCTTTAATGAATTTGAAATATCTTTCCAGCTCTCTACCTTTCGATAAACACTCAGCGTGAAAGGGAAAAATGTCATGCTCTGATCCAGTTGAAACGTCAGAAAATATGCCTACATGATTACTTCTTATCCCTTGCGCAAAATAGCCTACAGATGTGTTTGTCCCGAGCTCACTGGCAGGAAACTCTAAGGGCTCAGGATATTTTATACAATGTTGCAAGGAGCTTCAGGCCAGACCCAAGTTAATAGTTGATACAATGTTTCAAGTTCGTTGTAGACAGGCCATTTGTAGTCAATGTGGTTTATAGGATATACATTTTTTTTATCAGGATATCTACCTGCAGGCTGCAATGTTTTTATTTGTTGTTTTTATGGGCTATTTTTACATAGTTGGCAATGGCAATAGAAGTTACTTTTTAGGTTTATCATTTTGATTTGGATATAATTTTGATCAACCACGTAACAATGATTTTGAGATACGAAGACGTTTATTATGAATTAAATGTAAATGTGCATATGAAAACCATAACTGGCACGCAGATCGGTAGAAATGGTTAGATAAATTGGCATTCCATATGAGAAAGTTTGCAGACTCCTTGTGTAGCCTGGCAACTTCAGGAGAGTAAGGACTGAATCTGCGAAAGCCAGTAGGTGTGGGAGGAGGATGCTCGGTACAGGTTAAGGTTGATTTATTCTGGTTATCTTGATCTCTGGTTCCCTCTTCAGTCATTTGTGTCTTATTTCATCAAACAGTGAGCTTAAAGCATCAGACAAGCTCAGTGCACATACAGTTGATTTTAATGAAACACATAGGGTGTGTCTAAATGGAAAAAGACACGTAAAAAAAATATACCAATCGATTGTTCGAAAGAACAGACAACGTTCGGTCGACCCAAGATTTGTTTTAATCAAGCACAGCCCTAATGTGTGTGTGTGTGTATATAGATCGAATTTGGATTTTGAAGAGGTGAAATAAGCTTCCGCTTCTACAGTGTCTCATGGAGGACAAACATCACTAACCAAACGCGGAGTCGGCCATCGGTGTGTTCAGTGGCTCTTTTAAGAAATCTGCTTTCGGAATATAATTTTAGGGCTGTTTTAAGCACAATCCATATAGAAAGTCATTTTTCTAAAATAATAAAAAAATTTCTGCAGATATATCGGTTATGGGTGAATATTTCCACTCTAAAATCTGAATAGATCAAAAAAATCCCATATCGGTCAGGATTTGTGTAACTAACGGTGTGTGTGTGTGTTTGTCTTCCCCAGGCCGTGGTGGAATGAGCAGCGTGTGTGTGCTGAAGGGTAAAGCAGTGCTCTGGCAGGACTCGTTCAGCCCCCACCTCAGAACTTCAACTCCCAGCATGCCCGTGGTGCTGAGCAGCGGAGGACACGCCCCTCCGGCCGGACAGACCCCACATGCCCCGCCCCCTTGCCAGCAGGTAAGGGATGGAGACCAGGGCCTAAATTTAACACCTGCCAAATGCATTGGCTGGTAGGATGTCTATTTCACCAGCCACGTTGGCTGGTGGTCAGGGCTCCACAATGCGAGCATTTCACTCGCATTAATGAATAAAAATAGTAAAGTATGATCACATTTATAGTAAAATAAATGCTGCAGTAGCTGTTTTCAAAGTATTTATTTTAATTTTTAATTAGATTATTTTATTGGACATATAAAGAAATACAAATTGAACAGATACGTCCTTTTATCCCCCTATACTTGTTAAAACACCTCCCTCCCCTTAACAACAAAAGCAGCATACATACAAAAATAAATAAATTAAAACATACAATGGGAAATAATAATAAATAAATATACAGTACCAGTCAAAAGTTTGGACAAACCCTGGAATGAGTAGGTGTTTCTTTATTTTTTTTTTTTTACAATTTTCTACATTGTAGAATAATAGTGAAGACATCAAAACTATTAAATTACACATATGGAATCATGTAGTAACAAAAAAGTGTTAAACAAATCAAAATATATTTGAGATTCTTCAAAGTAGCCACCCTTTGCCTTGATGACAACTTTGCACACTCTTGGCATTCTCTCAACCAGCTTCATGAGGAATGCTTTTCCAACAGTCTTCAAGGAGTTCCCACATATGCTGAACACTTGTTGGCTGCTTTTCCTTCACTCTGCAGTCCCACAACTCATCCCAAACCATCTCAATTGGGTTGAGGTCAGGTGATTGTGGAGGCCAGGTTATCTGATGCAGCACTCCATCACTCTCCTTCTTGGTAAAATAGCCCTTACACAGCCTGGAGGTGTGTTTTGGGTCATTGTCCTGTTGAAAAACAAATGATAGTCCCACTAAGCACAAACCAGATGGGATGGCGTATCACTGCAGAATGCTGTGGTAGCCATGCTGGTTAAGTGTGTCTTGAATTCTAAATACATTTGAAATGGACCGATATCCACCACATTCCACCGGATCTTTATCTTTCTTGAGTATAAGTGAGATGGAGGCTTGAGTTCGCGTCGGGGGGAGAGAGCCCTGTGAAAACGAGTCGGTGAACATATCTAATAGCAATGGGGTGAGTTGATCTGGCCCCAGGCCATCGGCCTTGCCACTTTGCATTAACTTTAGACCCTGTTATCTCATCAAGATGCAGAGGGTTATCCAGAACTTTACTCATGTCCATATCAATGGATGGAATATCCAAGTTATCTAAAAAGTTGTCCATAGCCGTATTATTTGATGGGGGTTCAGATTTGTAGAGGTTAGAAGTCAAAATACCATCCTGACTTGTTGAACTAGACATTCATCCTTATAAGAGGAGAAGTCAAAATACCATCCTGACTTGTTGTTGAACTAGACATTAATCCTTATAAGAGGAGAAGTCAAAATACCATCCTGACTTGTTGAACTAGACATGAATCCTTATAAGAGGAGAAGTCAAAATACCATAGAAACACAACACAATAATCTTTGGATAATGCCAACAGAACCCCACCCTCAACATTCCCAACCTACACAAAAATACAATAAAAGTGATAGTACAATACCCTTCAAATAAAAAAATAAGAGAAAAAAATAAAAATCCTAAACTCGTCATTATGAACGCGACGATCAGCTGGAGTTCTGAAGAAGTTACATACGCCCTTGAAATTAAAAAAATGAAATCTGACAGTAGGCAAGTACACAATTTGGGTTTAGTCACACTTTAAACAAAGAGTATAACCTTCAGCTCCAGTTATTTTTTATTTTTTTACCGCGATCGGTGGCATTTCAATGGCCATAATATGAGTGGTGTCGCCACAGGGCTGAGTCATGAGAAACATTCTAAATTAACCAGTAGGCTATGAAAAGCATAAAAAGTTGGTATAATTTACTTGAAAAGAAAGTCTACTGAAGTGAGACTTTGTCCTTGTGTTTCTTGGCTATTTACATTGTTTTGTTACCAAGCTAGTTTTTTTAAAATGTTTGAATTTCAACTGCTAGGGAAGAGAAGACAACGCCTCTACTAGTCAGACTCAATCGCACAGGCACAAACATGACTTGAGTCGTGCTACCACGGTAACCTCCCGCCCTTAAAGAGGCAGGTGAAAATCTGTCTCATCTGTGATATTTCGGATAAAATCTCGGGTCACAAAAAATTTAATTAAACAATATACCACATTACTTCTTACTAGTAATACATTTGTTTTTGAAACATTACAAAGCATGCTCATCCGTTTGTTTTGTGTTTTGCTGGTGTTATTTTGGCAAGAAAAAATAATATTATGGCAAGTTTTTAAATCTACCTGCCACAGTGGCTGATGGACCAAAAAGTACATTTTATGCCCTGATTTGAGAAGGATACAAAAAAAGAGACACATTTACATTTGAGTCATTTAGCAGACGCTCTTATCCAGAGCCACTTACAGTAGTGAGTGCATACATTTTCATACTAGACACATGCTGGTAGTTAAACACCAACACAAACGTGTTCTCCTGTTTATACAGTACACGTCAGACTGCAGTACACGTCAGACTGCAGTACACGTCAGACTGCAGTACACGTCAGACAGACTGCAGTACACGTCAGACAGACTGCAGTACACGTCAGACAGACTGCAGTACACGTCAGACAGACTGCAGTACACGTCAGACAGACTGCAGTACACGTCAGACAGACTGCAGTACACGTCAGACAGACTGCAGTACACGTCAGACAGACTGCAGTACACGTCAGACAGACTGCAGTACACGTCAGACAGACTGCAGTACACGTCAGACAGACTGCAGTACACGTCAGACAGACTGCAGTACACGTCAGACAGACTGCAGTACACGTCAGACAGACTGCAGTACACGTCAGACAGACTGCAGTACACGGTCACAGAGACTGCAGTACACGGTCAGACAGACTGCAGTACACGGTCACAGAGACTGCAGTACACGTCAGACAGACTGCAGTACACGGTCACAGAGACTGCAGTACACGGTCACAGAGACTGACAGATGTACAGACAAATGAATGGTTTTTGGAGCCACTGTGGCGGCGGAGGCGTTAGCTAAGTGTATGTGTGTGTTGCAGGGCGTGGCAGGTGCGGGGCGGTCTCAGGATGATGCCATGGTAGACTACTTCTTCCAGCGGCAGCACGGAGAACAGCCTGGCAAACACCGCTGGCCCCCTGGGGATAACATCCACGACAGCCAGGTACTAGGGGGGGGGGGGGGGTGTAAAATCAGAAAAAGCTCTAGGTTTGAGTTTATAGGCCTAGTCTTTACTGGCCGTCTCTCCTTAGCTCTGTGTGTGTAACCTGGTCTCTCTGTAGGGGTGTGTGTTACTCTACCCTGGTCTCTCTGTAGGGGTGTGTTACTCTACCCTGGTCTCTCTGTAGGGGTGTGTTACTCTACCCTGGTCTCTCTGTAGGGGTGTGTTACTCTACCCTGGTCTCTCTGTAGGGGTGTGTGTTACTCTACCCTGGTCTCTCTGTAGGGGTGTGTGTTGCTCTACCCTGGTCTCTCTGTAGGGGTGTGTGTTACTCTACCCTGGTCTCTCTGTAGGGGTGTGTGTTACTCTACCCTGGTCTCTCTGTAGGGGTGTGTGTTACTCTACCCTGGTCTCTCTGTAGGGGTGTGTTACTCTACCCTGGTCTCTCTGTAGGGGTGTGTTACTCTACCCTGGTCTCTCTGTAGGGGTGTGTGTTACTCTACCCTGGTCTCTCTGTAGGGGTGTGTGTTGCTCTACCCTGGTCTCTCTGTAGGGGTGTGTGTTGCTCTACCCTGGTCTCTCTGTAGGGGTGTGTGTTACTCTACCCTGGTCTCTCTGTAGGGGTGTGTATTACTCTACCCTGGTCTCTCTGTAGGGGTGTGTGTTACTCTACCCTGGTCTCCCTGTAGGGGTGTGTGTTACTCTACCCTGGTCTCTCTGTAGGGGTGTGTGTTACTCTACCCTGGTCTCTCTGTAGGGGTGTGTGTTACTCTACCCTGGTCTCTCTGTAGGGGTGTGTGTTACTCTACCCTGGTCTCTCTGTAGGGGTGTGTGTTACTCTACCCTGGTCTCTCTGTAGGGGTGTGTGTTACTCTACCCTGGTCTCTCTGTAGGGGTGTGTGTTACTCTAATGGTCTCTCTGTAGGGGTGTGTGTTACTCTAATGGTCTCTCTGTAGGGGTGTGTTGCTCTACCCTGGTCTCTCTGTAGGGGTGTGTGTTACTCTACCCTGGTCTCTCTGTAGGGGTGTGTGTTACTCTACCCTGGTCTCTCTGTAGGGGTGTGTGTTACTCTACCCTGGTCTCTCTGTAGGGGTGTGTGTTACTCTAATGGTCTCTCTGTAGGGGTGTGTGTTACTCTACCCTGGTCTCTCTGTAGGGGTGTGTGTTACTCTACCCTGGTCTCTCTGTAGGGGTGTGTGTTACTCTACCCTGGTCTCTCTGTAGGGGTGTGTGTTACTCTACCCTGGTCTCTCTGTAGGGGTGTGTGTTACTCTACCCTGGTCTCTCTGTAGGGGTGTGTGTTACTCTACCCTGGTCTCTCTGTAGGGGTGTGTGTTACTCTACCCTGGTCTCTCTGTAGGGGTGTGTGTTACTCTACCCTGGTCTCTCTGTAGGGGTGTGTGTTACTCTAACTGGTCTCTCTGTAGGGTGTGTGTTACTCTACCCTGGTCTCTCTGTAGGGGTGTGTGTTACTCTACCCTGGTCTCTCTGTAGGGGTGTGTGTTACTCTACCTGGTCTCTCTGTAGGGGTGTGTGTTACTCTACCCTGGTCTCTCTGTAGGGGTGTGTGTTACTCTACCTGGTCTCTCTGTAGGGGTGTGTGTTACTCTAACCTGGTCTCTCTGTAGGGGTGTGTGTTACTCTACCCTGGTCTCTCTGTAGGGGTGTGTGTTACTCTACCCTGGTCTCTCTGTAGGGGTGTGTGTTACTCTACCCTGGTCTCTCTGTAGGGGTGTGTGTTACTCTACCCTGGTCTCTCTGTAGGGGTGTGTGTTACTCTACCCTGGTCTCTCTGTAGGGGTGTGTGTTACTCTACCCTGGTCTCTCTGTAGGGGTGTGTGTTACTCTACCCTGGTCTCTCTGTAGGGGTGTGTGTTACTCTACCCTGGTCTCTCTGTAGGGGTGTGTGTTACTCTACCCTGGTCTCTCTGTAGGGGTGTGTGTTACTCTACCCTGGTCTCTCTGTAGGGGTGTGTGTTACTCTACCCTGGTCTCTCTGTAGGGGTGTGTGTTACTCTACCCTGGTCTCTCTGTAGGGGTGTGTGTTACTCTACCCTGGTCTCTCTGTAGGGGTGTGTGTTACTCTACCCTGGTCTCTCTGTAGGGGTGTGTGTTACTCTACCCTGGTCTCTCTGTAGGGGTGTGTGTTACTCTACCCTGGTCTCTCTGTAGGGGTGTGTGTTACTCTACCCTGGTCTCTCTGTAGGGGTGTGTGTTACTCTACCCTGGTCTCTCTGTAGGGGTGTGTGTTACTCTACCCTGGTCTCTCTGTAGGGGTGTGTGTTACTCTACCCTGGTCTCTCTGTAGGGGTGTGTGTTACTCTACCCTGGTCTCTCTGTAGGGGTGTGTGTTACTCTACCCTGGTCTCTCTGTAGGGTGTGTTAACTACCCTGTGGTTACTCTACCTGGTCTCTCTGTAGGGGTGTGTGTTACTCTACCCTGGTCTCTCTGTAGGGGTGTGTGTTACTCTACCCTGGTCTCTCTGTAGGGGTGTGTGTTACTCTACCCTGGTCTCTCTGTAGGGGTGTGTGTTACTCTACCCTGGTCTCTCTGTAGGGGTGTGTGTTACTCTACCCTGGTCTCTCTGTAGGGGTGTGTGTTACTCTACCCTGGTCTCTCTGTAGGGGTGTGTGTTACTCTACCCTGGTCCTCTCTGTAGGGGTGTGTGTTACTCTACCCTGGTCTCTCTGTAGGGGTGTGTGTTACTCTAATGGTCTCTCTGTAGGGGTGTGTGTTGCTCTACCCTGGTCTCTCTGTAGGGGTGGTGTTACTCTACCCTGGTCTCTCTGTAGGGGTGTGTGTTACTCTACCCTGGTCTCTCTGTAGGGGTGTGTGTTACTCTACCCTGGTCTCTCTGTAGGGGTGTGTGTTACTCTACCCTGGTCTCTCTGTAGGGGTGTGTGTTACTCTACCCTGGTCTCTCTGTAGGGGTGTGTGTTACTCTACCCTGGTCTCTCTGTAGGGGTGTGTGTTACTCTACCCTGGTCTCTCTGTAGGGGTGTGTGTTACTCTAATGGTCTCTCTGTAGGGGTGTGTGTTGCTCTACCCTGGTCTCTCTGTAGGGGTGTGTGTTACTCTACCCTGGTCTCTCTGTAGGGGTGTGTGTTACTCTACCCTGGTCTCTCTGTAGGGGTGTGTGTTACTCTACCCTGGTCTCTCTGTAGGGGTGTGTGTTACTCTACCATGGTCTCTCTGTAGGGGTGGTGTGTTACTCTACCTGGTCTCTCTGTAGGGGTGTGTGTTACTCTACCCTGGTCTCTCTGTAGGGGTGTGTGTTACTCTACCCCATGGTCTCTCTGTAGGGGTGTGTGTTACTCTAATGGTCTCTCTGTAGGGGTGTGTGTTTGCTCTACCCTGGGTCTCTCTGTAGGGGTGTGTGTTGCTCTACCCTGGTCTCTCTGTAGGGGTGTGTATTACTCTACCCTGGTCTCTCTGTAGGGGTGTGTATTACTCTACCCTGGTCTCTCTGTAGGGGTGTGTTACTCTACCCTGGGTCTCTCTGTAGGGGTGTGTGTTTACTCTACCCTGGTCTCTCTGTAGGGGTGTGTGTTACTCTACCCTGGTCTCTCTGTAGGGGTGTGTATTACTCTAACCCTGGTCTCTCTGTAGGGGTGTGTGTTTACTCTACCCTGGTCTCTCTGTAGGGGTGTGTGTTGCTCTACCCTGGTCTCTCTGTAGGGGTGTGTATTACTCTACCCTGGTCTCTCTGTGTAGGGTGTGTGTTACTCTACCCTGGTCTCTCTGTAGGGGTGTGTGTTGCTCTACCCTGGTCTCTCTGTAGGGGTGTGTGTTACTCTACCCTGGTCTCTCTGTAGGGGTGTGTGTTACTCTACCCTGGTCTCTCTGTAGGGGTGTGTGTTACTCTACCCTGGTCTCTCTGTAGGGGTGTGTGTTGCTCTACCCTGGTCTCTCTGTAGGGGTGTGTGTTGCTCTACCCTGGTCTCTCTGTAGGGGTGTGTGTTACTCTACCCTGGTCTCTCTGTAGGGGTGTGTGTTACTCTACCCTGGTCTCTCTGTAGGGGTGTGTGTTACTCTAATGGTCTCTCTGTAGGGGTGTGTGTTGCTCTACCCTGGTCTCTCTGTAGGGGTGTGTGTTACTCTAATGGTCTCTCTGTAGGGGTGTGTGTTACTCTACCCTGGTCTCTCTGTAGGGGTGTGTTACTCTACCCTGGTCTCTCTGTAGGGGTGTGTTACTCTAATGGTCTCTCTGTAGGGGTGTGTGTTACTCTAATGGTCTCTCTGTAGGGGTGTGTGTTACTCTACCCTGGTCTCTCTGTAGGGGTGTGTGTTACTCTACCCTGGTCTCTCTGTAGGGGTGTGTGTTACTCTAATGGTCTCTCTGTAGGGGTGTGTGTTGCTCTACCCTGGTCTCTCTGTAGGGGTGTGTGTTACTCTACCCTGGTCTCTCTGTAGGGGTGTGTTACTCTACCCTGGTCTCTCTG
This sequence comes from Coregonus ussuriensis, assembly GCA_031479575.1. Classification (NCBI taxonomy): domain Eukaryota; kingdom Metazoa; phylum Chordata; class Actinopteri; order Salmoniformes; family Salmonidae; genus Coregonus; species Coregonus ussuriensis. The sequence goes on along the minus strand of CM062480.1, from coordinate 7,369,461 downwards.
TAGGGGTGTGTGTTACTCTACCCTGGTCTCTCTGTAGGGGTGTGTTACTCTACCCTGGTCTCTCTGTAGGGGTGTGTATTACTCTACCCTGGTCTCTCTGTAGGGGTGTGTGTTACTCTACCCTGGTCTCTCTGTAGGGGTGTGTGTTACTCTACCCTGGTCTCTCTGTAGGGGTGTGTGTTACTCTACCCTGGTCTCTCTGTAGGGGTGTGTGTTACTCTACCCTGGTCTCTCTGTAGGGGTGTGTGTTACTCTACCCTGGTCTCTCTGTAGGGGTGTGTGTTACTCTACCCTGGTCTCTCTGTAGGGGTGTGTGTTACTCTAATGGTCTCTCTGTAGGGGTGTGTGTTACTCTACCCTGGTCTCTCTGTAGGGGTGTGTGTTACTCTAATGGTCTCTCTGTAGGGGTGTGTGTTACTCTACCCTGGTCTCTCTGTAGGGGTGTGTGTTACTCTACCCTGGTCTCTCTGTAGGGGTGTGTGTTACTCTACCCTGGTCTCTCTGTAGGGGTGTGTGTTACTCTACCCTGGTCTCTCTGTAGGGGTGTGTGTTACTCTAATGGTCTCTCTGTAGGGGTGTGTGTTACTCTACCCTGGTCTCTCTGTAGGGGTGTGTGTTACTCTACCCTGGTCTCTCTGTAGGGGTGTGTTACTCTACCCTGGTCTCTCTGTAGGGGTGTGTGTTGCTCTACCCTGGTCTCTCTGTAGGGGTGTGTGTTACTCTAATGGTCTCTCTGTAGGGGTGTGTGTTACTCTACCCTGGTCTCTCTGTAGGGGTGTGTGTTGCTCTACCCTGGTCTCTCTGGAGGGGTGTGTGTTACTCTACCCTGGTCTCTCTGTAGGGGTGTGTGTTACTCTAATGGTCTCTCTGTAGGGGTGTGTGTTACTCTACCCTGGTCTCTCTGTAGGGGTGTGTGTTACTCTACCCTGGTCTCTCTGTAGGGGTGTGTTACTCTACCCTGGTCTCTCTGTAGGGGTGTGTGTTACTCTACCCTGGTCTCTCTGTAGGGGTGTGTTACTCTACCCTGGTCTCTCTGTAGGGGTGTGTGTTACTCTACCCTGGTCTCTCTGTAGGGGTGTGTGTTACTCTACCCTGGTCTCTCTGTAGGGGTGTGTTACTCTACCCTGGTCTCTCTGTAGGGGTGTGTGTTACTCTACCCTGGTCTCTCTGTAGGGGTGTGTGTTACTCTACCCTGGTCTCTCTGTAGGGGTGTGTGTTACTCTAATGGTCTCTCTGTAGGGGTGTGTGTTACTCTACCCTGGTCTCTCTGTAGGGGTGTGTGTTACTCTACCCTGGTCTCTCTGTAGGGGTGTGTTACTCTACCCTGGTCTCTCTGTAGGGGTGTGTGTTGCTCTACCCTGGTCTCTCTGTAGGGGTGTGTGTTGCTCTACCCTGGTCTCTCTGTAGGGGTGTGTGTTACTCTAATGGTCTCTCTGTAGGGGTGTGTGTTACTCTACCCTGGTCTCTCTGTAGGGGTGTGTGTTACTCTACCCTGGTCTCTCTGTAGGGGTGTGTGTTGCTCTAATGGTCTCTCTGTAGGGGTGTGTGTTACTCTACCCTGGTCTCTCTGTAGGGGTGTGTGTTACTCTACCCTGGTCTCTCTGTAGGGGTGTGTTACTCTACCCTGGTCTCTCTGTAGGGGTGTGTGTTACTCTAATGGTCTCTCTGTAGGGGTGTGTGTTACTCTAATGGTCTCTCTGTAGGGGTGTGTGTTACTCTACCCTGGTCTCTCTGTAGGGGTGTGTTTTACTCTACCCTGGTCTCTCTGTAGGGGTGTGTGTTGCTCTACCCTGGTCTCTCTGTAGGGGTGTGTGTTGCTCTACCCTGGTCTCTCTGTAGGGGTGTGTGTTACTCTACCCTGATCTCTCTGTACGGGGTGTGTGTTACTCTACCCTGGTCTCTCTGTAGGGGTGTGTTACTCTAATGGTCTCTCTGTAGGGGTGTGTGTTGCTCTACCCTGGTCTCTCTGTAGGGGTGTGTGTTACTCTACCCTGGTCTCTCTGTAGGGGTGTGTGTTACTCTAATGGTCTCTCTGTAGGGGTGTGTGTTGCTCTACCCTGGTCTCTCTGTAGGGGTGTGTGTTACTCTACCCTGGTCTCTCTGTAGGGGTGTGTGTTACTCTACCCTGGTCTCTCTGTAGGGGTGTGTGTTACTCTACCCTGGTCTCTCTGTAGGGGTGTGTGTTACTCTACCCTGGTCTCTCTGTAGGGGTGTGTGTTACTCTACCCTGGTCTCTCTGTAGGGGTGTGTGTTACTCTAATGGTCTCTCTGTAAGGGTGTGTGTTACTCTACCCTGGTCTCTCTGTAGGGGTGTGTGTTGCTCTACCCTGGTCTCTCTGTAGGGGTGTGTGTTACTCTACCCTGGTCTCTCTGTAGGGGTGTGTGTTACTCTACCCTGGTCTCTCTGTAGGGGTGTGTGTTACTCTACCCTGGTCTCTCTGTAGGGGTGTGTGTTACTCTACCCTGGTCTCTCTGTAGGGGTGTGTGTTACTCTACCCTGGTCTCTCTGTAGGGGTGTGTGTTACTCTACCCTGGTCTCTCTGTAGGGGTGTGTGTTACTCTACCCTGGTCTCTCTGTAGGGGTGTGTGTTGCTCTACCCTGGTCTCTCTGTAGGGGTGTGTGTTGCTCTACCCTGGTCTCTCTGTAGGGGTGTGTGTTGCTCTACCCTGGTCTCTCTGTAAGGGGTGTGTGTTGCTCTACCCTGGTCTCTCTGTAGGGGTGTGTGTTGCTCTACCCTGGTCTCTCTCTCTAACCTGGTCTCTCTGTCTGTAGGTGCGGTCGATGGATGCGCTGAACCATGACTTCCAGGCTCTGGCTTTAGAAGGGCGTGCCATGGGAGAGGTAAGGGGTCAGGGGTTACAGGTCAAGTAGTTTGAGGACCATAGACACTCAGCCTACCAAAGGCCACGTGACGGTGGTAGGAAGAGTGCTGTAGCCCAGAATAAAGCGTCCCGTACATCAAATCCTGCTGCTATAGCAACCTTCAGCAATGTAATATTAGCTAGCAGTTAGTGATTTGACAGTTATTTAGCCGTTCAGAGGAAAACGCCCTAACACTTCTCTCTCTCTCTTTTACTCTTGTTCCTCCTCTGTTTCTCTCCTCCCCCTCTGTCTCTTTCTTTCTCTCTCCCCTCCCCCTCTCCTCTACAGCAGCTTCTGACAGGTAAGAAGTTTTGGGAGAGTGATGAAGCTGGAAAAGATGGACCAAAAGGGATCTTCCTGGACCAGTGGCGGGACAGCGCATGGGGGGCCACAGGTAAGACCGAGAGTGGGCCCAGCCCCAGGATTGAAACACCAAGTATGAGTGCCCAGCGAAATGCGTGAGCATGTTTGTAGTTTTAACAATAGTTCTTTCTTTCTCCTCTACCAGACCACTCGGTGTCTCAGCCAATCATGGTGTCTCGTCGGCCGGGTGGGGGGTTCCATGGTGGCGGCGAGGTGGGCGGGTCAGTGATGTCACCGCGGTCAGAGAGCGGGGGGTTAGGAGTCAGTATGGTAGAATACGTCCTCTCCTCCTCTCCCGCCGAGAAACTGGACTCCTGCCTCCGCAAGGGACCCTACGTAAGTAGCTTACACTCATTTACACTCCATCATTGTATACCTTTGTCACTACATGGTTCACTGTCACCAACACTGACCCCCTCTCATCACTGACAACCTGGAACTTCTACCTGCACTAGGTTACATTGCATACATCCTCTCGTTTAGAACTCCCTCTCCCTCACTGGTTCATTCCTCCCAAGGCTCTATGGATCTCCTGCTCTTTTCACTATAGATTACTGTCACTTTATTGATCAATCTGTCAATCACAGTGTTCTCAATCTGTCGTCCAACTATTTAGTTATGCAATTTATGCATATCTCTCTCTCTCTCTCTCTCTCTCTCTCTCTCTCTCTCTCTCTCTCTCTCTCTGTCTCTGTCTCTGTCTCTGTCTCTGTCTCTGTCTCTCTCTCTCTCTGTCTCTCTCTCTCTCTCTCTCTCTGTCTCTCTCTCTCTCTCTCTTAGGGTCCGAGGGATGGAGAGGTGGAGGAGGAGAAGCGGGAGAAAGCAAAGGCTCCATTTGAAGGAGAGAAACTCAAGGAGATGGCGGAGGGAGAGGTTGATGTCATCAGTGATGTCATCAACCCCAACGGGCTTCCTGTGCAGAACGGCCTGGATGTGGACGTCAAAGAGTACAGGTACACACACACACACTCCTCTTCCGTGTACACTGAGTATACAAAACATTAAGAACACCTGCTCTTTCCATGACATAGACCAGGTGAATCCAGGTGAAAGCTACGATCCCTTATTGATGTCACTTGATAAATCCACTTCAATCAGTGTAGATGAAGGGGAGGAGACAGGTTAAATAATGATTTTTTTAAAGCCTTGAGACAATTGAGACTTGGATTGTGTATGTGTGCCTTTCAGAGGGTGAATGGGCAAGACAAAAAATGTAAGTGCCTTTGAACGGGGTATGGTAGTAGGTGCCAGGAGCACCGGTTTGTGTCAAGAACTGCAACGCTGCTGGGTTTTTCACGCTCAACAGTTTTCCTTGTGTATCAAGAATGGTCCACCACCCAAAGGACATCCAGCCAACTTGACACAACTGTGGGCCAGCATCCCTGTGGAACACTTTGGACACCTTGTTGAGTCCATGCCCCGACGAATTGAGGCTGTTCTGAGGGTGAAAGGGGGGGGGGGGGTGCGCAACTCAATATTATGAAGGTGTTCCTAATGTTTAGTATACTCAGTGTACATGCACACTCACACGGATGCCAAAGCTCACCATGTTTCCCCTTCTCCCCCGCTTTCTTACCCCTCTCTCCCGCTTTCATCCCCCCCCTGCTCCTCTCACCCCCACCGCTCTCTTCCATCTCTCCAGTCGTCAAGGCCAGATACTGCCCGTGGGGCCGGACACTGACATGATAGGGGGTGTAGGAGGGGAGGGTATGGGCTCCATGGGAGGCGGGGGTCCCAAACCCCAAGAGGACTTCTCTGGGGTGGAACAGGGCGTTACCATGGATAACATGCAGTCTGTGATGGAGCCTCTGCAGTTTGACTACAACTCCCAGATGGCCATGGACTCGCAGCCTACCGTGGGCCTGTTCGACTACAGCAACCAACAACAGGTGTGTGTGATGACGACCATGGACTCCTCTACTAATGCAACCAGCAGAGGTGTATGTGTGTGTATCCTAACGTGTGTGACTGTGAGCATAACGTGTGTGTGTGTGTGTGTGTGTGTGTATAATATAACCTGTGTATATACAGTGCATTCGGAAAGTATTCAGACCCCTTGACTCTTTCCACATTTTGTTACGTTACAGCCTTATTCTAAAATTGATTAAATTGTTTATTTTCCCCCCTCTTCAATCTACACACAATACCCCATAATGACAAAGCAAAAACAGGTTTTTATACATTTTTGCAAGTGTATTAAAAATAAACAACAGAAATACCTTATTTACATAAGTGTTCAGACCCTATGAGACTCGAAATTGAGCTCATGTGCATCCTGTTTCTATTGATCATCCTTGAGATGTTTCTACATCTTGATTGGAGTCCACCTGTGATAAATTCAATTGATTGGACATGATTTGGAAAGGCACACACCTGTCTATATAAGGTCCCACAGTTGACAGTGCATGTCAGAGCAAAAACCAAGCCATGAGGTGGAAGGAATTGTCCGTAGAGCTCCAAGACAGGATTGTGTCGAGGTACAGATCTGAGGAAGGGTACCAAAAACATTTCTGCAGCATTGAAGGTACCCAAGAACACAGTGGCCTCCATCATTCTTAAATGGAAGAAGTTTGGAACCACAAAGACACTTCCTAGAGCTGGCCGCCCGGCCAAACTGAGCAATCGGGGGAGAAGGGCCTTGGTCAGGGAGGTGACCAAGAACCCGATGGTCACTCTGACAGAGCTCCAGAGTTCCTCTGTGGAGATGGGTGAACCTTCCAGAAGGACAACCATCTCTGCAGCACTCCACCAATCAGGCCTTTAGTCCCGTGTAGCTCAGTTGGTAGAGCATGGTTCGTTTCCCACGGGGGACCAGTATGAAAAAATATATATATGTATGCACTCACTATAACTGTAAGTCGCTCTGGATAAGAGCGTCTGCTAAATGACAAAAAAAACTAAAAAAATATGGTAGATTGGCCAGACGGAAGCCACTCCTCAGTAAAAGGCACATGACAGCCCGCTTGGAGTTTACCAAAAAGCACCTAAAGGACTCTCAGACCATGAAAACAAGATTCTCTGGTCTGATGAAACAAAGAAAGATGAACGGAGCAAAGTACAGAGAGATCCTTGATGAAAACCTGCTCCAGAGCGCTCAGAACCTCAGACTGGGGTGAAGGTTCACCTTCCAAGAGGACAATGAACCTAAGCACACAGCCAAGACAACGCAGGAGTGGCTTCGGGACAAGTCTGAATATCCTGGAGTGGCCCAGCCAGAGCCCGGACTTGAACCCGATCAAACATCTCTGGAGAGACCTGAAAATAGCTGTGCACCGATGCTCCCTATCCAACCTGACAGCACTTGAGAGGATCTGCAGAGAAACTCCCCAAATACACGTGTGCCAAGCTTGTAGCGCCATACCCAAGAAGACTTGAGGCTGTAATCGTTTATTTTTATTTTAAAATATTTTCTAAAGTGTCTAAAAACCTGTTTTTGCTTTGCCATTATGGGGGATTGTGTGTAGATTGACGGGGGGGGGAAACAATTTAATCCATTTTAGAATAAGGCTGTAACTTAACAAAGTGGAAAAAGTCAAGGGGTCTGAATTCCTTCCGAAAGCACAGTATATAATATAACCTGTGTGTGTAGTTGTTCCAGAGACCCAGTGCTCTAGCAGCCCAACAGCAGCAATATGCCTTGGCAGCAGCACAGCAATCTCACATTGGTAAGAGACAGAGACAGAGGGAGTGTGTGTTGTTGCGTTCTATGTTTTAGGTGAAAGACACGATACTCCACTGACCCATTTCTGGGCAGTTATTCAGTGACGAAAAGTTGTTCTTGGACTAGGTGTGTGTGTGTGTGTGTGTGTCTCTCTCTTAGGGCTGGCACAATTAGCATATAACAGTGTAACCGACGGTTATGGATGAAGACTGTCAGGAAAATAAAATAACAGTCATAACTGTTTTAAAAGTGGAAGGAACAGCTGACTGAATACGGGACGGCTGGGCATTCGTGCGGTTGAGTCAGTTTTGGCCCTAACATGGACTCTTAAGACTAGAACCGCCATAGGCCAACAGCCACTGACGTTTGATTTTGTAATAAAAAAAAAAGATTGGCCTAAAAAAAAAAACTATGTCCTGCTCCTTCCCTAACTTTTCCTAAATGTTTGTATTTTACACTGCTCATGTGTCCGAATTTTGAAATCACAAACGGAAAGTATTTAGCGCCTTTTTTTACCTGTTATCACACCTACTCCTAAGTTAACCCGCCAAGATAATGTGCTGTAGGACGTTGGTCCCCAGCCAGGCGCTAATGCATCTCTCTCTCCTCACTGAATCAATGACAAATGGATGAATGGGTGATAATTGTGCACCTTACTTCACAATGTAATTTAAATTAGGACTAAACTGAATGATAAGGAAGAGTAAAGAGGTTGATTTTTAATTTAAAAGACAATAGTTTAATGATGAGTTGAATGCCTATTTATCAGCAGCAAATCATTTGACCGCACGCCTTGGGGGTTGATACCATTCTCTTTTACGTTTTACTTTGTAAAAAGAAGTGGTTATGGGACTGTTTTATTTACAATAACTCTATCACTAATCAAATGTATTGTAAGGGAAGGCCGTTAGAATAACGCAAAACATATCCTCGACTCTATCCAACTTGATGAGCAGGTAGCAAACGATGCCAGTCAGCCTGTACAGCCGGCCCATCCAAACTATACAAAAACTAATTTCACACATAGTAAGAGTTAGCCTATAGACAATATTAAATTGACAGTCTGATGAGCATATTCTGCCGTTGCTATTACATTAACCTTTGTTAAAGAACTCTCGTAATTCAAGATGTGCAGCTCTATTTCAAAATTTCACATTTTCAAAGAATATCCGTGCTGTGCAGGCATTCAGCACATGACCACTTGCTCTGGCTTCTAAGCAAAAACTAGTAATATAATAAACTTTAAAGTTAAAGCTATTCTGTCGTCAATGGATGAATGGGGGATGGAAAGCAGATTGAAACTGATAATGGTGCATGTGACTTCAATGAACTGAATGATGAAGAGTTTGATTGATCTGAATGATGAGGGTGAAGAGGGTTGAATTTAGAACAATGTGATGATGATGATGATGAAGAATTGTGGATGAAAGGCTGGAATAATATAATAATAAATAATCTCCCCTCAGAGAGTCAAATCAGACACAGTGCATTCAGAAAGTATTCAGACCACTTTACTTTTTCCACATTTTGTTACGTTACAGCCTTGTTCTAAAATTCATCAATCTACACGCAATACCCCATAATGACAAAGCAAAAACTGGTTTTTAGAAAGGTATGCTAATTAATTACAACAACTAAAAACTTAAATAGTATATTTACATAAGTATTCAGACCCTTAACTCAGTGTTGAAGCACCTTTTGGCAGCGATTACAACCTTGAGTCTTCTTGGGTATGGCGCTACAAGCTTGGCACACCTGTATTTTGGGAGTTTCTCCCATTCTTCTCTGCAGATCCTCTCAAGCTCTGTCAGGTTGGATGGGGAGCGTCGCTTCACAGCTATTTTCAGGTATCTCCAGAGATGTTCGATCGGGTTCAAGTCCGGGCTCTGGCTAGGCCACTCAAGGACATTCAGAGACTTGTCCCGAAGCCACTTCTGCGTTGTCCTGTTGGAAGGTGAACCTTCGCCCCAGTCTGAGGTCCTGGATGCTCTGGAGCAGGTTTTCATCAAGGATCTCTGTACTTTGCTCCGTTCATCTTTCCCTCTATCCTGACTAGTCTCCCAGTTCCTGCCGCTGAAAAACATCCCCACAGTATGATGCTGCCACCACCATGCTTCACCGTAGGGATGGTATTGGCCAGGTGATGAGCAGTACCTGGTTTCCTCTAGACGGGACGCTTGGCATTCAGGCCAAAAAGTTCAATCTTGATTTCATCAGACCAGAGAATCTTGTTTCTTTTGGTGCCTTTTGGCAAATTCCAAGCAGGCTGTCATGTGTCTTTTACTGAGGAGTGGCTTCCGTCTGGCCACTCTACCATAAAGGCCTGATTTGGTGGAGTGCTGCAGAGATGGTTGTCCTTCTGGAAGGTTTTCCCATCTCCACAGAGGAACTCTGGCGCGCTTTCAGAGTGACCATCAGGTTCTTGGTCACCTCCCTGACCAAGGGTCCTTCCCCTCAATTGCTCAGTTTGGCCGGGCGGCCAGCTCTAGGAAGTGTCTTGGTGGATCCAAACTTCTTCCATTTAAGAATGATGGAGGCCACTGTGTTCTTGGGGACCTTCAACGCTGCAGAAATGTTTTGGTACCCTTCCCCAGATCTGTTCCTCGACACAATCCTGTCTCGGAGCTCTACGGACAATTCCTTCGACCTCATTGCTTAGTTTTTGCTCTGACATGCACTGTCAACTGTGGTACCTTATATAGACAGGTGTGTGCCTTTCCAAATCATGTCCAATCAATATAATTTACCACAGGCGGACTCCAATCAAAGTTGTAGAAACATCTCAACGATGATGGAAACGGGATGCACCTGAGCTCAATTTCATGTCTCATAGCAAAGGGTCTGAATACTTACGTAAATATGGCCGTTCTGTTTTTATTTTTCATAAATTAGCAAAAATGTATAAAAACCTGTTTTCACTTTGTCATTATGGGGTATTGTGTGTAGAATGATGAGAGAAAAAAAATATTTAATCCATTTTAGAATAAGGCTGTAACGTAACAAAATGTGGGTCTGAATACATTCCCAATGCACTGTATGCTAAGGTGGATGCCCGTCAACGTTCTCTAGCGGGTACTTATATGCTGAAAGGCCAGGCGGTTTTAGTGTTAACACTGTGATGAAACCTTTGCTCCTTGCTGAATCATCAAGCAAATGAGTCTTCGGTTGCCTAGGCAACACCCCTCCCACAATGCAGCAGCACACATATAGAAATAGAATGAGTAGAACATGCTTGGAAACCTAACACTGGCAGTTTGACTGGTAAACTCATGCTCCAGGGGAGAACGACTGTCCCCTCTCATTGAAGCAACGAAGTTCCAGGCCGACCGCGTTACTGCAGGCATTGTTAGCAGAAAACAGGATCCCCATTATAGTTAAGGGGAAAATGTCAATCTTCATGTTTAATTTTAAAAAAAGACTATCATGGCACCAATAATTAATTCCACTACACCAGATGTCCTTGAACCGATTTTATTTAAAAAATCACACACAGACGTTATAAGATCATTTAGTAGCTAATGGCAGCCTGCAGGACCCTGGGTGGCTTTCAACTTGAGTTACTCAATGAGAGGAGGCAGCAGTGTGCTAGCCTGCAACGTCACCTCTGGAGTAGCTCACACTGTGTTGATGTCTCCATGAGACGCCATCTTTAACCGCCTTCCTGGGCTTCAAATGCGTTATTGAGTCTTCACATGGGAATGAACGGTGTCACGTGAACGATGGCTTTGTCAGTATACAGTAATTGGTACACTCACAGTGGCTGCCCGGTATTGTGATGCAATCATTTCCATGGTAATGTAGAATGTTCATTCAAATGATGTTAACTGATGTGGCTCATGCAATTCAATTATTTGTTTTTGTCAGTTGAGCCGAATCAGCAAATCATTGCACATATTTTAACACATATTTTACTTCCTGCATTGTTCCTGTGGGTACACTTGCAATGGCCGCCAGTCCACCCATTATGCCACCATTGTCATGAATGGGGATGGCTGTTGTATTCGTTCTCTTTCTATGGCAGCACGTGTAGTCAGGAGCGGAGGAGAGGAGAAAATGTTTTTTTTTTTTTCTGGCCAGTTACGTCAACCAAAATTCCATGACTGTTACAGCCCTAGTCTCTCTTTCTCTCTGACCTTTTATTTCTTTGTGTGTTTTCAGGTTTGGCTCAAGCGTTTGTTCCCAACCCTTACATCATCAGTACCGGTCCGCCTGGAACGGACCCCTACGCTGCTGGACTGGCAGCTGCTGCAACTCTGGGTAAGACACGCACACTCTCCTGCCATTTTTTAAAATGTCATATCCAGCGGTGATGCCTCCCCAGTACTATGGTAACATAATAATAATAATAATAATAATAATAATAATATGCCATTTAGCAGACAGTCCAGCGTGCAGACATTTTACATTTACATTTACATTTACGTCATTTAGCAGACGCTCTTATCCAGAGCGACTTACAGTTAGTGCATACATTATTCTTTTTTTTTATTTTCATACTGGCCCCCCGTGGGAATCGAACCCACAACCCTGGCGTTGCAAACGCCATGCTCTACCAACTGAGCTACCTCCCTGCCGGCCATTCCCTCCCCTACATATGGGTGGTCCCAGGAATCTAACCTACTGTCTTGGCGTTGCAACCACCATCCTATACCAACAAACTTAGTGTGTGTGTGTGTGTGTGTGTGTGTGTGTTCAGGCCCAGCCGTGATGCCTCCCCAGTACTACGGGGTCACTCCCTGGGGAGTGTATCCAGCCAATCTGTTCCAGCAACAGGCTACAGCTGCCAACAACTCAGCCAATCAACAGGCTCAAGGACAGAACCAGCAGAACCAACAACAGGTCAGTGGCTTCCTATTGGCTAGACCTCTCCTCGTTAGATAAAGCTACTGTCAGACATTTTAGCTTCAGTGCTCACCGCTTTGTGGTTGTAGGATTACTACAAGCCCCCCCCAGAGAAAGTATTTATGCAATCATGCATATTATTTTGTGCAATGTCACGTTGTCATTTTACTAAGGACCTTGTGGAGTACAACCATCCCTCCCGCTCCTCAGCGTTTCCCATTGGCTCAGTCTCAGACCCTCTGCCCTCCTATTGGCTAACCTTTGTGTAACCCCAGGTGATGCGTGGGGGAGGTAACCAGCGACCCCTGACCCCTAGCCAAGGTCAACAGGGTCAGCAGAACGACCAGCTGATCTCCGCCGCAGCAGTCAACTCAGCGCTCGCCTTCGGACAGGGGCTGGCTGCCGGCGTGCCTGGTGAGCAAGATACTTACTTACACACACACACACTCACACACACATGCACACGCACACATGCACACACACATCGATTAACCCATGAGTTCCTCTCTACAGGCTATCCCATGCTGGCTCCAGCTGCTTACTATGACCAGACAGGGGCGCTAGTGGTCAACACAGGATCTAGGGGCGGACCCGTACGCCTCATGGCCCCCGCGGGGTCTGTTATTATCTCTCCATCCGCTGCACAAGCAGGTAACTCACTTCTCCATTTACACTGTCACTCAATCACCCTAATACATTATCTCTCCATCACTTGGATCAGCCCACCAGACTCTCTCACTTATGATGCTTTATTTATGTATCTCTCTCTACCCCTCTCTCTCTACCCCTCTCTCTCTACCCTCTCTCTCTACCCCCTCTCTCTCTACCCCCCCCTCTCTCTACCCCCCTCTCTCTCTACCCCCCTCTCTCTCTACCCCCTCTCTCTCTACCCCCCTCTCTCTCTACCCCCTCTCTACTCCCCCTCTCTCTCTACCCCCTCTTTCTACTCCCCTTCTCTCTCTACCCCCTCTCTCTCTACCCCCTCTCTCTCTACTCCCCTCTCTCTACTCCCCGTCTCTCTCTACCCCCTCTTTCGCTCAACTCTCTCTCGCTCTACTCTGTCGACTCTCTCTCTACCCTCTCTCTCTCTCTACCCTCTCTCTCTACCCTCTCTCTCTACCCTCTCTCTCTCTCTCCAGTGGCGGCTGCAGCAGCTGCGGGTGGTGGGGCTAACGGCGGTATGGGAGGCGGGGCCAATGGTCCGTTCCGAGCCATGCAATCCCAGCAGCCTCAGCAGCAGGGGGGAGGGGCTATGTCAGGAAACTCTTTTTATGGATCCTCCTCTCTTAGCAACTCCTCTCAGAGCTCCTCCCTCTTCTCTCAAGGTAGCCAATCAACGTACTGTGAGTGAAAAACAAAACGGGTGAATTGGCAGAGGTCGGTTCCAGGCCGACTACATTGGAGACGTTGCATTGCATCAGCCAATGGTAGCATGCCGCGTCATAGACTGTGCAGTCGGGCATCAGATTCCTATATCATGTGGTAGTTCATATGTCAAAAACCTGTCTAGGCATTGTGAGATCTGGCAGGTGTCTGTAATGTAGTCAGCCTGGAACGTGACCAAAATGTGTGTTTAAAAATGTGTGTTTGCTTTCGTTTTAGCATTTTTAAATTCAGTGACAAATTTAGATTAACAAAGGTGATTGGTTGTTTTCTCTAAAGGCTCCGCCCAGCCGGGCCCTGGCTCCGCCTCTCTGGGTTTTGGTCAGAGCAGCTCTTCACTCGGTGCAACACTGGGAGCTACGTTGGGCGGCTTTGGTACTGCAGGTGTGTATGTGTGGTGGTTTGTGCAACCCAAGGCTCAGTAGACTTAAGAATGGAGAGCAGGGATGGGCACGGTTATTAGAGTATGCGAACGGACGTTAGTATTCAATTACTTGCGAGAGTATTCGTTTTTTGAAAAATAAAATAAATGCTTATTTTAATGAGGGCTTTGTCTAAAATTTAATTATCTGTGAGATTTGTACATACAAGTATAAACCATGACATTAGAAATGTTAATAAAACAACAGATTTATGACCGTTTTTATGGGTGCAATCCATTTAAAAAAAAGACCGGTAGAGCCCTACACACTTTTCACCTGTGTAGCTTGTTATTGTCGGTCAATCAAAGCAGCACTACCGTCAGAGGCTTCATGTGTAGCAAGTGAAGTAGAAATCAAATCAAATGGTATTAGTCACATGCTTCGTAAACAACAGGTGTAGACAAACAGTGAAACGCTTACTTCCTTACTTCCCAACAATACAGAGAAAAATAATGAGACAGGGAATATAGATACACTTTTATTTTTTTATTTTTTTTGTCATTTAGCAGACGCTCTTATCCAGAGCGACTTACAGGAGCAATTAGGGTTAAGTGCCTTGCTCAAGGGCAACACACTGGGTAAGGATAACTTGGATATATACACGGGGTACCAGTACCAAGTCGATATGCAGGGGTACCAGTACTGAGTCCATGTGCAGGGGTACCAGTACTGAGTCCATGTGCAGGGGTACCAGTACTGAGTCCATGTACAGGGGTACCAGTACTGAGTCCATGTGCAGGGGTACCAGTACTGAGTCCATGTGCAGGGGTACCAGTACTGAGTCCATGTGCAGGGGTACCAGTACTGAGTCCATGTGCAGGGGTACCAGTACTGAGTCCATGTGCAGGGGTACCAGTACTGAGTCCATGTGCAGGGGTACCAGTACTGAGTCCATGTGCAGGGGTACCAGTACTGAGTCCATGTGCAGGGGTACCAGTACTGAGTCCATGTGCAGGGGTACCAGTACTGAGTCCATGTGCAGGGGTACCAGTACTGAGTCCATGTGCAGGGGTACCAGTACTGAGTCCATGTACAGGGTATTACGTGGTAATTGAGGTGGATATGTACATATCGGTAGGGATAAAGTGACTAGGCAACAGGATAGATAATAAACAGTAACAGCAGCGAATGTGATGAGTTAAAAGAGTTAGTGCAAAAAGGGCCAAATGCAGATAGTCTGGGTAGCTATTGTTTAACTATTTAACTATTTAGCAGTCTCATGGCTTGGGGGTAGAAGCTCTTCAGGGTCCTGTTGGTTCCAGACTTGGTGCATAGGTACTGCTTGCCATGTGGTAGCAGAGAGAACAGTCTGACTTGGTGGCTGGAGTCCTTGATAATTTTTAGGGCCATCCTCTGACACCGCCTGGTATAGAGGTGCTGGATGATGTACTGGGCTGTCCGCACTACCCTCTGTAGAGCTTTGCAGTCGGATGCCAACAGTGGCGGCTCCTGAAAAAATTCTCAGGGGGGGGCAATTTTTCTGATGATTTAGGTGACCTACACACATTTTAAAAAAGATATGTCCAGCAACAACATGAAGACAGGGGCAGCATATAAGTCAATACTGATATACACATTACTTGCTTCAAAAAGGCCTCATGGTTGAATTGGAAATATGTGCACCTGAGCAAGCAGGAGCTTTTGATAGAGGCTACTGAAAACATTGATGCAAGTTATTGGTAATAAGAAATTTTTATAGACTTCCATATTCTGCCCTCTTGTATAGATTTGTGAAAATGAACAGTGATAGACATTTTGCCTGAAAACAGAATTTGAAAATAATTTCTAGAAAAGGTAAACACAGCTATCTGTATGGCTTTGTAAATATGAACAACCATATTCTGGCCAATTGTATAGATTTGTAAAAAAAATTGTTTACTTTAAAAAAAATGAAAAATAACTATTTTAAACAACATCAACTGTGAACTGATTTGGGCGTGTGTGTGTTAAAGAGACAGACAGGGAGGGACAAAGAGAGAGAGAGGCTACATTACTTGTACTGAAACTGTTCTCTTCTCTCTTTCAATGCAGCAAAGCGGTCAATGACTTTCTCATTGAAATCAGGCATGCTGAGGACTAGTTTACTAGTTACTTTTTAGCTTGCTGCATGATCAAATTCAGCTGATGCGCATAGCAATGCACGTAATGGCCTTTCTTGAAATGCTCACGCACCTTTTGCCTTCTCTCGCCTCATCACACTGGCTCCATCGTAAGCTTGCGCAATGAGTTTGACTTTCACGTCGTCGGCAAAAAGACCGTTCAGTCTCTCCAAAAGCACACTGGCGATTGAGACTGAGGTTGATTCCGAGATGGGAAGGAACTCAAAAAAGCGCTCCTGCACTTTGTGGTTGTCTCTTTGATGTGAACTTCTTTCAAAGAGACAATCGAGTTGCACTGAACGCTATAGCCATCTTGATAGTAGTACGTGAATTGATTGATGCTGCTACCCGCTCTTTTCTTAGTTACGTTCATGGTTACGTTACGTATGACGAAAGCGCGTAAGTGCAAGCCCTCAGAAACCCATAGAGATTGTATTGAAAGCTCTGAAATTTGAAAAAAATAGATTTTACATGGGAGTCTATGACAGACTTCTGGGCGATTTTCAACCTGACTGAAATCGCCCCAAAAGGGGGGGTGGGCATTTGAAGCACGACTTTAGCCTGATTGGACATTTAGTGGCAGTGTGGCACTGTGGCAGATCAGACGTCTAGATTACAACACTGATAACTACTGTTGCCGTGATATAATTGATTAGAAAAAAAATCCCTTCCTTTTCCCGTTTGGCAGTGCGTCGCCCATATCGCCCTATTGAACACACCGCCCCTGGATGCCAAGCAGTTGCCATACCAATTGGTGATGCAGCCAATCACTGTATAATTTTTTGATGATCTGAGGGCCCATGCCAAATCTTTTCAGCCTCTTGAGGGGGAAGAAGCGTTGGACCAAGATAATTCCTTAGTGATGTTGACACAGAAGAACTTGACGCTCTCGACCTGCTCCACTACAGCCCCATCGATGTTGATTGGGGGCGGGCTCGGCCCACCGTTTCCTGTAGTCCATGATCAGCTCCTTTGTCTTGCTGACGTTGAAGGGAGAGGTTGTTTTCCTGGCACCACACTGCCAGGTCTCTGACCTCCTCCCTATAGGCTGTTTCATCTGTGATCAGGCCTACCACCGTTGTGTCGTCTGCAAACTTAATGATGGTGTTGGACTCGTGCGCGGCCACGCAGTCGTGGGAGAACAGGGAGTGCAGGAGGGGACTAAGCACGCACCCCTGAAGGGCCGCCATGTTGAGGGTCAGCGTGGCGGATCCTGGGGGCGGCCCGTCCAGGATCCAGTTGCAGGTGTTTAATCCCAGGGTCCTTAGCTTAGTGATGAGGGCACTGGTGTTGAACGCTGAGCTGTAGTCAATGAACAGCATTCTCACGTAGGTGTTCCTTTTGTCCAGGTGGGAAAGGGCAGTGTGGAGAGTACTAGATATTGCGCCATCTATGAATCTGTTTGGGCGGTATGCAAATTGGAGTGGGTCCAGGGTTTCTGGGATGATGGTGTTGATATGAGCCATGACCAACCTTTCAAAGCATTTCATGGCTACAGATGTGAGTGCTACGGGGTGATAGTCATTTAGACAGGTTAGCTTGGCGTTCTTGGGCACAGGGACTATGGTGGTCTGCTTGAAACATGTCGGTATTACATACTAGGTCAGGGAGAGGTTGAAAATGTCAGTGAAGACACTTGCCAGCTGCTCAGCGCATGCTTTGAGTACACGTCCTGGTAATCCGTCTTGCCCTGCAGCCTTGTGAATGTTAACCTGTTTAAAGGTCTTACCCACATCGGCTACGAAGAGCGTGATCACACAGTCGTCCGGAATAGCTGGTGCTCTCATGCATGGTTCAGTGTTGCTAGCCTCAGAGCAAGCATAGAATGTATTTATCTCGTCTGGTAATCTGTTATAGTTTGCAAGCCCTGCCACATCCAATGAGCATCAGAGCCGGTGTAGTACGATTCGATCTTCGTCCTGTATTGACACTTTGCGTGTTTGATGGTTATTTGGTGGTTGTAGCGGGATTTCTTATAAGCGTCCGGATTAGTGTCCCGCTCCTTGAAATCGGCAGCTCTAGCCTTTAGCTCAGTGCAGATGTTGCCTGTAATCCATGGCTTCTGGTTGGGATATGTACATACGGTCACTGTGGTGAATACGTCGTTGATGCACCTATTAATGAGCCAGTGACTGATGTGGTAAACTCCTCAATGCCATTGGATGAATCCCAGAACATATTCCAGTCTATGCTAGCGAAACAGTTCTGTAGCTTAGCATCCGCTTCATCTGACCACTTCCGTATTGAGCGCGTCACTGGTACTTCCTGTTTGAGTTTTTGCTTGTAAGCAGGAATTAACAGGATAGAGTTATGGTCAGATTTGCGAAAGGGAGGGAGAGCTTTTTATGCGTCTCTGTGTGTGGAGTAAAGGTGATCTCGAGTTTTTTCGCCTCATGCTGGTAGAAATGCGGTAAAACAGATTTCAGTTTTCCTGCATTAATGTCACCGGCCACTAGGAGCGCCGCTGGGTGTGTATTTTCTTATGACCTATACAGCTCGTTGAGTGTGGTCTTAGTGCCAGCATCGATTTGTGGTGGTAAATAGACAGCTACTAAAAATATCGATCAAAACTCTCTTTTTAAATATTATGGTCTACAGCTTATCATGAGGTATTCTAACACAGGTGAACAGAACCTCAAGACCTCCTAATATCAGAGATTGCACACCAGCTGTTGTTAACAAAGAGAGAGACACCCCCTCCCCTGAGCTTCCCCGATGTTGCCGATCTGTCATGCCGAAAGATAAACCAGCTAGATTTATATTCACAATGTACTCGTTCAGTCACAACTCTGAGAAACATAGGATATTACAGTTCTTCAGATCAGTCTCGAACGGAGCTCATCCAGTTTATTCTCCAGTGATTGCACGTTCACCAATAGAATGGAGGGTAGAGGCGATTTTTTTTTTTTCCCACTCTCTGACGTAGTCTTGTCAGGTATCCCAAACGCTAGCCTCTATTGCACCGTCTCCTCCTCCTTCGAGTGTCGGGGATTTGTGCCTGGTCTGGAATAATACATGTATTTATCCTCCGACTCATTGAAGTAGAAGTCCTCTTTTCAAATCAAGGTTAGTGATCACTGTTCTGATGTCCAGAAGCTCTTTTCGGTCATAGGAAACAATGGCAGAAACATTATGTACAAAATAAGTTAAGATCATCGCAAAAAGAAATACACAAAATAGCACAATTGGTCAGGAGCCCGTAAAACAAACGCTATTCCCTCCAGTGCCTTTCTTCACCATTGATTTCTAATCGATGCAAAATGGAATTACAATTACGAAATTAAGTTGGCTAACTGAGTAGTAGGCTACAATGATCAACCAACAGGTAGACTGTTGTTTAATATGGAGTTGTTTTAGACAAGGTCGCGGGGAGCACAGCAAAATAGCCTGAATTAGCCTTGCTAGCTAGCTGGCTAACTAACTTAACTGGCTAGTGTAGCTAGCTAGCTGGCTAACTAACTTAGCAGTCTAGTGTAGCTAGCTATCTTTACAGCCTTATTCTAAAATGGATGAAAAACTTTTTTTTTCTCATCAATCTACACACAATACCCCATAATGACAAAGTGAAAACAGGTTTTTAGACATTTTTGTTAATGTATTACAAATAAAAAACAATACCTTATTTACATAAATATTCAGACCGTTTGCTATGAGACTCAGGTGCATCCTGTTTCCATTGATCATCCTTGAAATGTTTCTACAACTTGATTGGAGTCTACCTGTGGTCAATTCAATGGATTGGACATGATTTTGAAAGGCACACACCTGTCTATACAAGCTTGAGAGGATCTGCAGAGAAGAATGGGAGAATGTCCCCAAATACAGGTGTGCCAAGCTTGTAGCGTCATACCCAAGAAGACTCAAGGCTGTAATCGCTGCCAAAGGTGCTTCAACAAAGTACTGAGTAAAGGGTCTGAATACTTATGTGAATGTGCTCATTTTAGAATAAGGCTGTAACGTAACAAAATGTGGAAAAGTCAAGGGGTCTGAATACTTTCTGAATGCACTGTATGTGTGTATAGCTCTCTCTACCGGCCAACACTAGTGACAGCAATGGTTGTTTTTTATATATATATATATATATATATATATATATATATATGTATATGTATATATATATGTATGTGTGTGTGTATATGTGTGTGTATATATATATGTGTATATGTATATATATGTGTGTATATATGTATATATATGTGTGTATATATATGTGTATATATATATATATATATGTGTATATACGTGTGTGTGTGTGTGTGTGTGTGTGTGTGTGTGTGTGTGTGTGTGTATATACGTATGTATGTATGTATGTATGTATGTATGTATGTGTGTATATATATATGTGTGTGTTAATGGTCTCTCTGTTTCTCTCCAGTGGCTAACTCCAGCGGTGGCAGCAGTTCTCGTCGTGACTCTCTGACCGGCAGTAGTGACCTGTACAAACGCACGCAGTCCAGCCTCACTCCCATTGGCCACGGGGGGTTCTACAACGGAACCCTGGGCTTTAGCTCCTCCCCCGGGCCGGTCGGAATGCCCCTGCCCAACCAAGGCCCCTCCCACTCCCTAACTCCACCCCCCTCTCTGTCCAATCACAGCTCCTCATCCAACCTCAACCTGGGTGAGTGACAAGGTCTATTGTTACCATGCTGACATAAAACTTGCCGTGTATTTTTGGGGTTATAACATTTTATCATCGTTATTATTATTATGTTGTCCAATCAGCACTAACCATCCCTCCTCTGAACCCTTCCACAGGAGGTCTGACCAATGGCAGCGGTCGTTTCATCTCTGCTGCTCCAGGGGCGGAGGCGAAGTATCGCAGCGCGAGTTCTGGCTCCTCCCTCTTCTCTCCCAGCAGCCAGCTCTTCCCGTCGTCACGGCTACGCTACGGAATGTCGGACATGATGCCGTCAGGGCGGAGCCGGCTCCTGGAAGACTTCAGGAACAACCGCTACCCCAACCTGCAGCTGAGAGAGATCGCTGGGCACATCATGGAGTTCAGCCAGGACCAGCATGGCAGCAGGTAGAGAGACGTAGAGACACACATCATGGAGTTCAGCCAGGACCAGCATGGCAGCAGGTAGAGAGACGTAGAGACACACATCATGGAGATCAGCCAGGACCAGCATGGCAGCAGGTAGAGAGACGTAGAGACACACATCATGGAGTTCAGCCAGGACCAGCATGGCAGCAGGTAGAGAGACGTAGAGACACACATAATGGAGTTCAGCCAGGACCAGCATGGCAGCAGGTAGAGAGACGTAGAGACACACATCATGGAGTTCAGCCAGGACCAGCATGGCAGCCGGTAGAGAGACGTAGAGACACACATCATGGAGTTCAGCCAGGACCAGCATGTCGGCAGGTAGAGAGACATAGAGACACACATAATGGAGTTCAGCCAGGACCAGCATGGCAGCAGGTAGAGAGACGTAGAGACACACATCATGGAGTTCAGCCAGGACCAGCATGGCAGCAGGTAGAGAGACGTAGAGACACACATCATGGAGTTCAGCCAGGACCAGCATGGCAGCAGTAGAGAGACGTAGAGACACACATCAGGAAGAGACGTAGAGACACACATCATGGAGTTCAGCCAGGACCAGCATGGCAGCAGGTAGAGAGACGTAGAGACACACATCATGGAGTTCAGCCAGGACCAGCATGGCAGCAGGTAGAGAGACGTAGAGACACACACCATGGAGTTCAGCCAGGACCAGCATGGCAGCAGGTAGAGAGACGTA
Organism: Coregonus ussuriensis; assembly: GCA_031479575.1. NCBI lineage: Eukaryota > Metazoa > Chordata > Actinopteri > Salmoniformes > Salmonidae > Coregonus > Coregonus ussuriensis. The sequence continues at coordinate 7,348,084 of CM062480.1, read as the reverse complement.
GAGACACACACCATGGAGTTCAGCCAGGACCAGCATGGCAGCAGGTAGAGAGACGTAGAGACACACACCATGGAGTTCAGCCAGGACCAGCATGGCAGCAGGTAGAGAGACGTAGAGACACACATAATGGAGTTCAGCCAGGACCAGCATGGCAGCAGGTAGAGAGACGTAGAGACACACACCATGGAGTTCAGCCAGGACCAGCATGGCAGCAGGTAGAGAGACGTAGAGACACACATCATGGAGTTCAGCCAGGACCAGCATGGCAGCAGGTAGAGAGACGTAGAGACACACACCATGGAGTTCAGCCAGGACCAGCATGGCAGCAGGTAGAGAGACGTAGAGACACACATCATGGAGTTCAGCCAGGACCAGCATGGCAGCAGGTAGAGAGACGTAGAGACACACATCATGGAGTTCAGCCAGGACCAGCATGGCAGCAGGTAGAGAGACGTAGAGACACACATCATGGAGTTCAGCCAGGACCAGCATGGCAGCAGGTAGAGAGACGTAGAGACACACATCATGGAGTTCAGCCAGGACCAGCATGGCAGCAGGTAGAGAGACGTAGAGACACACATCATGGAGTTCAGCCAGGACCAGCATGGCAGCAGGTAGAGACACACACACATCATGGAGTTCAGCCAGGACCAGCACGGCAGCAGGTAGAGAGACGTAGAGACACACATCATGGAGTTCAGCCAGGACCAGCATGGCAGCAGGTAGAGAGACGTAGAGACACACATAATGGAAGTTCAGCCAGGACCAGCATGGCAGCAGGTAGAGAGACGTAGAGACACACATCATGGAGTTCAGCCAGGATCCAGCATGGCAGCAGGTAGAGAGACGTAGAGACACATCATGGAGTTCAGCCAGGACCAGCATGGCAGCAGGTAGAGAGACGTAGAGACACACATCATGAGTTCAGCCAGGACCCAGCATGGCAGCAGGTAGAGAGACGTAGAGACACTCACATCATGGAGTTACCCAGCCAGGACCAGCAGTTGGCAGCAGGTAGAGGACGTAGAGACACACTATCAATGGAGTTCAGCCAGGACAGCATATGGCAGAGCAGGTAGAGAGACGTAGGGGACACACATCATGGAGTTCAGCTCCCCCAGGACCAGCATGGCAGCAGGTAGTGAGACGTAGAGGACACAGCATCATGGAGTTCAGCCAGGACCAGCATGGCAGCAGGGTAGAGAGAGAGAGTAGACACACATAATGGAGTTCAGCCAGGACCAGCACTGGCAGCAGGTAGAGAGACGTAGAGACACACATCATGGAGTTCAGCCAGGACCAGCATGGCAGCAGGTAGAGAGACGTAGAGACACACATCATGGAGTTCAGCCAGGACCAGCATGGCAGCAGGTAGAGAGACGTAGAGACACACATCATGGAGTTCAGCCAGGACCAGCATGGCAGCAGGTAGAGAGACGTAGAGACACACATCATGGAGTTCAGCCAGGACCAGCATGGCAGCAGGTAGAGACGTAGACACACATCATGGAGTTCAGCCAGGACCAGCATGGCTCGCTCGCTCTCTCATCTCATTGGTTGGTGAGTGGACCCCAGGCCTCACAACCATAAAGGGCAATGGGTTCTATAACTGCTAAAAGTATTTTTAGCCAGATCCTAGTTGGGATGTCATGTTTTATGTTCCTTTTGATGGCGCAGAAGGCCCTTCTTGCCTTGTCTCTTAGATATTTCTCTCTCTCTCTCTCTCTCTCTCTCTCTCATCTCTCTCTACATCCCTATGTGGTAAATAGAACAACATTAATTGAGGAGTGTTGTGAATCTCCAGGTTTATCCAGTTGAAGTTGGAGAGGGCCAGCTCAGCAGAGCGTCAGCTGGTCTTTAGTGAGATCCTCCAGGCTGCCTACCAACTCATGGTCGACGTCTTCGGAAACTATGTCATCCAGAAGTTCTTTGAGGTGTGTGTACACTGAGGATACCAGACATTAAGAACATCTTCCAAATATTTGGGGGGGGGTATTTACGTTGTTGTTTTTTGCCAGGTACTTTCTCCAGAAGTTATTTGAGTTGTCTGATTTGTAACAGGCCTGTCTCTCTGTGTGTAACATTGGTTGTGTGTTTTGCTACATCATCATCTAAAAGTGTGTTAACTGGTCTCTCTCTCTCTCCCTCTCCATCTGTCTCTCGCTCTGTCCCTCTCTGTCTCTCTCTCGCTCTGTCTCTCTCTCTCTGTCTCTCGCTCTGTCCCTCCCTCTCTCTCTCTCGCTCCCTCTCTCTCTCTCTCTCTATGTGTCTCTCTCTCTCTCTGTGTGTCTCTCTCTATGTGTCTCTCTCTATGTGTCTCTCTCTATGTGTCTCTCTCTATGTGTCTCTCTCTATGTGTCTCTCTCTCTGTGTCTCTCTCTCTGTGTCTGTCTCTCTCTCTCTGTGTGTCTCCCTCTCCATCTGTCTCTCTCTCTCTGTCTCTCGCTCTGTCCCTCCCTCTGTCCCTCCCTCTCTCTCTGTCTCTCTCTCTGTGTCTCTCTCTCTGTGTCTGTCTCTCTCTCTCTCTGTCTCTCTGTGTGTGTAGTTTGGCAGTGTGGACCAGAAGCTGGCTGTAGCCGAGAGGATCCGGGGTCATGTCCTGTCTCTGGCCCTACAGATGTACGGCTGTAGAGTCATACAGAAGGCACTGGAGTTCATCCCCTCAGACCAACAAGTTATAGTATGTGTTCAACTGCCGTGTGTGTGTACGTACGTGCGCACATTGTCCATGTCTGTGTATGAGAAGCCTCAAAGCGAAGGCCAACTGGAGACTGTTTGTGTGAATATGAACAGTAATTGAGGTGCGTGTTGACTCCTGCTACAGTAGCTTTAAATGACTTGCAGCTTGTAAAGAGGGCGGCAGGTAGCTTAGTGGATAAGAGCGTTGTGCCAGTAACCGAAAGGTCGCTGGTTCTAATCCCCGAGCCGACTAGGTGAAAAATCTGTCGATGTGCCCTTGAGCAAGGCACTTAACCCTAATTGCTCCTGTAAGTCGCTCTGGATAAGAGCGTCTGCTAAATGACTAAAATGTCAAATGTAGCCACTAGCTGTTGTTTTAAGAGGATAAAAAGGCTTGTAAGTGTCCGACTGTTACTCCTGGTTATTACAAAATAAGCACTCATAGAACCACAAGGCCAGACATCTCAAGGGTCACATTAACTCAGAATTCTTTGTTTGATCACGCAGAAGAAAAAAGGTAAAACGCATAAGATACACTAAAATGCTTCTTATTGTAATTTCTGCTCGGCATCAGACTAATTTTCTGCTTCAGTTGCATTTCTCCACTCTGATGACAATTCAGGAACGGGGGTTCTATCAGCAGACAGCGCTCTGATGCGTAGCCTACTTTTCTCTGGTACTTTTCTCTGGTACTTTTCTCTGGTACTTTTCTCTGTGTCGCTACTTTTCTCTGGTACTTTTCTCTGTGTCGCTACTTTTCTCTGGTACTTTTCTCTGTGTCGCTACTTTTCTCTGGTACTTTTCTCTGTGTCGCTACTTTTCTCTGGTACTTTTCTCTGTGTCGCTACTTTTCTCTGGTACTTTTCTCTGTGTCGCTACTTTTCTCTGGTACTTTTCTCTGTGTCGCTACTTTTCTCCAGTAAAATGCAAGATTAACTTTAAGCAAAACATTAGAAATATGATGGCCATGCATCGTTTTTGCAAAAAAAAATACCTTGCTATTTCATTGTAAGCTCATTTAACCTACTTGTGTGACTGCCAGCCAAATAGCGTTGCACTTCTGTTGTCATCTGATGAAAATGAAGCTATTTTCTGCCGAACGTGTTGCACTAATGTATTTTCTGTGAAGGAAAACTATAGATGCACATCCCTGATCACTCTAATGAAGCAAAAAAAGACTTGACTTTTAATATGAAATGTAGGTGAAATGGTTTAAAATGCAGATTTTTTTTTGATGGTCTGTGTTTAGAAAATGCAGATATCTGACCTCAAAAGTATTTGGTGTATCTCTGTGTGTGTGTAACCATGTGTTTGAAACCCTGTGCGTTTGTGTGTTTATCTCTAACCCTGTGTGTGTGTGTGTGTGTGTGTGTGTGTTGCAGAGTGAGATGGTACGGGAGCTGGACGGCCATGTGTTGAAGTGTGTGAAGGATCAGAACGGGAACCACGTGGTGCAGAAGTGTATCGAGTGTGTTCAACCCCACGCACTACACTTCATCATAGACGCCTTCAAGGGACAGGTGGGTGACACACACACTCCACCATACACACACACACTCCACCATACACACACACACACTCCACCATACACACACACACTCCACCATACACACACACACACACACCACCATACACACACACACACACACCATCATCATCATCTCCCACAGGGGACAGGTGGGTCACCATGGTAATGGAAACAGCAGCGCAGCGGCAGCCATCTTCTGTCCACTGACTAAATGTCAACATTAGCATAAAGCTTGTGTTTTTTAAAGAGGGAGCTAATGCACTATAAATGGTTATTTTAGCATACACAAAGATTGTCTGTATGTCAGTCACATTTGATTGGGCTCTTGGATTTTTACAATGGTACCAATTTCCACACGTTTTCCCTGTGTTTTTCATTCCTACCCATCAGATAGTCAGTTGTGTAAATGTTAGTGATTGTTTGTCTAGCTGGTTAGGTAGGTTATCAGGAATGGACTTTCATCTGTCTTTCACTGGTGTGTGTGTGTGTGTGTGTGTGTGTGTGTGTGTGTGTGTGTGTGTGTGTGTGTGTGGGCGGGCGGGCGGGCACCGGGTGTGTGTGTGTGGGAGCCGGGTGTGTGAATGAGTGAACAAAGGTTTAAGGTGTAGGTGTGTGTCCCCGCAGGTGTATAACGTGTGTGTGTGTGTGTTTGTGGGCGGGCACCGGGTGTGTGTGTGTGGGAGCCGGGTGTGTGAATGAGTGAACAAAGGTTTAAGGTGTAGGTGTGTGTGTCCGCAGGTGTATAACGTGTGTGTGTGTGTGTGTGTGTGTGTGTGTGTGTGTGTGTGTGTGTGTGTCTCTGTGCAGGTGTTTGCCCTTTCCACCCACCCCTATGGTTGTAGAGTGATCCAGCGTATTCTAGAACACTGCCTTCCAGACCAGACCCTGTCCATTCTGGAGGAACTGCACCAACACACAGAACAACTGGTGCAGGTAAAAAAAAAAAAAACGCTGCTGGTTTGACCGGTCATTTTGTTGCAAAACTGTTGTTAAAAATGCATCTGCTGGTGTCAAGATGAGGACATTGTCATCACACTGACATTCTGGATTGTGGTTTTGGCTGAAAACTGCTAGAGCTTGAAACTTGTTGAAACAAGTGTTCGGCCTTGCCAAGTAGCTAACGTAAATGCTCGGCCTTGCCAAGTAGCTAACGTAAATGCTCGGCCTTGCCAAGTAGCTAACGTAAATGCTCAGCCTTGCCAAGTAGATAACGTAAATGCAAAACTCTGCTCTTTCTCTCTCCTCTCCTTCTCTTTCTCTCTCTGCTAGGACCAGTATGGTAACTATGTGATCCAGCATGTGTTGGAACACGGCAGAGCGGAGGATAAGAGCAAGATAGTAGCTGAGATCAGAGGAAACGTACTGGGGCTCAGCCAACACAAGTTCGCCAGGTACACACACACACACACACACACACATCAATTAATCACGTTGATTTATAAACCATTTTGACATCTTCGGTTGTCACAAAGTTACAGTCAACCTGTTGTAGCAGTGTACTAACCAATCTCCTCTCTCTCTGCAGTAACGTGGTGGAGAAGTGTGTGAGCCATGCGTCGCGTGCGGAGCGGGCCGTGTTGATAGACGAGGTGTGTATCCTGACGGAGGGTCCCCACAGCGCCTTGTACACCATGATGAAGGACCAGTACGCCAACTACGTGGTGCAGAAAATGATTGACGTGGCCGAACCCACACAGAGAAAGATCGTCATGCACAAGGTAGGTGTGAAGTAGTTTGAGTGAGTGTTTTGAGGTAGTTTGAGTGAGTGTTTGAGGTAGTTTGAGTGAGTGTTTGAAGTAGTTTGAATGAGTGAATTTTGTTTTGTTTTGTATTTAACCTTTTATTTTATAACAGAGAAGACATATTGAGATCTAGGTCTCTTTTACAAATGCACCCAAACTACACTGAACAGAAATAAACGCAACGTGTAAAGTGTGTTGGTCCCGTGTTTCATGAGCTGATATAAAAGATCCCAGAAATGTTCCATACGCACAAAAAGCTTATTTCTCTCAAATTTTGTGTACACATTTGTTTACATCCCTGTTAGTGAGCATTTCTCCTTTGCCAAGATAATCCATCCACCTGACAGGTGTGGCATATCAAGAAGCTGATTAAACAGCATTATCATTAAAACAGTTGCACCTTCTGCTGGGGACAATAAAAGGCCACTCTAAAATAATATGTGTTGTTTTATCACATAAAACAATGCCACAGATGTCTCAAGTTTTGAGGGAGTGTGCAATTGGCATGCTGACTGCAGAAATGTCCACCAGAGCTGTTGCCAGAGAATGTAATGTTAATTTCTCTACCATAAACCGCCTCCAACGTCGTTTTAGAGAATTTGGCAGTACGTCCAACCGGCCTCATAACCGCAGACCACGTGTATGGCAATGTGTGGGCGAGCGGTTTGCTGACGACAACGTTGTGAACAGAGTGCCCCATGGTGGGGTTATGGTATGGGCAGGCATAAGCTACGGACAACAAGCACAATTGCATTTTATCGATGGCAATTTGAATGCACAGATACCGTGACGAGATCCTGAGGCCCATTGTCGTGCCATCCATCCACCGGCATCGCCTCATGTTTCAGCATAATAATGCACGACCCCATGTCACAAGGATCTGTACACAATTCCTGGAAGCTGAAAATGTCCCAGTTCTTCCATGGCCTGCATACTCACCAGGCATGTCACCCATTGAGCATGTTTGGGATGCTCTGTCAGCATCCAGCCCAATATCATTGTGAATAGGCATAGAAGTTGTGGCAGAGAGGAGAAAGTAGAACCCTTAAGGGATTTGACCGTTTTCCTGAATTAACCGTGTTCCCAATACAATCGGTTACATAATAATCAGATTTAGCCTTTCAGATTTGTTTTACACAATGATTCCTCAGTTGCTTAAAAGCTTTCCAGACAGGGTCTAAACCTGTGTTCCTGGCCTTGACCCAAGCCTCATCTATTTCATGAATGACTTCTTTATAATTCCGGAGTGTACCAGACATTCCATCTACCTTTTTAACCCTTCATTTTTTTAAGGGCGCATGAGTTTGTCTGTGAGAGAGGGAAAGAGAGTGAATATGAATAGATGTGTCTGCAATTGTGTGTGTACTTATCTATCTCTCTCTCTCTCTCTCTCTCTCTCTCTCTCTCTCTCTCTCTCTCTCTCTCTCTCTCTCTCTCTCTCTTCTCTCTCTCTCTCTCTCTCTGCCTCTCTCTCTGCCTCTCTCTGCCTCTCTCTCTGCCTCTCTCTGCCTCTCTCTCTCTCTCTCTGCCTCTCTCTCTGCCTCTCTCTCTGCCTCTCTCTCTCTCTCTCTCTGCCTCTCTCTCTGCCTCTCTCTCTCTCTCTCTCTGCCTCTCTGCCTCTCTCTGTCTGTCTCTCTGCCTCTCTGCCCAACCTCACCCCTCAGATCCGGCCCCACATCTCCACTCTGAGGAAATATACGTATGGCAAACACATCCTGGCAAAGCTGGAGAAATACTACATGAAGAATGGAGTGGACTTGGGTCCTCTCTGTGGCCCTCCCAACGGCATCATGTAAACTACTACCCTTCCAACCCCTTGTTCACTACACCTTAACCCTTAGGGACAAGACAGAGCAACAGGAACGTCGGCCGTGCTCAGTAGATCACCGGCTGAGTGTGGAGGAACGGTGGGTGATTCAACATGTAGGACGGCCACCCTCTGTGCGCAGCTGAAGTTGTGTTGGAATGTCATGTATTTTTATATCATAAGCCCTAGCCTATATAACCTACATGAAAAATGACATAATGTTAACTACTACCCCATTATATCCCACACCCTACCACCCTATACCCCCCACCCCCTCTATTCGTCTCTTAATTAGATAATGTAAACTACTGCCCTACCCACAATGACATCATGTAGAACCCTCTTTACCTACTCCAACCCCCCTCCTTTTCCCCTCCCACTCTTATCGCCACGGTAACCCATTGGTAGGAGCCTGTGTCTGAACAGGAAGGAAGCCTTGGTTAGTTTAGAGGGGGGGGGGGGGGTGAGATGCGTCCCAACCCTCCGTTACTTCTCCCCCTTTTTTACTTTTTTCTTTATTCGTCTTTTGAATAAACTAGAATCATTTCACTTTTTTTTTTTTTTGCTACTGCTGTGGCATACACAGTTCTATGTCATATCGCTATTATGGGATGGAACAAACGTATTTAATTTGACTGACGTCGTCACCGAATCATAGTCACAAACAGACACAAGCCATGCGCTTACCAGCAGATCATTTAGCATGGGAGATTAGTTTCCGGTCCTGCTTCCATCTCTCTCTCTCTATATATATGTGTGTGTATATATATATATATATATAGAGTGTATACTTGGTGTAGACCTTTGCATATATATATATAAAAAACTTTGTAGTTTTTCTGGTTTTTGCTGTTGACTATCTATAATGTATCCTAGTAGTGAACACATATTTCTGACTGTATAATTGTACATTTGTAAACCCTTGTAATGTAAAAGTGATTTACAACCGTTTTTGGTATCGGACGATATAAAAAAAAAAAAAAAAAAAAAAAAATTTCTAAAAAATTCTTCCAAAAGCTCTTGTGCATTTCAGTGTATATTCTCACATCCTTCGTTGTGACATGAGTTGTTGTATATTGTAAATTGTAATATCAAATTTTTTGTTTTGAAAAGCCCTTTCTATACTGCGTAGTACTTGTACAAAGCCCTCAACCCCCCTCACCCTCTGGTTTTAACTTCTACTCACTGCTTCAACAGAACTCACCTCCTCCCTGACCCCCGAACTACAGTGCAAACGCTGCGTGTCCGTTTACTAAACGTCCAGTAGCCACAGTTGAAACAAATCCACTGAAATCAACGAGACGTGGTTCACCAACATGTCAGTAGTGAAGCAAGTCTTTTTACACTTCAAGTCTATTTAAAATGCAGAGAGAGAGAGAGAGACGTGGCGTCTGACTGAAGCATAAACAACTGATAAAAGTGACTTTGGTTTCCGCCTGTGCTGTAGCAGTCAAAACATTATTATTACAGAACACGCAAGATGTTTGTAGTATAGTTTGGGGGTTGTAACCGCCACCACAGGACACACTGTTTGTAGTCATGTCTGCTTTAACTTGAAGCTTTATTTGTTTGTTTTTTTAGATCTTTTATAGGAATGCTTTCCCCCTGTCTAAGGTTAGTGGATGGGGTGAGGGGGTTTGAGTTTAAAGGTAGACTCAGTGATATGACATCGTACACACCGGGGCAACTTCCGGCTTGCAGACATCAACAACGGCCTATTTCAAATCTGCCAAGACTACCGCTATTGGTTCTTCTCTTGAGGCATGACGCCCACATTGAGAAGAGCCGTCAGTTGGCAGTCTTGGGATATATATATTTGTGTTGTTACTGATGTCTGGAAGCAGGAAGTAGCTCCACTGTGTACTACGTCATATCGCTGAGTCTACCTCGAACCCCTCCACTCTCTCAGGGCACAGTGAAACCATGGGTTGTACAAAAGAGTTGAGGAGCGTGGTGTGCTTTTGTTTTTTTGACCTATAATATTCCTGTAAAAGTGATGTATCATAATGTCCATGTCCCCCGGTAAAGGCCGGGCGTCTCCTGTCTTGCCGTCCGTAACCATGACTATTGTGGCGGCGGTGGGCAGCAGCACGTGTACATTTGGAGCTGCGAGCCTTGTGTATCTGAATAGAAGCACCACCTGTAACCATAATGTGTATAACTCTAACAGAAACCTGTGTGTGCTTGTTGCCTGGGCAACTATTTTTTTGTATCTCCTGTTGTAGATTGTCTCTCTAAACAATGATGTGTGATTCTTTATTTTGAAACAAAACTGAACAAAAAAACTCAAAATTTGAACTGTGGTTTGGAGTGGTTTGTCTGTGATTTGTGTTGGGTAACATCCTCACCACCCCCGAGAATGCAGAGTTACTTGTCCTACTAGCACTGATTTAAGCTGATAACTGCTTTATTGAGGAAATATTTACAACAGGTCCTAAGGCACAAGGACCCAGTTTGGAAAACCCTGATTTACACAATGATTGTGATATGTGGTTGCCACCTAGTGACATTTAGGATGATTCATTATCTGAAATGATTGATTGGTTTCTATTGATTCATTGATTGGTTTGATCATTTAAGAGTACACATATAGCCCTTTCACTGCAGAGTGATTTGATTAGCCTATCATGATAAAACAGATCTAGCCAATAATCCTATAGAAGAATATAATAGTTGAATTTTATTGTCATCCAAGAAGGGAATCTTTTTTTTTTTTTTCAGACTGGCTGCATTTACACAGGCAGCCCAATTTATGATATTTTGCCCAATTATTGGCAAAAGAGCTGATCTGATTGGTCAAAAGACCAATTGGTGGAAAAAAACAAACCAACAACAGCAGACTTGATGAGGCTACTTTGTATTAGGGGAAGGGAATCTGGAAAGACTTTGTATAGGCCTAATTGTGGTGTTTTCTAATAGGCTTACTTGTAATAATTTCATTTTAAATTGGCCTTTCTTACAATTATTTGTTAAATATTTAACCAAACCATTAAATCAAAAGACACTCCTGTAGAAAATCTGATTTATTAGCCTTGTGTTTCAATAGAAAGTGTCTACCTCCTGTCTTTCCCCTGCTCGACTGTTCTGTATACAAAGGACATGTGAGACAAAATGGCAGGAGAAGGGGGAGGTCTCATGGGAACGTGCCCTCACATGCCCAATAATGATACATTTACATTTTACATTTTAGTCATTTAGCAGACGCTCTTATCCAGAGCGACTTACAGGAGCAATTAGGGTTAAGTGCCTTGCTCAAGGGGGGGGGGGGGGGGGGGGGGGGGGGGGGGGTGGTAGAAGGATTACTTTATCCTATCCCAGGTATAGGCCAATGTCAGCTCACCTCAATATGATGGAATGGGAAAAGAGGTCAGTCTGGGTCATTATTCAGTGGTAGAGAATAGGCAACATAGAAAAACGTTTATAAACACATCGCAATTGATTGACCCTCCTTCATTGGGCAAGTTCAAGTTGATAAATGTTTGAAAAATTGTCTAGGCTACTGAACGCGACCCTGTAGAATTAGTTGATATGTTGGCGTGAAAGCCCTCGGTTATTATTTTTCGGTTGGAAAACGGGGCCAGTAGCCAGATGGTCTGGGTGGTCTCGAGCACACCGGAGACCCACTGAACACAGACACACCCCCTATAACCTACTGGAGCTGCGCCCAATGCGCCCTGCAGTGTAGAATGCGCCCTACCTCGGCCGCCGGTGCTGTTTCGTTGGGAGGTGTGTGTCAGGGGCGGGGATGGAAGAGCCTGAGGGTGCCTATTCGGGCTGCAGGGGGCATCCTCGCCTCGCCCACCAGAGGAGATCCCCCCCCTCCTGACACACACACACACACACACCACCTCCTTCTGCCAGACTGACTCTACCAGGCTCGTCCCTAGTTACCACAGCCACAAAGTCATAAACTCCGCCTATTTCTACAATTTCTCTTAAATGTCTTATTTTATATTTCACCACACTGCTAACCTTATGCCGAACCCTCGCCTTGAGTTAAGACCAAAAAGCTAATTTTTGTTTTCATGCAGTTTTACGATATTCACCGTTTTTACTTTGTGGCTGTGGTAACTATAGTGAAAACCCTCTCCCAGGCCGACCCGCGTCGCCATACGGAACATCAGAGAGCTGAGGGCTGGCGTCTCCAGGTAGTAAATCTATCAGGTCTCGAGCACATAAAGTCCAAAAGAGGGGGACAAAGAGAAAAGTGCCTCCCTCGCAGGAAGGAGTCTCCCATCGTTTTAAACCTGGTTCTATTACCGGAGAGAGGACACGCGAGGGTTTAGCGTTTTACGGAGACGGATTAATAAAACGCCAGACGGATGTTCGGGAGGAGGTGTGGTGCGCTCTGAAGTTGGAAACTACTGCCTACCGAATACCGAGAGAGGAGAGAAGCGCTTTTGTTTCCCCGTGAAGGCTCGCGCCCCCCATCCACAGCATGAAGCTGCCGCCTTGTTTGATGGCGCTCATCGCGGCACTGCTCGCTCACTCCGCGCTGGTAAGGGCACGAGACTGCCGGGTCCTTTGTGTATTCTACTGAGGTATTGTTACATTTATACCAATGAATCACCTCGATGGACTGGGAAAACCGGGATCTAGGGTTCCATAGCATAGGATATTGATAGGCTATGGTTTTGAAATGTGTGTGGTGTTAGTGGTTAATGAGGTAGCTTTGTGTGTGTGTGTGTGTGTGTCTGCTGCTCCGTGGTCCGGTAGTAAATGTTGGACTCGACCCACATTTGGTCGCGAGCCGCTCGTGACTCTCGTGTCTATCTCGCGGCCCCAGTCTCCGGGGTATTTGTGTCTCCGAGACGGCGGGGAGGCTGTACTCCGAGCTGTGTGTAATTAGCGGGTCTGTTCTGATTGAGGTTATTATGGGCTGTTTGGTGAACTGCTCTTGTGACGTCTGTTTCGCTAAACTCACATCCGTCCCCCAGTAATTCAGCTCGAGCCTTTATAGGCTACTGCGGTGGGGTTTCGATTGGCTGCCCTGTGTATATATGCGGGTGTTGGTGTCTTTTTCAGATACTGAGGTGAGGGCCGGCCTGGAGTTAACGGGGTCCTGTCCGTTGAGGATGGGTGAGAGACCCTGGGGCTTCTCCGGTAACCGGAGGGTGTGAAGAAGGGGTGGGGTAGGGGAAACGCCATGCGGTGAGCGATGGATGGGGATGATGTCATCGGGAATCGCGAGGATGCGAACTGTTAGGAATGCGTGAGTCTCCTGGAACCATCCGATGCTTCACGCGCATCCAGAACCCCCTCACCAGCTGGTACCAATTTATCCTCCATACCGGGAGAGATATAGCCCAGTCTTCATATAGCCCGCAGTCCATCTTGGATGCAAAAGTGCTATTGTCTTAAAATGGTAAAACACATAATGCCTAAAAATACCCTTGAATAAAAGGAGACGTTCGGTAGCTTGACCTATTCACTATGTGGACAGATTTTCTGGAGTATAGAGCTCAAACACAATGTTTAACTTCACTGTTTTGAGAAGGAGAGGGGATGCAGGGAGGATGCAATTGAGATTCTCCCACAGACTGGGTCAGTCGGTGCTGTTGGGGGCCAAAGATCTACCACCCTCTAATCTGACCCTGATGACACACCCACAGAGAAACAGTCATAGTAAAACACACAGATGGAGGCAGGTGTGTGTCCCATGTTGTCACAGGTAACATCATATCATCTCAACAATGCTCAGTAACCCCAGACAGCCCTGCCCTCGGGACAGTGACACACATACACACTTCAAAGGCACTCGCACACAGATGGGCATATTGCTCAGATCTTTTGCTGCCTCCAGTGACTGACTGGTGGTGTGTGTGTCCTGGTTCAGTCCTGGTCTGTGCATGGTCTTCGTTGGTATTTACTTCCTGTGATATGAGGCTGTGATTTCATTTCCTGCCATGTAAGTTTAGATGAAGCCTGATTTTTCCCACAGACATCTACTGCATCCCACAGAGACTGTGTGTGTCAGTGTGTGTGTGTGTGTGTGTGTGTGTGTGTGTGTGTGTCTGCCTGCCTGCCTATCTTTTCGTACCAGGGTTGGTGTGCTTTTTTGTGGTGTGTATGAAACGAGAGAGCTTTTATGTAGTGTGTGAGAGAGAGTAAGAAGTCGGGTGTTTTTGAGGATCATGTTTGGTTCAAGGAATGAATCAGTTTATTTAGCCTGAAATGGTAGACAAAGCACCCCCATGGAGAGCAAACGAGGGAGGGAGGAGAAAATAGTGAGAGAGGGAGAGCGAGAGAGAGAGGGGGATAGAGAGTGTGGAATGTCAGAGGCAATTTGACACATGAAGTGGGTCCTTCTCACTTCTTTAGAAGTCTCTCTCTCATTCTCTCTGTCTGTCTCTGTGTCTCTCTCTCCTCTCAATTAAATTAAATTCAAAGGGATTTATTGGCATGGGAAACATATTTACATTGTCAAAGCAAGTGAAATAGATAAACAAAAGTGAAATGAATAGGAAACATTACACTCAAAAGTTCCAAAGGAATAGAGACATTTCAAATGCCATATTAAATCAAATTTTATTTGTCACATACACGTGTTTCGAAGATTTTATTTCGGGTGTAGCGAAATGCTTGTGCTTCTAGCTCCGACAGTGCAGTAATATCTAACAATTTCACAACATACAGTGGGGAAAAAAAGTATTTAGTCAGCCACCAATTGTGCAAGTTCTCCCACTTAAAAAGATGAGAGAGGCCTGTAATTTTCATCATAGGTACACGTCAACTATGACAGACAAAATGAGAAAAAAATATCCAGAAAATCACATTGTAGGATTTTTAATGAATTTAAATTTGCAAATTATGGTGGAAATTTTTTTTTTGGCCCATTCCTCCATGCAGATTTCCTCTAGAGCAGTGATGTTTTGGGGCTGTCGCTGGGCAACACAGACTTTCAACTCCCTCCAAAGATTTTCTATGGGGTTGAGATCTTGAGACTGGCTAGGCCACTCCAGGACCTTTAAATGCTTCTTACGAAGCCACTCCTTCGTTGCCCGGGCGGTGTGTTTGGGATCATTGTCATGCTGAAAGACCCAGCCACGTTTCATCTTCAATGCCCTTGCTGATGGAAGGAGGTTTTCACTCAAAATCTCACGATACATGGCCCCATTCATTCTTTCCTTTACACGGATCAGTCGTCCTGGTCCCTTTGCAGAAAAACAGCCCCAAAGCATGATGTTTCCACCCCCATGCTTCACAGTAGGTATGGTGTTCTTTGGATGCAACTCAGCATTCTTTGTCCTCCAAACACGACGAGTTGAGTTTTTACCAAAAAGTTCTATTTTGGTTTCATCTGACCATATGACATTCTCCCAATCCTCTTCTGGATCATCCAAATGCACTCTAGCAAACTTCAGACGGGCCTGGACATGTACTGGCTTAAGCAGGGGGACACATCTGGCACTGCAGGATTTGAGTCCCTGGCGGCGTAGTGTGTTACTGATGGTAGGCTTTGTTACTTTGGTCCCAGCTCTCTGCAGGTCATTCACTAGGTCCCCCCGTGTGGTTCTGGGATTTTTGCTCACCGTTCTTGTGATCATTTTGACCCCACGGGGTGAGATCTTGCGTGGAGCCCCAGATCGAGGGAGATTATCAGTGGTCTTGTATGTCTTCCATTTCCTAATAATTGCTCCCACAGTTGATTTCTTCAAACCAAGCTGCTTACCTATTGCAGATTCAGTCTTCCCAGCCTGGTGCAGGTCCACAATTTTGTTTCTGGTGTCCTTTGACAGCTCTTTGGTCTTGGCCATAGTGGAGTTTGGAGTGTGACTGTTTGAGGTTGTGGACAGGTGTCTTTTATACTGATAACAAGTTCAAACAGGTGCCATTAATACAGGTAACGAGTGGAGGACAGAGGAGCCTCTTAAAGAAAAAGTTACAGGTCTGTGAGAGCCAGAAATCTTGCTTGTTTGTAGGTGACCAAATACTTATTTTCCACCCTAATTTGCAAATAAATTCATTAAAAATCCTACAATGTGATTTTCTGGATTTTTTTTCCCTCAATTTGTCTGTCATAGTTGACGTGTACCTATGATGAAAATTACAGGCCTCTCTCATCTTTTTAAGTGGGAGAACTTGCACAATTGGTGGCTGACTAAATACTTTTTTCCCCCACTGTATACCCAATACACACAAATCTAAGTAAGGAATGGAATTTAAGAATATATAAATAAATAAATTGGTCATTTAGCAGACGCTCTTATCCAGAGCGACTTACAGGAGCAATTAGGGTTAAGTGCCTTGCTCAAGGGCACATCGACAGGTTTTTCACCTAGTCGGCTCGGGGATTAGAACCAGCGACCTTTCGGTTACTGGCACAACGCTCTTAACCACTAAGCTACCTGCCACCCCGTATATACATGGACAAGTAATGACAGAGCAATGACATATTATATAATAGAATACAGTATATACATATGAGATGAGTAGTGCAAGATATGTAAACATTATTAAAGTGACTAGTGTTCCATTTCTTAAAGTGGCCAGTGATTTCAATAGGCAGCAGCAGCCTCTAATGTGCTAGTGATGGCTATTTAACAGTCTGATGGCCTTGAGATAGAAGCTGTTTTTTCATTCTCTCTGTCCCAGCTTTGATGCACCTGTACTGAGCTCGCCTTCTGGATGATAGCGGGGTGAACAGGCAGTGGCTCGGGTGGTTGATGTCCTTGATGATCTTTTTGGCCTTCTTGTGACATCGGGTGCTGTAGGTGTCCTGGAGGGCGGGTCGTTTGCCCCCGGTAATGCGTTTGGCAGACCACACCACCCTCTAGAGAGCCCTGCGGTTGCGGGCGGTGCAGTTGCCGTACCAGGCGGTGATACAGCCCGACAGGATGCTCTCAATTGTGCATCTGTAAAAGTTTGTGAGAGTTTTAGGTGCCAAGCCAAATTTCTTCAGCCTCCTGAGGTTGAAGAGGCTCTTCTGCGCCTTCTTCACCACACTGTCTGCGTGGGTGGACCATTTCAGTTTGTCAGTGATGTGTACGCCAAGGAACTTGAAGTTTTCCACCTTCTCCACTGCGGTCCCGTCGATGTGGATAGGGGGGTGCACCCTCTGCTGTTTCCTGAGGTCAACGATCATCTCCTTTGTTTTGTTGATGTTGAGTGAGAGGTTATTTTCCTGGCAGCACACTCTCAGAGCCCTCACCTCCTCCCTGTAGGCTGTCTCGTCATTGTTGGTAATCAAGCCTACTACTGTTGTGTCGTCTGCAAACTTGATGATTGAGTTGGAGGCGTGCTTGGCCACGAAGTCATGGGTGAACAGGGAGTACAGGAGGGGGCTGAGCACGAACCCTTGTGGGGCCCCAATGTTGAGGATCAGCGAAGTGGAGATGTTGTTTCCTACCTTCACCACCTGGGGGGCGGCCCGTCAGGAAGTCCAGGACCCAGATGCACAGGGCGGGGTTCAGACCCAGGGCCTCAAGCTTAATGATGAGCTTGGAGGGTACTATGGTGTTGAATGTTGAGCTATAGTCAATGAACAGCATTCTTACATAGGTATTCCTCTTGTCCAGATGGCTATATACAGTGTTTGCACGACACACTCACACACACAGATAGGTGTGGACAGATATCAGAACTCTCATATATAGGTGTATAATAATAATAACACCTATACTGCTAGGGCAGGGATTTTTTCCCCATCACTATACTACACTATGTAGCCTAGTATACATTGTCCACTGCAGTAGTAGGAAATGAAGCAGCTCTCAGTTCATATCCAGAGCTCTGTTACTGTTATACCCTACAGTAGGTCTGAATGTATGGAGGTCTGTATGTATGTAGGTCTGTATGTACAGTGAGGGAAAAAAGTATTTGATCCCCTGCTGATTTTGTATGTTTGCCCACTGACAAAGAAATGATCAGTCTATAATTTTAATGGTAGGTTTATTTGAACAGTGAGAGACAGAATAACAACATAAATATCCAGAAAAACGCATGTCAAAAATGTTATAAATTGATTTGCATTTTAATGAGGGAAATAAGTATTTGACCCCCTCTCAATCAGAAAGATTTCTGGCTCCCAGGTGTATTTTATACAGGTAACGAGCTGAGATTAGGAGCACACTCTTAAAGGGAGTGCTCCTAATCTCAGTTTGTTACCTGTATAAAAGACACCTGTCCACAGAAGCAATCAATCAATCAGATTCCAAACTCTCCACCATGGCCAAGACCAAAGAGCTCTCCAAGGATGTCAGGGACAAGATTGTAGACCTACACAAGGCTGGAATGGGCTACAAGACCATCGCCAAGCAGCTTGGTGAGAAGGTGACAACAGTTGGTGCGATTATTCGCAAATGGAAGAAACACAAAATAACTGTAAATCTCCCTCGGCCTGGGGCTCCATGCAAGATCTCACCTCGTGGAGTTGCAATGATCATGAGAACGGTGAGGAATCAGCCCAGAACTACACGGGATGATCTTGTCAATGATCTCAAGGCAGCTGGGACCATAGTCACCAACAAAACAATTGGTAACACACTACGCTGTGAAGGACTGAAATCCTGCAGCGCCCGCAACGTCCCCCTGCTCAAGAAAGCACATATACAGGCCCGTCTGAAGTTTGCCAATGAACATCTGAATGATTCAGAGGAGAACTGGGTGAAAGTGTTGTGGTCAGATGAGACCAAAATCGAGCTCTTTGGCATCAACTCAACTCGCCGTGTTTGGAGGACGAGGAATGCTGCCTATGACCCCAAGAACACCATCCCCACCGTCAAACATGGAGGTGGAAACATTATGCTTTGGGGGTGTTTTTCTGCTAAGGGGACAGGACAACTTCACCGCATCAAAGGGACGATGGACGGGGCCATGTACCGTCAAATCATGGGTGAGAACCTCCTTCCCTCAGCCAGGGCATTGAAAATGGGTCGTGGATGGGTATTCCAGCATGACAATGACCCAAAACACACGGCCAAGGCAACAAAGGAGTGGCTAAAGAAGAAGCACATTAAGGTCCTGGAGTGGCCTAGCCAGTCTCCAGACCTTAATCCCATAGAAAATCTGTGGAGGGAGCTGAAGGTTTGAGTTGCCAAACGTCAGTCTCGAAACCTTATTGACTTGGAGAAGATCTGCAAAGAGGAGTGGGACAAAATCCCTCCTGAGATGTGTGCAAACCTGGTGGCCAACTACAAGAAACGTCTGACCTCTGTGATTGCCAACAAGGGTTTTGCCACCAAGTACTAAGTCATGCTTTGCAGAGGGGTCAAATACTTATTTCCCTCATTAAAATGCAAATCAATTCATAAAATTTCTGACATGCATTTTTCTGGATTTTTTTGTTTGTTATTCTGTCTCTCACTGTTCAAATAAACCTACCATTAAAATTATAGACTGATCATGTCTTTGTCAGTGGGCAAACGTACAAAATCAGCAGGGGATCAAATACTTTTTACCCTCACTGTAGGTCTGTATGTATGGAGGTCTGTATGTACAGTGGGGAGAACAAGTATTTGATACACTGCTGATTTTGCAGGTTTTCCTACTTACAAAGCATGTAGAGGTCTGTCATTTTTATCTTATGTACACTTCAACTGTGAGAGACGGAATCTAAAACAAAAATCCAGAAAATCACATTGTATGATTTTTAAGTAATTAATTTGCATTTTATTGCATGACATAAGTATTTGATCACCTACCAACCAGTAAGAATTCCGGCTCTCACAGACCTGTTAGTTTTTCTTTAAGAAGCCCTCCTGTTCTCCACTCATTACCTGTATTAATTGCACCTGTTTGAACTTGTTACCTGTATAAAAGACACCTGTCCACACACTCAATCAAACAGACTCCAACCTCTCCACAATGGCCAAGACCAGAGAGCCGTGTAAGGACATCAGGGATAAAATTGTAGACCTGCACAAGGCTGGGATGGGCTACAGGACAATAGGCAAGCAGCTTGGTGAGAAGGAAACAACTGTTGACGCAATTATTAGAAAATGGAAGAAGTTCAAGATGACGGTCAATCACCCTCGGTCTGGGGCTCCATGCAAGATCTCACCTCGTGGGGCGTCAATGATCATGAGGAAGGTGAGGGATCAGCCCAGAACTACACGGCAGGACCTGGTCAATGACCTGAAGAGAGCTGGGACCACAGTCTCAAAGAAAACCATTAGTAACACACTACGCCGTCATGGATTAAAATCCTGCAGCGCACGCAAGGTCCCCCTGCTCAAGCCAGCGCATGTCCAGGCCCGTCTGAAGTTTGCCAATGACCATCTGGATGATCCAGAGGAGGAATGGGAGAAGGTCATGTGGTCTGATGAGACAAAAATAGAGCTTTTTGGTCTAAACTCCACTCGCTGTGTTTGGAGGAAGAAGAAGGATGAGTACAACCCCAAGAACACCATCCAAACCGTGAAGCATGGAGGTGGAAACATCATTCTTTGGGGATGCTTTTCTGCAAAGGGGACAGGACGACTGCACCATATTGAGGGGAGGATGGATGGGGCCATGTATCGCGAGATCTTGGCCAACAACCTCCTTCCCTCAGTAAGAGCATTGAAGATGTGTCGTGGCTGGGTCTTCCAGCATGACAACGACCCGAAACATACAGCCAGGGCCACTAAGGAGTGGCTCCGTAAGAAGCATCTCAAGGTCCTGGAGTGGCCTAGCCAGTCTCCAGACCTGAACCCAATAGAAAATCTTTGGAGGGAGCTGAAAGTCCGTATTGCCCAGCGACAGCCCCGAAACCTGAAGGATCTGGAGAAGGTCTGTATGGAGGAGTGGGCCAAAATCCCTGCTGCAGTGTGTGCAAACCTGGTCAAGACCTACAGGAAACGTTTGATCTCTGTAATTGCAAACAAAGGTTTCTGTACCAAATATTAAGTTCTGCTTTTCTGATGTATCAAATACTTATGTTATACAAAAAATGCAAATTAATTACTTAAAAATCATACAATGTGATTTTCTGGATTTTTGTTTTAGATTCCGTCTCTCACAGTTGAAGTGTACCTATGATAAAAATGACAGACCTCTACATGCTTTGTAAGTAGGAAAATCTGCAAAATCGGCAGTGTATCAAATACGTGTTCTCCCCACTGTATGTAGGTCTGCAGTAGGTCTGTGTGTATGTAGGCCTAAGTATATTGAGCCTGTTCTGAGAACAAGTAGTGATGATGGCTCCACCCTTCTCTCTAACTGAAAACAACCTCTAGTCTAGCTCCTCCCCCTTGGCTTCCCTTACCTCTGTAGAAGTAGTGTTCAGTGATCGGACATATAACAGCCCTGAATAGGTGGAACCAGTGTTTCCAAACCCCTCCTAAGGGACCACCAGACAGACAGTCCACATCTTTGTTCCATGCCTGCACTGACCTGATTCAACTAACCAAAGGTTTGGTGTTAAAGTGTTTCGTTGAATCAGGTGTGTTAGTGCAGGGCTAGAAAAAAAGGGTGGACTGTCTGGTCTGGTGGTCCCCAAGGTCCAGGAGAAACACCTGTATAATTGCTCTGTTATCCAATATGCTTAGTGGAGGTATGACATCACCTGTAGCTCAATTGGTAGAGCATGGCGCTTGTAACGCCAGGGTAGTGGGTTCGATCCCCGGGACCACCCATACGTAAAAATGTATGCACACATGACTGTAAGTCGCTTTGGATAAAAGCGTCTGCTAAATGGCATATTATTATTATTATTATTATTATTATATTATATTATCTACACCTTGCCAGTTCTTTCAGACCTAATTAATACTGAAATAGAACGAGCTAGGGGGTGTGAGGCTAGGGGGAGGGGTTAGGGTGTGAGACGAGGGGGAGGGGATAGGGTGTGAGACGAGGGGGAGGGGATAGGGTGTGAGACGAGGGGGAGGGGATAGGGTGTGAGACGAGGGGGAGGGATAGGGTGTGAGACGAGGGGGAGGGATAGGGTGTGAGACGAGGGGGAAGGGATAGGGTGTGAGACGAGGGGGGAAGGGATAGGGTGTGAGACGAGGGGGAGGGGATAGGGTGTGAGACGAGGGGGAAGGGATAGGGTGTGAGACGAGGGGGAGGGGATAGGGTGTGAGACGAGGGGGAAGGGATAGGGTGTGAGACGAGGGGGCGGGGATAGGGTGTGAGACGAGGGGGAGGGGATACGGGTGTGAGACGAGGGGGGCGGGGATAGGGTGTGAGACGAGGGGGAGGGGATAGGGTGTGAGACGAGGGGGCGGGGATAGGGTGTGAGACGAGGGGGAGGGGATAGGGTGTGAGACGAGGGGGCGGGGATAGGGTGTGAGACGAGGGGGCGGGGATAGGGTGTGAGACGAGGGGGAGGGGATAGGGTGTGAGACGAGGGGGCGGGGATAGGGTGTGAGACGAGGGGGAGGGGATAGGGTGTGAGACGAGGGGGAGGGGATAGGGTGTGAGACGAGGGGGAGGGGATAGGGTGTGAGACGAGGGGGTGGGGATAGGGTGTGAGACGAGGGGGAGGGGATAGGGTGTGAGACGAGGGGGAGGGGATACGGTGTGAGACGAGGGGGAGGGGATAGGGTGTGAGACGAGGGGGCGGGGATAGGGTGTGAGACGAGGGGGCGGGATAGGGTGTGAGACGAGGGGGAGGGGATAGGGTGTGAGACGAGGGGGAGGGGAAGGGGGGGAAGGCTAGGGGGAGGGGATAGGGTGTGAGGCTAGGGGGAGGGGTTAGGGTGTGAGGCTAGGGGAAGGGGATAGGGTGTGAGACTAGGGGGAGGGGATAGGGTGTGAGACTAGGGGGAGGGGATAGGGTGTGAGACTAGGGGAGGGGATAGGGTGTGAGACTAGGGGGAGGGGATAGGGTGTGAGGCTAGGGGAAGGGGATAGGGTGTGAGACTAGGGGGAGGGGATAGGGTGTGAGACTAGGGGGAGGGGATAGGGTGTGAGACTAGGGGGAGGGGATAGGGTGTGAGACTAGGGGGAGGGGATAGGGTGTGAGGCTAGGGGGAGGGGATAGGGTGTGAGACTAGGGGAGGGGATAGGGTGTGAGACTAGGGGGAGGGGATAGGGTGTGAGGCTAGGGGAAGGGGTTAGGGTGTGAAGGGAAGGGGATAGGGTGTGAGACTGAGGCTTCTTATCGAACCACACTAACTTTTGTTTTGGAGATGTTCAGAACAAGGTTAAGGGCAGAGAAAGCTTGTTGGAAACTAAGAAAGCTTTGTTCTAGAGCATTTAACACAAAATCCAGGGAGGGGCCAGCTGTGTAGAAGACTGTATCATCTGCATTTAAATGGATGAGAGAGCTTCCTACTGCCTGAGCTATGTTGTTGATGTAAATTGAGAAGAGCGTGGGGCCTAGGATCGAGCCTTGGGGTACTCCCTTGGTGACAGGCAGTGGCTGAGACAGCAGATGTTCTGACTTTATACACTGCACTCTTTGAGAGAGGTAGTTAGCAAACCAGGCCAAAGACCCCTCAGAGACACCAATACTCCTTAGCCAGCCCACAATAATGGATATGGTGTGAGACTAGGGGAAGGGGATAGGGTGTGAGACTAGGGGGAGGGGATAGGGTATGAGACTAGGGGAAGGGGATAGGGTGTGAGACTAGGGGGAGGGGATAGGGTGTGAGACTAGGGGGAGGGGATAGGGTGTGAGACTAGGGGAAGGGGATAGGGTGTGAGACTAGGGGGAGGGGATAGGGTGTGAGACTAGGAGGAGAGAATAGGGTGTGAGACTAGGAGGAGGGGATAGGGTATGAGACTAGGGGGAGGGGATAGGGTGTGAGGCTAGGGGGAGGGGATAGGGTGTGAGACTAGGGGAAGGGATAGGGTATGAGACTAGGGGAAGGGATAGGGTATGAGACTAGGGGAAGGGATAGGGTATGAGACTAGGGGGAGGGGATAGGGTGTGAGGCTAGGGGGAGGGGATAGGGTGTGAGACTAGGGGAAGGGATAGGGTATGAGACTAGGGGGAGGGGATAGGGTGTGAGACTAGGGGGAGGGGATAGGGTGTGAGACTAGGCGAAGGGATAGGGTATGAGACTAGGGGGAGGGGATAGGGTGTGAGGCTAGGGGGAGGGGATAGGGTGTGAGACTAGGGGGAGGGGATAGGGTGTGAGACTAGGGGAAGCGATAGGGTATGAGACTAGGGGGAGGGGATAGGGTGTGAGGCTAGGGGGAGGGGATAGGGTGTGAGACTAGGGGAAGGGATAGGGTATGAGACTAGGGGGAGGGGATAGGGTGTGAGGCTAGGGGGAGGGGATAGGGTGTGAGGCTAGGGGGAGGGGATAGGGTATGATACTAGGGGGAGGGGATAGGGGGAGGGGATAGGGTGTGAGACTAGGGGAAGGGATAGGGTATGAGACTAGGGGGAGGGGATAGGGTGTGAGGCTAGGGGGAGGGGATAGGGTGTGAGGCTAGGGGGAGGGGATAGGGTGTGAGACTAGGGGAAGGGATAGGGTATGAGACTAGGGGGAGGGGATAGGGTGTGAGGCTAGGGGGAGGGGATAGGGTGTGAGACTAGGGGAAGGGGATAGGGTGTGAGACTAGGGGGAGGGGATAGGGTGTGAGACTAGGGGAAGGGATAGGGTGTGAAGCTAGGGGGAGGGGATAGGGTGTGAGACTAGGGGGAGGGGATAGGGTGTGAGACTAGGGGGAGGGGATAGGGTGTGAGGCTAGGGGGAGGGGATAGAGATGAAAATAATAACTGGCATGCAGAATGGTAGAAATTGTCGGACGCTATTGCATTTAGAATTGTTGCGCAATGAATGGTCTTATAAAAGCATATGTTTTGCTCCAGCAGCAACCAGCTGAGGAGCAGCAGGAGAAACCCCTCTCAGAATAGGCTCTGTATGCTGTGAGTGTGTGATTAGTTGTGTTGGATATATAAGATAGACGATGACTAACGAAAATACACACAGGCCAATTTAATTGCACAAAATTATACAAATGAACCTATAGACCAATAAGCATGACGGTCAAATGTATTGCCATTAGGGCTGTCCCCGACTAAAAAATAAAAACTTGGTCGACCAAGAGTCATCTGTTATTTCGACCAATCGATTAATTGAAATGTTAAAACGTGTATTTTTCCACATATATACACATCCTATGCCGGCTAAAGGAAACCCTGGTACAGAACACCCCTCAGTAATTCGGCTGCAGACATCCTCACACACTCACATATTTTCAGGAGAAGGGAGTGAGGGATGCAGGAGAAGAAGGGTGTGAGGGATGCAGGGGAAGAAGGGAGTGAGGGATGCAGGGGAAGAAGGGAGTGAGGGATGCAGGGGAAGAAGGGAGTGAGGGATGCAGGGGAAGAAGGGTGTGAGGGATGCAGGGGAAGAAGGGAGTGAGGGATGCAGGGGAAGAAGGGAGTGAGGGATGCAGGGGAAGAAGGGAGTGAGGGATGCAGGGGGAGTGAGGGATGCAGGGGAAGAAGGGTGTGAGGGATGCAGGGGAAGAAGGGAGTGAGGGATGCAGGGGAAGAAGGGAGTGAGGGATGCAGGGGGAGTGAGGGATGCAGGGGAAGAAGGGAGTGAGGGATGCAGGGGAAGAAGGGAGTGAGGGATGCAGGGGAAGAAGGGAGTGAGGGATGCAGGGGAAGAAGGGTGTGAGGGATGCAGGGGAAGAAGGGAGTGAGGGATGCAGGGGAAGAAGGGAGTGAGGGATGCAGGGGAAGAAGGGTGTGAGGGATGCAGGGGAAGAAGGGAGTGAGGGATGCAGGGGAAGAAGGGAGTGAGGGATGCAGGGGGAGTGAGGGATGCAGGGGAAGAAGGGTGTGAGGGATGCAGGGGAAGAAGGGAGTGAGGGATGCAGGGGAAGAAGGGAGTGAGGGATGCAGGGGGAGTGAGGGATGCAGGGGAAGAAGGGTGTGAGGGATGCAGGGGAAGAAGGGAGTGAGGGATGCAGGGGAAGAAGGGAGTGAGGGATGCAGGGGAAGAAGGGTGTGAGGGATGCAGGGGAAGAAGGGTGTGAGGGATGATGGGGAAGAAGGGAGTGAGGGATGCAGGGGAAGAAGGGAGTGAGGGATGCAGGGGAAGAAGGGAGTGAGGGATGCAGGGGAAGAAGGGAGTGAGGGATGCATGGGGAAGAAGGGA
>CM062480.1:7131229-7321838 GCA_031479575.1 Coregonus ussuriensis | reverse complement strand
CCCTCCCTCCCTCTCTCTCCCCCCCCCTCCCTCTCTCTCCCCCCCTCCCTCCCTCTCTCCCCCCCTCCCTCCCTCTCTCTCCCCCTCCCTCCCTCTCTCTCCCCCTCCCTCCCTCTCTCCCTTCCCTCCCTCTCTCTCCCTCTTCTTCCCTCTCTCTCCCTTCCCTCCCTCTCTCCCTCTTCTTCCCTCCTCTCTCCCTCCCTCCCTCCCTCCCTCCCTCCCTCCCTCCCTCCCTCCCTCCCTCCCTCCCTCCCCCCTCTCTCTCCCCCCTCCCTCCCTCCCTCTCTCTCTCCCCCCCTCCCTCTCTCTCCTCCCTCCCTCTCTCTCCCTCTTTCCCTCACTCTCTCTCTCCCCGTCCCTCCCTCTTGCTCTCTCCCCATCCCTCCCTCTTGCTCTCTCCCCATCCCTCACTCTCTCTCCCTCCTTCCTTCCTTCTTTTCCTTCTGCTCTCTCTCCCGCCTCTCTCCCTCTCTCTCCCTCCCTCCATCTCTCCCTCCACAGCGGTGATAGTGGGAGGCGTAGTGGGGGCTCTGTTCGCAGCGTTCCTTGTCATGCTGCTGGTGTACAGGATGAAGAAGAAGGATGAAGGCAGCTACACGCTGGAGGAACCCAAGCAGGCCACCGTCACCTACCAGAAATCTGACAAACAGGAGGAGTTCTACGCATAACAGAGAGAGAGAGAGAGAGAGAGAGATATGTGTTAGAGGGAAAGGAGTGTGTGTGTGTGTGTTTGTGTGAGAGCGAGAGAGAGAGAGCGAGAGAGAAGAGAGAAAGCGAGAAGGAGAGAAGGAGAGGGGGAGAGAGAGAGGGAGAGAGATCACTCCACCTCCTGTCTTTTGTCGCCTCACCTCTCCTTCCCATCTCTTCCTCCCTCTCCTCCATGTCAGTTGTTGTTAAGAGTGCCTGTCTCCATGGACTCAGAACTTTCTTTAAAAAAATAACAAATACATGAACTAAAATAAAATAAAATATACAGGCTGAAAAAAATAACCATAAACACATGATACAAACATTTGTTTTTTAAGTAAATGTTATGAATAGTATACGATCATTGTTCTGATGTAATTCATTCATTATTTTGTAAAAACACAAGCTCTTATCCTGTGTTCCACAATACTCCTCTGTCTGTTCCACTGAGCGAGCGAGCCAAGAGAAAGAGGGATGGGGGGGAGAAGGAGGTCGGAGGCAGAGACAGAAAGAGGAGGGAGAGAGGTGTCATCTGATTGGCCACACAGATACTGGGGTCAAAGGTTAGAAGAAAGGTCACTATTGTATTGCCTTCCATCGTCCTGGTGCGCACACACACACACACACACACACACGCACACGCACGCACGCGCACACACGCGCGCGCACCCGCACCCGCACCCGCACACGCACACACACACTCCTTGCTGGCTACAGTAGTACACACTGAGATGCCTTGTGGTTCAGAGAGAAAAGTCAGTGATATGTTTGTCCTCTGTTTCACCCTGTAGTAAGAAGGCTTCCGAGTGTCCTGTAGTGGTGTGTAGTTCACAAACACACACAGCTTGGACCCCTCTCTCTGTGTGTTGGTCAATCGGAGTAGGGGAACCCTCCCACAACGCTCTGACAACCTCAGGCCAATGTTGTGGCAACATTCACTGTTAGTTAGCCAAGGATTCTGACCAGGGATGTAGTGGTAAATAAAATGGTGGATAAACACAGCGAGTAACATAAACATTAGCTAATGCTAAGAACGCCACCTGAGCATAGTAGATGTGTTAACACTGTTCACCAAGTAAAGGGGTGTTTAAACAACAGTGAACACTGTTCACCAAGTAAAGGGGTGTTTAAACAACAGTGAACACTGTTCACCAAGTAAAGGGGTGTTTAAACAACAGTGAACACTGTTCACCAAGTAAAGGGGTGTTTAAACAACAGTGAACACTGTTCACCAAGTAAAGGGGTGTTTAAACAACAGTGAACACTGTTCACCAAGTAAAGGGGTGTTTAAACAACAGTGAACACTGTTCACCAAGTAAAGGGGTGTTTAAACAACAGTGAACACTGTTCACCAAGTAAAGGGGTGTTTAAACAACAGTGAACACTGTTCACCAAGTAAAGGGGTGTTTAAACAACAGTGAACACTGTTCACCAAGTAAAGGGCTGTTTAAACAACAGTTAACACTGTTCACCAAGTAAAGGGGTGTTTAAACAACAGTTTACGAGCGTTTACCCTCCTACATCCCTGGGTCGTATTCATTAGGCAGCAAATGAAGAAAACTAACTAAAAACGGGGAGAGGGACTACCTGGCCTTTGTTCTATAAGAAATGTTCATTTCCGTTTTCCATTGCAAACATATTCCAACGTTGTCCGTTGCGTGTCTTAATGAATAGGACCCTGGCGCTGTATGCCAACTAGTGGATAGCTGTCTGGTCTGCTCCTTTATGCTGTACAAAGGTGATTAGTTATATGGATAGTGATAATGATCATCAATAATATATCAATGTTCCAGGCTGGTTGGTAAATAATAATAATGATAATACTCGAACGGGAGGATATGTATTTAGCATTTTCAAAAGTTTATATGTAAATATCATTGTTTTGAAATCCTTTTGCTGTCATCGTCACTCAAACCACGATCACTGTTTCTATATCACGTAAATCTGTGGCGCTGTGCTCTCAACACACGCAAAGCATGCGCTCACACAATTAAGCACATACACGCAAGCACGTGTTCACACATTTGAACACGCACACACATACACACACACAAAACATACATATCACCTATGCTTCATTGACTAAATACACATCAATCATATCACTCAACATATCATTACCCTCATCAGACAAGGGGGTTTCAGTACGTTATTGATAAGTCATCAATCAGTTGCTGGTTGGTTAGAGTTTGGTCCATTGTGTAAAAGCAAAAGCGTGTATCCATCCAATCTCCTGCATGCTCTTTCTTTTCTCTTATTCCATTGGTTGTCTGTCTGGGGGCGGTTCTTTGGAACTGTGAGGGTGGGACTCATGATGCTGAAAGTGACTCTTCAAGTAGAAGTTGTCCATCGGTAGGTTTGGGCACAGGAGTTTGGGTGGGGGCTGTGGGTAGGTGTGGGGACAGGAGTTTTCTATCGAAGATTGTAACAATAACCAACACAGCAGTACGATGCTATACTAATAATACTACCAGGACTAGTATCTTCTAATATACTGTAGATCAACTGCATGGAAGTCAAAACTATACGTGTGTGTGTGTGTGTGTGTGTGTGTGTGTGTGTGTGTGTGTGTGTGTGTGTGTGTGTGTGTGTGTGTGTGTGTGTGTGTGTGTGTGTGTGTGTGTGTGAGGGGTGTTCTCTGAGAGGAATGTACTGTGGGCAGGTGTGTATTTGACCTGTTCCAGCAGTTCTGAGGCTCTTCCATAGTCAGGTAGTCACGTCTGTAGCCGTGTGTGCGTGTAGGTCTCACCTGTTCACCGCTGAATGTGGGGCTAGTCTGCTTTTTCACAGTCTGTCTCTCTGTTTCTATTAGGACTGACTGACATCACAGACAGAACTGACCTGAACTGTCTTTTCTAAAACTTACCTTCCAACTGTTAATGTGTGTCTGTACCCATATAAGTCTGCATAGCCAAATAAGAGGTGTGTGTGTGTGTGTGTGTGTGTGTGTGTGTGTGTGTGTGTGTGTGTGTGTGTGTGTGTGTGTGTGTGTGTGTGTGTGTGTGTGTGTGTGTGTGTGTGCGTGCGCCAAGCCTTGAGGAAGGCCAATGTGTTCGCTGTTACCCATCCAGTCTTTATACATTTACATTTTTTAAGGCTGAGTTTCTGTCATTGACCGCTGGGCGCTGGGAGGCGGACCTCCGCGCCACAGCCCTGCCACTAATCTGCCACTCTGTTCCAAATAAAAGACCTCATTGGTTAACACACTGCCTTCTGTGATTTCATTGGCTGAGGTGGTGTGTGGGTGGAAAGAACATGAGGAGACCAATGGGGTGAAGAG
Source organism: Coregonus ussuriensis (assembly GCA_031479575.1). Taxonomy (NCBI): domain Eukaryota; kingdom Metazoa; phylum Chordata; class Actinopteri; order Salmoniformes; family Salmonidae; genus Coregonus; species Coregonus ussuriensis. The sequence goes on along the minus strand of CM062480.1, from coordinate 7,317,871 downwards.
CTCTGAATATTGAATAGAAATATCACATGGTAAACACTCTTTGGTGATAATTTCACTTCCTTATGTTATAAAATACATTTTACAAGTAGTCCTGTGTAGCTCAATTGTTAGAGCATGACGCTTGCAACGCCAGGGTTGTGGGTTCGATTCCCACGGGGGACTAGTATGAAAAAAGTATGAAAATGTTGCACTCACTACTGTAAGTCTCTCTGGATAAGAGGGTCTGCTAAATAACTAAAATGTCAAATGTAAACAAGACAAATATGATTACTCATGTTCTGAATCGTTCAGTGGGGTTGTTCTCTAGGATATCATTAACGTTATATCCAAAAAGTCGGATTTCGTAAACTAATACATCCGATAATAAGCACCGAGCTCTGTTGACGTGGCGGTGCAGGTTTCTCACAACAACAACTTTTAAGGATTTTACATTTTTTGTCCGTCGTCTTCAAAGTTGTTTATGCTGGTCACAAAAAGCTAAATTACAATGACTTGAGCTGAATTAAATGCCTTGAAAATAAAAAGCTTGGTATACATTCAGTGCTCCGTTGACATTTCACAGAGATAGGTAACACTTTTAAGTAACTTTGAACTTTTTAAGGGGTTCTTATTACAGTGTAATTACATATGTAATTACACTAACAAGTATTGTAGTTAACTGTAACAACTCATAGTTACAGTGTAACAACATATAACTAACTGGTAGTAATTGTGGTCTGTAGTTACAGAAGTGTAACAACCAATGCTTGTTACCATGCTTGTTACAAATGGGCAGGTTTCCACTAAATTCACCAACTTCTTCTCAGCTGCATCCGAGTCATTAACAACTGTGACAAAGGTTGGGATCCCTTGTGGGATGCTCTGGGTGTCAGAGATTATAGCCTATGCTCAAAAGTGTACCATCTGGGTTAACTTGGTTGAGTTTATGAAGACAGAGCTAATACGAGTGTCGTCCAAGATGAGGAATAAGACACTATTTCAAAGCATAGTACAATGTCATGTTTGCCTAAGTACAATGTAATTACTAGTTGTTACACAGGATTTAGCGAGTTAAAATGAAGTGTATCTGGCGGGGTACTTACTTGTAATTAATGTGTACTTATACAGTACATTATCCATCCTGACAACCTGGCCCTCATTTTAAAGCTTCTGGAAGCGCCATCCAAGTGAGATACACTTCATTTTAACTAGCTACATCGTGTGTAACAATTAGTTTAAAAAATAAATTAATTGGCCTATTTTGCATGTTATTTCGGCATTAATTCCTGTTACATATCAGTTTGCAAACAATGTAAAAAAAAATCCTTGAGTTAATAAAGCTACATACAAACATTAGCTGTGTTCGAATACCCATACTAACATACTGTATACTACAGTTAGGGGAAAAAAGTATTTGATCCCCTGCTGATTTTGTATTTTTGCCCACTGACAAAGACATGATCAGTCTATAATTGTAATGGTAGGTTTATTTGAACAGTGTAACAGAATAACAACAAAATAATCCAGAAAAACGTATGTAACATTTTTTATAAATTGATTTGCATTTTAATGAGGGAAATAAGTATTTGACCCCTCTGCAAAACCCTTGTTGGCAATCACAGAGGTCAGACGTTTCTTGTTGTTGGCCACCAGGTTTGCACACATCTCAGGAGGGATTTTGTTCCACTCCTCTTTGCAGATCTTCTCCAAGTCATTAAGGTTTCGAGGTTGACGTTTGGCAACTCGAACCTTCAGCTCCTTCCACAGATTTTCTATGGGATTAAGGTCTAGAGACTGGCTAGGCCACTCCAGGACCTTAATGTGTTTCTTCTTGAGCCACTCCTTTGTTGCCTTGGCCGTGTGTTTTGGGTCATTGTCATGTTGGAATACCCATCCACGACCCATTTTCAATGCCCTGGCTGAGAGAAGGAGGTTCTCACCCAAGATTTGACAGTACATGGCCCCGTCCATCGTCCCTTTGATGCGGTGAAGTTGTCCTGTCCCCTTAGCAGAAAAACACACCCAAAGCATAATGTTTCCACCTCCATGTTTGACGGTGGGGATGGTGTTCTTGGGGTCATAGGCAGCATTCCTCCTCCTCCAAACACGGCAAGTTGAGTTGATGCCAAAGATTTCTGGATTCTACCATTAATAATATAGACTGATCAACTTATTTGAAAAGTCATTACTGTATTACATTGCTCAACATTTTCTTAACATTTGTCATTTGTTAAAGCAATTAATTTATATCCGCTCTTGTCGGACTTCGGCTGGATATTTTCTGCCATTTTCTTAAAATCTGAAAATGTTGTGAAGCCACGCCCATTTTCTAAAGAATTGCATTATGGGCCCTAAAAGCACAGAAATAGTGTCCTCTGCTTGTATACTTTGTATTTTGCAAATGTAGTACCACATCTGGGAACTTTTGGCATACTAACTATATCCATACTATGACCAATACGCATAATACATACTCAATTTACGTCACAAATAATAAGGTTAGCAACGGTCTCTTGAGTAAGGCAGCTCCAAAATGCAGGTGTTTCAGCCTAGCTCAGTGCTTTCTGTGGTGGAGGGGCAGCCAGCGAAAGCACAGAGCGTAGGCGTTGGTAATCTTTTCTAGTTGCGCCATGATTGGTTCAGAGTTCTGTCACTCATGGGGACACTACGTCACCGCAGAATCATCAGGGAGAGCTAGGCAGTTCAAGCCCCCTTGGGTGCTGCCATAGATTTACATTAGGGCTGCAGTCCAAACACGTTAATTTTACCCCCTCAACCCTCGCGCTAGCCACTTTCCCTCAGTGGAATCCCTGTCAAACTGGATGCAGTTTGATTGCCATCTTAAGTGGAGGTCCAATTCACAAATGTGAAGAACTTTGATCACTTGTGAGGTTGATATGACCCACAATTCAATGGAAACTGTAGTCACATGTCAAACTCCGGTGGCCGCGACGTGTCAAATTTAATCAACATGGCTGCATTTTCGGCATGTGAGTCAAAATTATGACGCTAGCTTGCTAAAATATATATATATATATATATATATATATATATATATATATATATATATATATATATATATAGATTACATTTATTTTTACTTTGGCAAATGGGAAGGATGCTCAAATTGGCTTAGTCTCGTAGTGAGGAGCCTATAAAACGTAGCTAGCTTCATAAACATATTTGGAATAAATGACCAAACTATAAAACTAGCTAGCCAGCTATGGGTATCTGTAGCTAGCTACCTGACAGGAGTGCTAGCTACGTTAGCTTGGTAGGTACATTAATAGCTTTAGGTTGGTTGTTTTGAAGCTGAACTTCAAGATTTCCACCAAGGACGTTGCCTCTCCAATCATCACTCTCCCTCACTTGGGCAAGGGAGATTTAAGGTACACTCGGATGTGATGATGTAAAACGTAATTCAAAGGCTGAGGGTTTAGGGCCGAGGGCTGTCTACTTTGCGTTTGGACTGCAGGCTAGAAATGCCCGTCCAAGAAGGCTCAAGGTCATTGGCCACAGATAAAATTATGTCAAATCAAATCACATTATATCTACTGTAGCTTTGATTGGACTGATCATGTCAACATCATACCAAATACTTTTATAACTAAACCAAGATAGACCACTGCCTGTCATTTCCATTGGGAACAAATTAGTCATAGTGGGCAGAACAAGAAAAGATGTGGGCAGAGCCAAGCAAGAGCTACTGAGATCCTATTGGCGAGTTCTAGCATGCATCTGCATATTTCCGTTAGGGAATGCCTACTCTGTGAAGTGAGTGTGTGCAATAACACAATTCGCCTTTGCACTCCTTCAAAACAACGCAATATTTTAAAACTTTTACAAAGGGTAAACTCTACAAAACTTTGTCCACTCTGTTCATATAACACATTGTAGTTTTGGAACCAGAGAATTGTATTGAGATCAAATATTTGATCGATAAGAAAATGTGCAGAATGTCGGCCCAAAACGATCTCGTTCCATCTTCTCCCACTGCCGGCCAGTGGGCTTTCTCTCACCACCATACTTGGTAGTGAGTGGAAACGCCAAGCGGATGCTTCACACTTATACCTCCGGTGAAATGTAGTGCCTTCGGAAAGTATTCAGACCCCTTGACACTTTCCACATTTTGTTACAGCCTTATTCTAATATTGATTGCATAACTCAGCACTCTACACACAATACCCCATAATGACTAAGTGAAAACCGTTTTCTATAATTTTTTGCAAATGTATTACAAATAAAAAACAGATACCTTATTTACATAAGTATTCAGACCCTTTGCTATGAGACTCGAACTTGAGCTCAGGTGCATCCTGTTTCCATTGATCATCCTTGAGATGTTTCTACAACTTGATTGGTGTTTTAAATTGATTGGACATGATTTGGAAAGGCACACACCTGTCTATATAAGGTCACACAGTTGACAGTGCATGTCAGAGCAAATACCAAGCAATGAGGTCGAAGGAATTGTCCGTAGAGCTCAGAGACAGGATTGTGTCGATACACAGATATGGGGAAGAGTAGCAAAAAATGTCTGCAGCATTGAAGGTCCCCAAGAACACAGTGGCCTCCATCATTCTTAAATGGAAGAAGTTTGGAACCACCAAGACTCTTCCTAGAGCTGGCCGCCCGTCAAAACTGAGCAATCAGGGGAGAAGGGTCTTGGTCAGGGAACCCGATTGTCACTCTGACAGAGCTCTAGAGTTCCTCCAGGGGCGGTGTGTTCATTAGGGCGATATGGGCGACGCACTGCCAAACGGGAAAAGGAAGGGATTTTTTTCTAATCAATTATATCACGGCAACAGTAGTTATCAGTGTTCTAATCTAGACGTCTGATCTGCCACTAAATGTCCAATCAGGCTAAAGTCGTGCTTCAAATGGCCCCGCCCCTTTTGGGGCGATTTCAGTCAGGTTGAAAATCGCCCCAGAAGTCTCTCATAGACTCTCATGTAAAATAATTTTTTTTCAAATGTCAGAGCTTTCAATACAATCTCTATGGGTTCCGGGAGGGCTTGCACTTACGCGCTTTCGTCATACGTAACATAACCATGAACGTAACTAAGAAAAGAGCGGGTAGCAGCGTCAATCAATTCACGTACTACTGTCAAGATGGCTAGCGTTCAGTGCAACTCGATTGTCTCTTTGAAAGAAGTTCCTTTTTGTCGGCGAACAAATCAAGATAAATTGGCAACGAAACAATTAGGACCTCCCAGACCAAATTTAATAATTCAACAGGTTTCTACTAAAGGGGGAAAGTCCTACACCCGAGGATTTTCCAAAAATTGGTACGAACGAAAAACCTGGCTAGCAGGCTGCGATGTAGCTAATGCAGTCTTCTGCTACCCCTGCTTACTCTTTCACCCTGAAGGCGGCACGGCAGACAGCACCGCTTGGACAGCGACTGGTGTAACGGACATGCACCATCTTTCAGAAAAGATTAAGAAACATGAGCTGTCAAAGACCCACATGGATAGCTGTTTGAGATTGTCTGCTTTGGGGAGAGTGAACATTGCCACTCAACTGGATGAGGGATACAGGCTAGCTGTCCGCCGCCACAACGATGAGGTTAGCAAGAACCGCCACATCCTCAGCCGGCTAATCCAGTGTGTGAAGTTTTGCGGAGTGTTTGAGTTAGCTTTGCGAGGCAAAGATGAAACTGAGGGCTCCACCAACCCTGGTATTTTTCTTGGACTTGTCAACTTTGTGGCACAATTAGATGAGGTGTTTTATGGAAATGCATATTGTTTATGCAGTGTTGAGGAATGTGAAAGAACACCCTTGATTATTTTTACTGTGATAACTTATTTTGCTTTTGTAAGCCAACACTTTTGAGATCAGTCAATAAATGCTTCTGGTATTGACTTATATGCTGCCCCTGTCTTCATGTTGTTGCTGGACATATCTTTTTTAAAATGTGTGTAGGTCACCTAAATCATCAGAAAAATTGCCCCCCCCTGAGAATTTTTTTCAGGAGCCGCCACTGAGTTCCTCTATGGAGATGAGAGAACCTTCCAGAAGGACAACCATCTCTACAGCACTCCACCAATCAGGCCTTTATGGTAGAGTGGCCAGACGGAAGCCACTCCTCAGTAAAAGGCACATGACAGCCGCTTGTAGTTTGCCAAAAGCCCCCTAAAGGACTCTCAGACCATGAGAAACAAGATTCTCTGGTCTGATGAAACCAAGATTAAACTCTTTGGCCTGAATGCCAAGCGTCACGTCTGGAGGAAACCTGGCACCATCCCTACGGTGAAGCATGGTGGTGGCAGCATTACATTTACATTTCTAACATTTTAGTCATTTAGCAGACGCTCTTATCTAGAGCGACATACAGTTAGTGAGTGCATACATTTTTCATACTGGCCCCCATGGGAAACGAACCCACAACCCTGGCATTGCTAACACCATGCTCTACCAACTGAGCTACAGCATCATGCTGTGGGGATGTTTTTCAGCAGCAGGGACTGGGAGACTAGTCAGGATCGATTCAAAGATGAACGGAGAAAAGTACAGAGAGATCCTTGATGTAAACCCGCTCCAGAGCACTCAGGACCTCAGACTGGGGCGAAGGTTCACCATCCAACAGGACAACAACCCTAAGCACACAGCCAAGAAAACGCTGGAGTGGCTTCGGGACAAGTCTGTGTCCTTGAGTGGCCCAGCCAGAGCCCGGACTTGAACCCGATCGAACATCTCTGGAGAGACCTGAAAATAGCTGTGCAGCAACGCTCCCCATCCAACCTGACAGAGCTTGAGAGGATCTGCAGAAAGGAATTGGAGAAACTCCCCAAATACAGGTGTGCCAAGCTTGTAGCGTCATACAAAAGAAGACTCAAGGCTGTAATCGCTGCCAAAGGGGCTTCAACAAAGTACTGACTAAAGGGTCTGAATACTTATGTAAATGTAATATTTCTGTTTTTAATTTTGTCTAAATTAGCAAACATTTCTAAAAACCTGTTTTGCTTTGTCTAGATAGAAAAAAACAATTTAATCCCTGACCAAGGGCCTTCTCCCCCGATTGCTCAGTTTGGCCGGGCAGCCAGCTCTAGGAAGAGTCTTGGTGGTTCCAAACTTCTTCCATTTAAGAATGATGGAGGCCACTTTGTTCTTGGGGACCTTCAATGCTGCAGACATTTTTTGCTACCCTTCCCCATATCTGTGTATCGACACAATCCTGTCTCGGAGCTCTACGGACAATTCCTTCGACCTCATGGCTTTGTTTTTGCTCTGACATGCACTGTCAACTGAGGGACCTTATATAGACAGGTGTGTGCCTTTCCAAATCATGCCTAATCAATTGAATTTACCACAGGTGGACTCCAATCAAGTTGTAGAAACATCTCAAGGATGATCAATGGAAACAGGATGCACCTGAGCTCAAGTTCGAGTCTCATAGCAAAGGTTCTGAATGCTTATGTAAATAAGGTATTTCTGTTTTTTATTTTTAATACATTTGCAAAAATGTCTAAAAACCTGTTTTTGCTTTGTCATTATGCGGTATTGTGTGTAGATTGATGAGGAAAAAAACTATTTAATCAATTTTAGAATAAGGCTGTAATGTAACAAAATGTGGAAAAAGTCAAGGGGCCTGAATACTTTCCGAATGCACTGTATCTGTCTCATTGTTCTATCTGTGATCAGACTTTCAAAATCTTAGACAAGCAGTCATCATCATGAATCACATTGACAATGAAATCAAATTGTATTTGTCACATGTGCCGAATACAACAGGTGTAGACCTTACAGTGAAAAGCTTACTTACAAGCCCTTAACCAACAATGCAGTTAAAAAAAAAAAAGTTAAGAAAAAATATTTACACACAGCCAGGGCCACTAAGGAGTGGCTCCGTAAGAAGCATCTCAAGGTCCTGGAGTGGCCTAGCCAATCTCCAGACCTGAACCCAATAGAAAATCTTTGGAGGGAGCTGAAAGTCCGTATTGCCCAGCGACAGCCCCGAAACCTGAAGGATCTGGAGAAGGTCTGTATGGAGGAGTGGGCCAAAATCCCTGCTGCAGTGTGTGCAAACCTGGTCAAGACCTACAGGAAACGTATGATCTCTGTAATTGCAAACAAAGGTTTCTGTACCAAATATTAAGTTCTGCTTTTCTGATGTATCAAATACTTATGTCATGCAATAAAAAATGAAAATTAATTACTTAAAAATCATACAATGTGATTTTCTGGATTTTTGTTTTAGATTCCGTCTCTCACAGTTGAAGTGTACCTATGATAAAAATTACAGACCTCTACATGCTTTGTAAGTAGGAAAACCTGCAAAATCTGCAGTGTATCAAATACTTGTTCTCCCCACTGTATGTACATGTATGTAGAGCTAAAGTGACTGTGCATAGATAATAGATAATAAACAGAGAGTAGCAGCAGCGTAAAAAAAAAGGGGGGGGGGGGGGGTCAATGCAAATAGTCCAGGTAGCCATTTGATTAATTGTTCAGCAGTCTTATGGCTTGGGGGTAGAAGCTGTTCAGAAGCCTTTTGGACCAAGACATGGCGCTCCGGTAACGCTTGCTGTGCGGTAGCAGAGAGAACAGTCTATGATTAGGGTGGCTGGAGTCTTTGGCAATTTTTAGGGCCTTCCTCTGACACCGCCTGGTATAGAGGTCCTGGATGGCAGGAAGCTTGGCCCCAGTGATGTACTGTGCAGTACGCACTACCCTCTGTAGCGCCTTGCAGCCAAGCAGTTGCTATACCAGGCGGGGATGCAACCAGTCAGGATGCTCTCGATGGTGCAGCTGTATACGTTTTTGAGGATCTGAGGACCCATGCCAAATCTTTTCAGTCTCCTGAGGGGGAATAGGCATTGTCGTGCCCTCTTCAAGACTGTCTTGGTGTGTTTGGACCATGATAGTTTGTTGGTGATGTGGACACCAAGGAACTTGAAGCTCTCAACCTGCTCCACTACAGGCCTTCGATGAGAATGGGGGCATGCTCGGCCCTCCTTTTCCTGTAGTCCACGATCATCACCTTTCATCTACTGGAAAATCATTTTCAATCCATGTCAAATGAAGAGAAATTGTAGATAAAACGTATCGGTGCAAGTCGGAAATCGCAAATTCAACAATGAGTGGCTAACTGCGATGCAAACCAATCACTATTTTGCTTCGCCTGCCTGCCATTCGGTGGAAAGGATGTGTGGACCAAGTCTGGGTTTAAGGATTTAAAACATCTGTCTGAAAGGGTCTCTTTAACAAAGCTTAAAAGGATAAACATTCACACGCAACACCATGGGCTAGAAAAGGTTGAATATATTGGCCATGCTGTCAATCCAGCATGATTTCTGCCGGGTTCAAAACAAATGGTAACTCAGAACTCGGAACCGGGAAATCTCCGACTTCGGTGCATTCAAGACAACTGGGAGCTGGAAAAAAAACGATCTCCGACTGGGAAAATACGTTTTTGAACGGTCTTCCAACTCGGAATAAAAAGTCAGGAACTCGGGTCTCTTTCTAGAGCTCAGACTTTCCGACCTGAAGTTCACTGACGTCATGATTCGACCTCGTTTTTTTTCCCCCCGAGTTCCCAGTTGTCTTGAAAGGACCGTAAATCCAAAGAATGCCAGATTTGGATGACAAAGTTTGTCCACAGGAAGGACCGCCGGCGCCACCTTCCTGTTCAAGTGAGCACAACAAAGGTGAGTCCAAAAATTGGCGTCTCCCCCTCAGAGCGTATAGTGTTCTGACTTGGTGGTGCACATGTAGCCTATAGCAAGTTTGAGAGAAATGTCATCGTTGAATATTGTAAAAGCTTTCATTGTCTGCTTATATGCCCCCGTTATTTATCCTACGGTTCTGACTTGGTATACAGGGAGAAGACTAAGAACGGCCCATGTTCTGAATTCTGTCAGTGTCCATTTCAAAAAGACAGGCATCTCGTCCCTCAACCGTTCATCGTTCCCTTATGCCAAAGTTTGTACGTCTGTATTGTTATATTGCTTATATAGATCTATCTCATTAGTATCTTATTCATCATTTTAGGTAATGTTAGAATGATACATTTCTTTGTTTTGCATACTTTGTGTATTATAATTAGCTGAAGTGCTTTTCTACAAGACGAGGGGATACTATATAATGTTGTTAGGTCTGTAACCATGAGGAGGGGATACTATATAATGTTGTTGGGTCTGTAACCATGAGGAGGGGATACTATATAATGTTGTTGGGTCTGTAACCATGAGGAGGGGATACTATATAATGTTGTTGGGTCTGTAACCATGAGGAGGGGATACTATATAATGTTGTTGGGTCTGTAACCATGAGGAGGGGATACTATATAATGTTGTTGGGTCTGTAACCATGAGGAGGGGATACTATATAATGTTGTTAGGTCTGTAACCACGAGGAGGGGATACTATATAATGTTGTTGGGTCTGTAACCATGAGGAGGGGATACTATATAATGTTGTTGGGTCTGTAACCATGAGGAGGGGATACTATATAATGCTGTTGGGTCTGTAACCATGAGGAGGGGATACTATATAATGTTGTTGGGTCTGTAACCATGAGGAGGGGATACTATATAATGTTGTTGGGTCTGTAACCATGAGGAGGGGATACTATATAATGTTGTTGGGTCTGTAACCATGAGGAGGGGATACTATATAATGTTGTTAGGTCTGTAACCATGAGGAGGGGATACTATATAATGCTGTTGGGTCTGTAACCATGAGGAGGGGATACTATATAATGTTGTTAGGTCTGTAACCATGAGGAGGGGATACTATATAATGTTGTTGGGTCTGTAACCATGAGGAGGGGATACTATATAATGTTGTTGGGTCTGTAACCATGAGGAGGGGATACTATATAATGTTGTTGGGTCTGTAACCATGAGGAGGGGATACTATATAATGTTGTTGGGTCTGTAACCATGAGGAGGGGATACTATATAATGTTGTTGGGTCTGTAACCATGAGGAGGGGATACTATATAATGTTGTTGGGTCTGTAACCATGAGGAGGGGATACTATATAATGTTGTTGGGTCTGTAACCATGAGGAGGGGATACTATATAATGTTGTTGGGTCTGTAACCATGAGGAGGGGATACTATATAATGTTGTTGGGTCTGTAACCATGAGGAGGGGATACTATATAATGTTGTTGGGTCTGTAACCATGAGGAGGGGATACTATATAATGTTGTTGGGTCTGTAACCATGAGGAGGGGATACTATATAATGTTGTTGGGTCTGTAACCATGAGGAGGGGATACTATATAATGTTGTTGGGTCTGTAACCATGAGGAGGGGATACTATATAATGTTGTTGGGTCTGTAACCATGAGGAGGGGATACTATATAATGTTGTTGGGTCTGTAACCATGAGGAGGGGATACTATATAATGTTGTTGGGTCTGTAACCATGAGGAGGGGATACTATATAATGTTGTTGGGTCTGTAACCACGAGGAGGGGATACTATATAATGTTGTTGGGTCTGTAACCATGAGGAGGGGATACTATATAATGTTGTTGGGTCTGTAACCATGAGGAGGGGATACTATATAATGTTGTTGGGTCTGTAACCACGAGGAGGGGATACTATATAATGTTGTTGGGTCTGTAACCACGAGGAGGGGATACTATATAATGTTGTTGGGTCTGTAACCACGAGGAGGGGATACTATATAATGTTGTTGGGTCTGTAACCACGAGGAGGGGATACTATATAATGTTGTTGGGTCTGTAACCATGAGGAGGGGATACTATATAATGTTGTTGGGTCTGTAACCACGAGGAGGGGATACTATATAATGTTGTTGGGTCTGTAACCACGAGGAGGGGATACTATATAATGTTGTTGGGTCTGTAACCATGAGGAGGGGATACTATATAATGTTGTTGGGTCTGTAACCATGAGGAGGGGATACTATATAATGTTGTTAGGTCTGTAACCATGAGGAGGGGATACTATATAATGTTGTTGGGTCTGTAACCACGAGGAGGGGATACTATATAATGTTGTTGGGTCTGTAACCTTGAGGAGGGGATACTATATAATGTTGTTGGGTCTGTAACCATGAGGAGGGGATACTATATAATGTTGTTGGGTCTGTAACCATGAGGAGGGGATACTATATAATGTTGTTGGGTCTGTAACCATGAGGAGGGGATACTATATAATGCTGTTGGGTCTGTAACCATGAGGAGGGGATACTATATAATGTTGTTGGGTCTGTAACCATGAGGAGGGGATACTATATAATGTTGTTGGGTCTGTAACCATGAGGAGGGGATACTATATAATGTTGTTGGGTCTGTAACCATGAGGAGGGGATACTATATAATGTTGTTGGGTCTGTAACCACGAGGAGGGGATACTATATAATGTTGTTGGGTCTGTAACCACGAGGAGGGGATACTATATAATGTTGTTGGGTCTGTAACCACGAGGAGGGGATACTATATAATGTTGTTGGGTCTGTAACCATGAGGAGGGGATACTATATAATGTTGTTAGGTCTGTAACCATGAGGAGGGGATACTATATAATGTTGTTGGGTCTGTAACCATGAGGAGGGGATACTATATAATGTTGTTGGGTCTGTAACCATGAGGAGGGGATACTATATAATGTTGTTGGGTCTGTAACCATGAGGAGGGGATACTATATAATGTTGTTGGGTCTGTAACCATGAGGAGGGGATACTATATAATGTTGTTGGGTCTGTAACCATGAGGAGGGGATACTATATAATGTTGTTGGGTCTGTAACCACGAGGAGGGGATACTATATAATGTTGTTGGGTCTGTAACCACGAGGAGGGGATATTGCGAGGGTTGTTTTGTTTGCGCAATGCGCTGTCAGTGCGTCTGTATATTGTCTATAAAAGTGGATCCTGGTTATTGTATTTTACTTCCTGTTCAGACCACATAGGTCTAACAAAATACTTCAAATGGTGAAAATTATCCGCTGAGTCTGGGTCTCTCTCTCTCTCTCTCTCTCTCTCTCTCTCTCTCTCTCTCTCTCTCTCTCTCTCTCTCTCTCTCTCTCTCTCTTTGTCGTGACTTAAAGAAGAGTAAAGTTAAGGTCTCAACATTTTGCTGAATTTATCTGAACTAACATCTAACTGAATTTCTGTCGGTGTCCATTTTGAAAGTGCTGAACGAAGGCCTACCTCGTCGCTGCTCGTTTGCTTCCACTTGCTTATACTTAGAACTTAGCGCTCTGATATTAGAACAAACATGATGAATTTACTGAACTTAAATGTAAGAATGTTTGTGTATGGTTCAAAAGTCAAAACTCATGTCGGCATTCGTTATTATTGAAGGAGAATGCGGTTTTTATCGAGTTACACAAATCCACAAGGAGTCAGGAGAAACTATATTTATTTAAGCAAGTCAGCCATCAAATCAAATCAAATCAAATTGTATTGGCCACATGCACCAAATACAACAGGTGTAGACATTACAGTGAAATGCTTACTTACAGCCCTTAACCAACAGTGCATTTATTTTTAATAAAAAAGTAAAATAAAACAACAAAGAAGTGTTGAGAAAAGATAGAGTAGAAGTAAAATAAAATAACAGTAGGGAGGGTATATATACAGGGGGGTACCGGTGCAGAGTCAATGTGTGGGGGCACCGGCTAGTTGAGGTAGTTGAAGTAATATGTACATGTGGGTAGAGTTAAAGTGACTATGCATAAATAATTAACAGAGTAGCAGCAGCGTAAAAAGATGGGGTGGGGGGGCAGTGCAAATAGTCCGGGTAGCCATGATTAGCTGTTCAGGAGTCTTATGGCTTGGGGGTAGAAGCTGTTGAGAAGTCTTTTGGACCTAGACTTGGCACTCCGGTCCCGCTTGCCGTGCGGTAGCAGAGAGAACAGTCTATGACTAGGGTGGCTGGAGTCTTTGACAATTTTGAGGGCCTTCCTCTGACACCGCCTGGTATAGAGGTCCTGGATGGCAGGAAGCTTGGCCCCAGTGATGTACTGGGCCATACGCACTACCCTCTGTAGTGCCTTGCGGTCGGAGGCCAAGCAGTTGCCATACCAGGCGGTGATGCAACCAGTCAGGATGCTTTCGATGGTGCAGCTGTAGAGTTTTTTGAGGATCTGAGGACCCATGCCAAATCTTTTCAGTCTCCTGAGGGGGAATAAGCTTTGTTGTGCCCTCTTCACGACTGTCTTGGAATGTTTGGACCATGATAGTTCATTGGTGATGTGGACACCAAGGAACTTGAAGCTCAACCTGTTCCACTACAGCCCCGTCGATGAGAATGGGGGCGTGCTCAGTCCTCTTTTTTTTTCCTGTAGTCCACAATCATCTCCTTTGTCTTGGTCACGTTGAGGGAGAGGTTGTTATCCTGGCACCACACGGCCAGGTCTCTGACCTTCTCCCTATAGGCTGTCTCATCGTTGTCGGTGATCAGGCCTACCACTGTTGTGTCGTCGGCAAACTTAATGATGGTGTTGGAGTCGTGCCTGGCCATGCAGTCATGGGTGAACAGGGAGTACAGGAGGGGACTGAGAACGCACCCCTGAGGGGCCCCCGTGTTGAGGATCAGTGTGGCAGATGTGTTGTTACCTACCCTTATCACCTGGGGGCAGCCCGTCAGGAAGTCCAGGATCCAGTTGCAGAGGGAGGTGTTTAGTCCCAAGATCCTTAGCTTAGTGATGAGCTTTGAGGGCACTATGGTGTTGAATGCTGAGCCGTAGTCAATGAATAGCATTCTCACGTAGGTGTTCCTCTTGTCCAGGTGGGAAAGGGCAGTGTGGAGTGCAATATAAATTGCATAATCTGTGGATCTGTTGGGGCGGTATGCAAATTGGAGTGGGTCTAGGGTTTCTGGGATAATGGTGTTGATGTGAGCCATGACCAGCCTTTCAAAGCACTTCATGGCTACAGACGTCAGTGCTACGGGTCGGTAGTCATTTAGGCAGGTTATCTTAGAGTCCTCGGGCACAGGGACTATGGTGGTCTGCTTGAAACATGTTGGTATTACAGACTTAGTCAGGGACATGTTGAAAATGTCAGTGAAGACACTTGCCAGTTGGTCAGCACATGCTCAGAGTACACGTTCTGGTAATCCGTCCTGCGGCCTTGTGAATGTTGACCTGCTTAAAAGTCTTACTCACATCGGCTACGGAGAGCGTGATCACATAGTCATCCGGAACAGCTGGTGCTCTCATGCATGCTTCAGTGTTGCTTGCCTCGACGCAAGCATAGAAGTGGTTTAGCTCATCTGGAAGTCTTGTGTCACTGGGCAGCTCGCGGCTGTTCTTCTCTCTGTAGTCTGTAATAGTTTTCAAGCTGCCACATCCGACGAGCGTCAGAGCCGGTGTAGTACGATTCAGTCTTAGTCCTGTATTGACTCTTTGCCTGTTTGATGGTTCGTCGGAGGGCATAGCGGGATTGCTCCTTGAAAGCGGAAGCTATACCCTTTAGCTCAGTGCGGATGTTTCCTGTAATCCATGGCTTCTGGTTGGGGTATGTACGTACGGTCACTGTGGGGACGACATCATCGATGCACTTATTGATGAAGCCAGTGACTGATGTGGTGTACTCCTCAATGCTATCTGAAGAATCCCGGAACATGTTCCAGTCTGTGCTAGCAAAACAGTCCTGTAGCTTAGCATCTGCGTCATCTGACCACTTTTTTATTAACCGAGTCACTGGTGCTTCCTGCTTTAGTTTTTGCTTATAAGCAGGAATCCGGAGGATAGAGTTATGGTCAGATTTGCCAAATGGAGGGCGAGGGAGAGCTTTGTACGAGTCTCTGTGTGTGGAGTAAAGGTGGTCTAGAGTTTTTTTTCCTCTGGTTGCACATTTAACATGCTGGTAGAAATTAGGTAGAACGGATTTAAGTTTCCCTGCATTAAAGTCCCCGGCCACTAGGAGCGCTGCCTCTGGATGAGCGTTTTCCTGTTGACTTATGGCCTTATACAGCTCATTCAGTGCAATCTTAATGCCAGCATTGGTTTGTGGTGGTAAATAGACAGCTATGAAAAATATAGATGAAAACTCTCTTGGTAAATAGTGTGGTCTACAGCTTATCATGAGATACTCTACCTCAGGCGAGCAAAACCTCGAGACTTCCTTAGTATTAGATTTTGTGCACCAGCTGTTGTTTATAAATATACACAGACCGCCACCCCTTGTCTTACCGGAGTCAGCCGTTCTATCCTGCCGATGTAGCGTATAGCCCGCTAGCTGTATGTTGTCCATGTCGTCGTTCAGCCACGGCTCGGTGAAACATAAGATATTACCGTTTTTAATGTCCCGTTGGTAGGATAACCGTAATTTTAGGTCATCCAATTTATTATCAAATGATTGAAGATTGGCTAATAGGATTGGCTAATAGGATTGATTGGATCCTTACAAGGCACCCCGACCTACATCCACGATATCTCAATCAATCAATCAATTTTATTTTATATAGCCCTTCTTACATCAGCTAATATCTCGAAGTGCTGTACAGAAACCCAGCCTAAAACCCCAAACAGCTAGTAATGCAGGTGTAGAAGCACGGTGGCTAGGAAAAACTCCCTAGAAAGGCAAAACCTAGGAAGAAACCTAGAGAGGAACCAGGCTATGAGGGGTGGCCAGTCCTCTTCTGGCTGTGCCGGGTGGAGATTATAACAGAACCATGCCAAGATGTTCAAAAATGTTCATAAGTGACAAGCATGGTCAAATAATAATCAGGAATAAATCTCAGTTGGCTTTTCATAGCCGATCATTAGAGTTTAAAACAGCAGGTCTGGGACAGGTAGGGGTTCCATAACCGCAGGCAGAACAGTTTAAACTGGAATAGCAGCAAGGCCAGGCGGACTGGGGACAGCAAGGAGTCACCACGGCCGGTAGTCCCGACGTATGGTCCTAGGGCTCAGGTCTCTCAGTTGGCTTTTCATAGCCGATCATTTAGAGTTGAAAACAGCAGGTCTGGGACAGGTAGGGGTTTCGTAGCCGCAGGCAGAACAGTTGAAACTGGAATAGCAGCAAGGCCAGGCGGACTGGGGACAGCAAGGTGTCATCATGCCCGGTAGTCCTGACGTATGGTCCTAGGGCTCAGGTTCTCAGAGAGAAAGAGAGAACGAGAGAATTAGAGAGAGCATACTTAAATTCACACAGGACACTGGATAAGACAGGAGAAGTACTCCAGGTATAACCAACTAACCCCAGCCCCCCGACACATAAACTACTGCAGCATAAATACTGGAGGCTGAGACAGGAGCATTCCGGAGACACTGTGGCCCCATCCGAAGAAACCCCCGGACAGGGCCAAACAGGAAGGATATAACCCCACCCACTCCGCCAAAGCACAGCCCCCGCACCACTAGAGGGATATCCCCAACCACCAACTTACAATCCTGAGACAAGGCCGAGTATAGCCCACAGAGGTCTCCACCACAGCACAAACCAAGGGGGGGGCGCCAACCCAGACAGGAAGATCACGTCAGTAACTCAACCCACTCAAGTGACGCACCCCTCCCAGGGACGGCATGAAAGAGCACCAGCAAGCCAGTGACTCAGCCCCTGCAACAGGGTTAGAGGCAGAGAACCCCAGTGGAGAGGGGAACCGGCCTGGCAGAGACAGCAAGGGCTGTTCGTTGCTCCAGCCTTTCCGTTCACCTTCACACTCCTGGGCCAGACTACACTCAATCATATGACCTACTGAAGAGATAAGTCTTCAGTAAAGACTTAAAGGTTGAGACCGAGTCTGCGTCTCTCACATGGGTAGGCAGACTGTTCCATAAAAATGGAGATCTATAGGAGAAAGCCCTGCCTCCCGCTGTTTGCTTAGAAATTCTAGGGACAATTAGGAGGCCTGCGTCTTGTGACCGTAGCGTACGTATTGGTATGTACGGCAGGACCAACTCGGAAAGATAGGTAGGAGCAAGCCCATGTAACGCTTTATAGGTTAACAGTAAAACCTTGAAATCAGCCCTTGCCTTAACAGGAAGCCAGTGTAGGGAAGCTAGCACTGGAGTAATATGATCAAATTTCTTGGTTCTAGTCAGGATTCTAGCAGCCGTATTTAGCACTAACTGAAGTTTATTTAGTGCTTTATCCGGGTAGCCGGAAAATAGAGCATTGCAGTAGTCCAATCTAGAAGTAACAAATGCATGGATCAATTTTTCTGCATCATTTTTGGACAGAAAATTTCTGATTTTTGCAATGTTACGTAGATGGAAAAAAGCTGTCCTTGAAACAGTCTTGATATGTTCGTCAAAAGAGAGATCAGGGTCAAGAGTAACGCCTAGGTCCTTCACAGTTTTATTTGAGACGACTTTACAACCATCAAGATGAATTGTCAGATTTAACAGAAGATCTCTTTGTTTCTTGGGACCTAGAACAAGCATCTCTGTTTTGTCCGAGTTTAAAAGTAAAAAGTTTTCAGCCATCCACTTCCTTATGTCTGAAACACAGGCTTCTAGCGAGGGCAATTTTGGGGCTTCACCATGCTTCATTGAAATGTACAGCTGTGTGTCATCCGCATAGCAGTGAAAGTTAACATTATGTTTTCGAATAACATCCCCAAGAGGTAAAATATAGAGTGAAAACAATAGTGGTCCTAAAACGGAACCTTGAGGAACACCGAAATGTACAGTTGATTTGTCGGAGGACAGACCATTCACAGAGACAAACTGATATCTTTCTGACAGGTAGGATCTAAACCAGGCCAGAACTTGTCCGTGTAGACCAATTTGGGTTTCCAGTCTCTCCAAAAGAATGTGGTGATCGATGGTGTCAAAGGCAGCACTAAGGTCTAGTAGCACGAGGACAGATGCAGAGCCTCGGTCTGACGCCATTAAAAGGTCATTTACCACCTTCACAAGTGCAGTCTCAGTGCTATGATGGGGTCTAAAACCAGACTGAAGCATTTCGTATACATTGTTTGTCTTCAGAAAGGCAGTGAGTTGCTGCGCAACAGCTTTTTCTAAAATTTTTGAGAGGAATGGAAGATTCGATATAGGCCGATAGTTTTTTATATTTTCCGGGTCAAGGTTTGGCTTTTTCAAGAGAGGCTTTATCACTGCCACTTTTAGTGAGTTTGGTACACATCCGGTGGATAGAGAGCTGTTTATTATGTTCAACATAGGAGGGCCAAGCACAGGAAGCAGCTCCTTCAGCAGTTTAGTAGGAATAGGATCCAGTATGCAGCTTGAAGGTTTAGAGGCCATGATTATTTTCATCATTGTGTCAAGAGATATAGTACTAAAACACTTAAGTGTCTCTCCCGATCCCAGGCCCTCGCAGAGCTGTGCAGATCCAGGACAGCTAAGCCCTGGAGGAATACGCAGATTCAAAGAGGAGTCCGTAATTTGCTTTCTAATGGTCATGATCTTTTCCTCAAAGAAGTTCATGAATTTATCACTGCTGAAGTGAAAACCATCCTCTCTTGGGGAATGCTGCTTTTTAGTTAGCTTTGCAACAGTATCAAAAAGAAATTTTGGATTGTTCTTATTTTCCTCGATTAATTTGGAAAAGTAGGATGATCGAGCAGCAGTGAGGGCTCTTCGGTACTGCACGGTACTGTCTTTCCAAGCTAGTCGGAAGACTTCCAGTTTGGTGTGGTGCCATTTCCGTTCCAATTTCCTGGAAGCTTGCTTCAAAGCTCGGGTATTTTCTGTATACCAGGGAGCTAGTTTCTTATGACAAATGTTTTTCGTTTTTAGGGGTGCAACTGCATCTAGGGTATTGCGCAAGGTTAAATTGAGTTCCTCAGTTAAGTGGTTAACTGATTTTTGTCCTCTGACGTCCTTGGGTAGGCAGAAGGAGTCTGGAAGGGCATCAATGAATTTTTGTGTTGTCTGAGAATTTATAGCACGACTTTTGATGCTCCTTGGTTGGGGTCTGAGCAGATTATTTGTTGCGATTGCAAACGTAATAAAATGGTGGTCCGATAGTCCAGGATTTTGTGGAAAAACATTAAGATCTACAACATTTATTCCATGGGACAAAACTAGGTCCAGAGTATGACTGTGGCAGTGAGTAGGTCCAGAGACATGTTGGACAAAACCCACTGAGTCGATAATGGCTCCGAAAGACTTTTGGAGTGGGTCTGTGGACTTCTCCATGTGAATATTAAAATCACCAAAAATTAGAATATGATCTGCTATGACTACAAGGTCTGATAGGAATTCAGGAAACTCAGAGAGGAACGCTGTATATGGCCCAGGAGGCCTGTAAACAGTAGCTATAAAAAGTGATTGAGTAGGCTGCATAGATTTCATGACTAGAAGCTCGAAAGATGAAAACGTCATTTTTTTTTTTGTAAATTGAAATTTGCTATCGTAAATGTTAGCAACACCTCCGCCTTTGCGGGATGCACGGGGAATATGGTCACTAGTGTAACCAGGAGGTGAGGCCTCATTTAACACAGCAAATTCATCAGGCTTAAGCCATGTTTCAGTCAGGCCAATCACATCAAGATTATGATCAGTGATTAGTTCATTGACTATGACTGCCTTTGAAGTGAGGGATCTAACATTAAGTAACCCTATTTTGAGATGTGAGGTATCACGATCTCTTTCAATAATGGCAGGAATGGAGGAGGTCTTTATCCTAATAAGATTGCTAGGGTGAACACCACCATGTTTAGTTTTGCCCAACCTAGGTCGAGGCACAGACACAGTCTCAATGGGTATGGCTGAGCTGACTACACTGACTATGCTATTGGCAGACTCCACTAAGCTGGCAGGTTGGCTAACAGCCTGCTGCCTGGCCTGCACCCTATTTCACTGTGGGGCTAGAGGAGTTAGAGCCCTATCTATCTCCGTCTCTTCCTCATGTGAATGACAGGGATTTGGGCCTTGTCGGGTGTCTGTAGGATATCCTTTGCGGACGCCTCGTTGAAGAAAAAATCTTTGTCCAATACGAGGTGAGTAATCGCTGTCCTGATATCCAGAAGCTCTTTTTGGTTATAAGAGACAATGGCAGAAACATTATGTACAAAATAAATTACAAATAGTTAATAGTTTAATACTTTTTTTTATAATAGTACAATTGGTTAGAGGGCTGTAAAACGGCAGCCATCTTCTCCGGCGCCATTATCATATCAGCTATGTTTTTTTTTTAAAGGCAGTAAATGAGGCTGAATGATATTTTTCGCTGCCAGATGAGGCTCTGCTGATAGGCAGGTGTAGCGGTGGGACAGCTTTATGTAGGCCCTAACAGTTTGTGGTCACCGTTATAGTGCAATTAATGTATTGTTTAGTGTTGTGTTGTGTAGTGGCTTTGCTGGCATGCATAAAATAAAATAGTTTGCCCCACCAAGATGTACATGCTAAAGTCGCTACTGATAAAATATCATCTCTCAGACACCCAGCGCATCCCACAAGGGATCCCAATCTTTGTCACATCTGTTAATTAATTGGATGCAGCTGAGAAGAAGTTGGTGAATTTGGTGGAAACCTGCCCATTTGTAACAAGCATGGTAACAAGCACTGGTTGTTACGCTTCTGTAACTACGGACCACAATTACTACCAGGTACATGTTGTTACAGTTAACTACAATACTTGTTAGTGTAATTACACTATGTAATAAGGACCACTTAAAAGGAAGTGTTACCCAGAGATACGCTTGTTTTGGCGAGAAATTAACATGAATTTCTAATATGAAAAGCATATACTAAAATACTACATGTCATGTCTCAAAAGTCATATCCATCTGACCTCTATATTGTTTTATGTCCTGCGGATTCGAGAAGAATGATGAGTTCAACAGGAAAGGGAGCCTGTCGGGTTGCCAGTACCCTTAATTCTAGCACAGAATCCAGCCTAGCTGACGAGATGCAATTTTCCAGATTTTTGACAACTTTTTTTCTCAGGCCTCCATTGGTTTAGTCACCCTAATTCTGACCATCCTAAAAGGGTAAAAACATTTTTTTTTAAAAATCGGATAATGATAAGAGACGTGAGGTTTGCACCATTGCTTTTCTTCGAGGATTATCTACACAATGAACATATTATTTTACCCATCGGTCAAAAGGTGCGTTTTTATTGGACACCCTACATATAGGACATGTGGTCCTCTGTAGATCAGCTGGTAGAGCACGGCGCTTGTAATGCCAGGGTAGTGGGTTCGATTCCCGGGACCACCCATACACAAAAATGTATGCACGCATGACTGTAAGTCGCTTTGGATAAAAGCGTCTGCTAAGTGGCATATTATTTATTTATACATAAAGTCCCGTGTAGCTCAGTTGGTAGAGCATGGTGTTAGCAACGCCAGGGTTGTGGGTTTGATTCCCACGGGGGGCTAGTATGAAAATGTATGCACTCACTAACTGTAAGTCGCTCTGGATAAGAGCGTCTGCTAAATGACTAAAATGTAAATAAACATATCGGGGACCGCGCACAGTACACTTCAAGGGGAGTTGGGTTTGGCGCGTCATACATGGATGGAATGATGCTGACTGGGTGATGTTGTGACACACTTCGCCCTCTACTGTCTGATTATGGTATTACACCCCCAGTCACCACATACCTGATGCTATAAACTACTATTTGAGAAGGTCCAGTGACACACATTTCCCAGGTGGCAAAGGTCCGGAGGGATATCGGTCTTTATCGGCGCTGTGGTACAGCGTAGTAACAAACATAGTCGTCTACGACTTAGGAAACATGTTGTTATATAAAATGTACATTAAATACATTAAATGAGACCAAGAACTTAAATTAATTCTAACTTCTATCGAATGTAAACGTGCAACATTTCTTATTATTATGACATCAAGTGCATGTTTTCTGGAGAACAAAGGAGAGTTGAACTAAAATAATAGTCTTATTGCACAGAACGTCATGCAATATTCATGTATAAGTCACTCTGGGCCTTGCCATTGCATCAATGAGAGAAATTACACTTTCTGTCTCCTGCCAATTCTTTGAACTTTGGCACAAATGGTGTGAGAGCCACTCTGAGACACTGGTGCAGGTGTTCATTGGTGAGCCTGGTGCGGTATTTGTTTTTAATAAAGATAATTGTGGAGAAGGCTGATTCCACAGCTGAATGTGGAGACAAACATGATCTGTTTTGCTTCTTCTCAAAACCTTGTCACATTTGTGACCAAGAAGGTGTTCTGGATGAGCAGCAGCAGTTCTCTTCAAACACTGAAGTCATCAAAGCGTGCCTTGAAGTTCTCCATCAGCTTCTGAAAGAAAAATCTACATGGTTGGGAACATCTTTGTCTCCCTGCGTTTGCACCAGAAGATCAGGGAAGTGGACAAGTTCTCCCTGGAGATCATTCTTGAAAAGCTCCACTTTCTTCCGGAAAGCCCGGACTGCTGTTATCATATCACACACTGTGTTGTCCCGTCCCTGCAGCTTAACATTCACTTGATTAAGGTGTGATGTAATATCTGTCAAAAATGCAAGTGTTTCCATCTTCTCCTCATCTTCCAAAAACTCAGAAAACTGAGTTGCCTTGTCACTCTTTTGCTCTGATAAGAAAGCTTTGATTTCCTCCTGAATGGCCAAAAAGCGTTCCAAAGCCATGCCTTTGCTGAGCCATCTGACATTGTTGTGCAGTAGTAAGTCATCAAAACTGGCATTGGCCTCTGTCAGAATGCCTCGTAGCAGGCAGTGTTGTGGCAATGATGTTGCTCTCAAAAAGTTGATCAGTTTCATCATCATTGTCATGACCTCAGAATACTATTTTCCCAGACTGGCACACAGGACAGATTGATGGTTGATGCAGTGGTATGATGTCAGGTCAGGGTGGTCCTCTTTCAAACGTGCAACCAGTCCCCTCCCTCTTCCTATCATGGCTGGAGCTCCATCTGTGAGGATGGAGACCACTGACTTCAGATCGATCCCCCTTTTTGTCAGAATCCCTTTGATGGCCTCATGGATATCCTCTCCCCGTGTGTGTGCTTCTAGATTTGTTAAGCCCAACAGCTCCTCACAGAATTCCTTCTTTGTTTCATTATGAAATCTGACAAACACCAGAAGCTGGGCATTATCAGTGTTTATCTGTTGATTCATTCACAGCTAATGAAATGTATGGTTCTGAATGGCCTCATCAAGTTGTGAAGTTAAATCTTCAGCTAATATTTCAGTTCTCCTCATTGCTGTGGACTCATGCATCCTTTTACCGTCTCAGTGTCTGAAAATGTTTTTTTTTGGTTTTCAGAGTCAACTTTTCTTTTTTTTGAACAAGCTATATTAACAAAGATACTGGTAACTACGCTCCTTCTATGTGTGATATTAACAGTTGAACCGCGGTCAGATCTTTCTGTTTCTTTCTGCCTGCTTGTCCCAAGGTTCCGCAGAGGATATTTGGATTGATGTGATTGGGTAAGACGCGGTCTCTTGCATTTGCATATAACCACGCGATTGGATTAGACGGGGCACAATTAGAGAGGTGGGTGTTGCTTAGAGAGAGAGAGAGAGAGTGAGAAAGAGAGGTTGTTGAGTTAAAGAGACCGCTGCGCCCGGTTGATTTTTTTTAAGCTGTTTAAAAAATAAATGGACTTTTATATAACAAAATGCGATGTTGTCCGGTCCGGATTGACCCTTCTCTGTGTCCGGACCCGGACCGCGGTCCGGCAGTTGAGGTTGGTTGCTATAAAATCTGTACTCATCCACTGGGGAAGGAGAGAGAAAGGTAGAGTTATGGGGATTGCTGCTAGTACTTGCTGTACTTGTTTCCTTGTGAATGTAACTCTATAGTGTATAGTATAGAGCTGCTGTGAAGTGAATGAAGTGAGTTGGGTAGCCAGGTTACAGTCGATGGAGCTCTCGGCTCCCTCTCGTGGGTGATATGTTACTTACATTTACATTTACGTCATTTAGCAGATGCTCTTATCCAGAGCGACTTACAAATAGGTGCATTCACCTTATAGCCAGTGGGATAACCACTTTACAATGTTTTTTTTTTTGTTTGTTTGTTTTTTTGGGGGGGGGGGGGGGGGGTAGAAGGATTACTTTATCCTATCCCAGGTATTCCTTAAAGAGGTGGGGTTTCAAATGTCTCCGGAAGGTGGTGAGTGACTCCGCTGTCCTGGCGTCATGAGGGAGCTTGTTCCACCATTGGGGTGCCAGAGCAGCGAACAGTTTTGACTGGGCTGAGTTGGAACTATGCTTCCGTAGAGGTAGGGGAGCCAGCAGGCCAGAGGTGGATGAACGCAGTGCCCTCGTTTGGGTGTAGAGACTGATCAGAGCCTGAAGGTACGGAGGTGCCGTTCCCCTCACAGCTCCGTAGGCAAGCACCATCGACTTGTAGCAGATGTGAGCTTCAACTGGAAGCCAGTGGAGTGTGCGGAGGAGCGGGGTGACGTGAGAGAACTTGGGAAGGTTGAACACCAGGCGGGCTGCGGCATTCTGGATGAGTTGTAGGGGTTTAATGGCACAGGCAGGGAGCCCAGCCAACAGCGAGTTGCAGTAATCCAGACGGGAGAAAACAAGTGCCTGGATTAGGACCTGTGCCGCTTCCTGTGTAAGGCAGGGTCGTACTCTCCGAATGTTGTAGAGCATGAACCTACAGGATCGGGTCACCGCCTTGATGTTAGCGGAGAACGACAGGGTGTTGTCCAGGGTCACGCCAAGGCTCTTCGCACTCTGGGAGGAGGACACAACGGAGTTGTCAACCGTGATGGCGAGATCATGGAACGGGCAGTCCTTCCCCGGGAGGAAGAGCAGCTCCGTCTTGCCGAGGTTCAGCTTGAGGTGGTGATCCGTCATCCATACTGATATGTCTGCCAGACATGCAGAGATGCGATTCGCCACCTGGTTATCAGAAGGGGGAAAGGAGAAGATTAGTTGTGTGTCGTCAGCGTAGCGATGATAGGAGAGGCCATGTGAGGATATGACAGAGCCAAGTGACTTGGTGTATAGCGAGAATAGGAGAGGGCCTAGAACTGAGCCCTGGGGGACACCAGTGGTGAGAGCACGTGGTGCGGAGACAGCTTCTCGCCACGCCACTTGGTAGGAGCGACCGGTCAGGTAGGACGCAATCCAAGAGTGAGCCGCGCCGGAGATGCCCAGCTCGGAGAGGGTGGAGAGGAGGATCTGATGGTTCACAGTATCAAAGGCAGCAGACAGGTCTAGAAGGACAAGAGCAGAGGAGAGAGAGTTAGCTTTAGCAGTGCGGAGAGCCTCTGTGACACAGAGAAGAGCAGTCTCAGTTGAATGACCAGTCTTGAAACCTGACTGGTTTGGATCAAGAAGGTCATTCTGAGAGAGATAGCAAGAGAGTTGGCTAAAGACGGCACGCTCAATAGTTTTGGAGAGAAAAGAAAGAAGGGATACTGGTCTGTAGTTGTTGACATCAGAGGGATCGAGTGTTGGTTTTTTGAGAAGGGGTGCAACTCTCGCTCTCTTGAAGATGGAAGGGACATAGCCAGCGGTCAAGGATGAGTTGATCAGCGAGGTGAGGTAAGGGAGAAGGTCACCGGAGATGGTCTGGAGAAGAGAGGAGGGGATAGGGTCAAGCGGGCAGGTTGTTGTGCGGCCTGCCGTCACAAGTCGCAAGATTTTATCTGGAGAGAGAGGGGAGAAAGAAGTCAAAGCATAGGGTAGGGCAGTGTGAGCAGGACCAGCAGTGTCATTTGACTTAACAAACGAGGATCGGATGTCGTCAACCTTCTTTTCAAAATGGTTGATGAAGTCATCCACAGAGAGAGGGAGGAGGGGGGGGGGATTCAGCAGGGAGGAGAATGTGGCAAAGAGCTTCCTAGGGTTAGAGGCGGATGCTTGGAATTTAGAGTGGTAGAAAGTGGCCTTAGCAGCAGAAACAGATGAAGAAAATGTAGAGAGGAGGGAGTGAAAAGATGCCAGGTCTGCAGGGAGTCTAGTTTTCTTCCATTTCCGCTCAGCTGCCCGGAGCTCTGTTCTGTGAGCTCGCAATGAGTCATCAAGCCACGGAGCTGGAGGGGAGGACCGAGCCGGCCGGGAGGATAGGGGACATAGAGAGTCAAAGGATGCAGAAAGGGAGGAGAGGAGGGTTGAGGAGGCAGAATCAGGAGATTGGAGGGAGAAGGATTGAGCAGAGGGAAGAGATGATAGGATGGAAGAGGAGAGAGTAGCGGGAGAGAGAGAGCGAAGGTTGCGACGGCGCATTACCATCTGTGTAGGGGCAGAGTGAGTAGTGTTGGAGGAGAGGGAGAGAGAAAAGGATACAAAGTAGTGGTCGGAGACTTGGAGGGGAGTTGCAGTGAGATTAGTAGAAGAACAGCATCTAGTAAAGATGAGGTCAAGCGTATTGCCTGCCTTGTGAGTAGGGGGGGACGGTGAGAGGGTGAGGTCAAAAGAGGAGAGGAGTGGAAAGAAGGAGGCAGAGAGAAATGAGTCAAATGTAGACGTAGGGAGGTTGAAATCCCCCAGAACTGTGAGGGGTGAGCCATCCTCAGGAAAGGAACTTATCAAGGCGTCAAGCTCATTGATGAACTCTCCAAGGGAACCTGGAGGGCGATAGATGACAAGGATATTAAGCTTAAATGGGCTAGTGACTGTGACAGCATGGAATTCAAATGAGGAGATAGACAGATGGGTCAGGGGAAAAATTGAGAATGTCCACTTGGGAGAGATGAGGATTCCTGTGCCACCACCCCGCTGACCAGATGCTCTCGGGGTATGCGAGAACACATGGTCAGACGAGGAGAGAGCAGCAGGAGTAGCAGTGTTTTCAGTGGTAATCCATGTTTCCGTCAGCGCCAAGAAGTCGAGGGACTGGAGGGTAGCATAGGCTGGGATGAAGTCTGCCTTGTTGGCAGCAGAACGGCAGTTCCAGAGGCTGCCTGAGACCTGGAACTCCACGTGGGTCGTGCGTACAGGGACCACCAGGTTAGAGAGGCAGCAGCCACGCGGTGTGAGGCGTTTGTGTAGCCTGTGCGGAGAGGAGAGAACAGGGATAGGCAGAGGCATAGTTGACAGGCTGCAGCAGATGGCTACAATAATGCAGAGGAGATCGGAATAAAATGAACTAAACATCTGGGAAAGAAGAGAGCTGGGCCTCCCTCACCACAACTCCCAAATATAACTCTCCCAACTTCCACCTCAGAAACTATAATTGTTGTAAACTACAGCGGTTCAATGTTTTCTAGGAATAGACTAACCTAGTTTATTCAGCTAGCTAACTAGGTGCAGTATTATTCCGTGAAAAACGTCTGGGCACCTCGTCATAAGACGCCACAGCCAGCTAGCATGCCGGTCTCCAACAGCAGGGTTTAGCGCCAATACTCAGCCACAACAACCACCAGTGTATCAACACGGAAGCAGATCGTTCGTGTCCGTGTCTAACGTTGTGGGTTAGTCCCGACAGCTTGAGCGAGTCCGTCGTCAACTTATTCAGCCAGTTAGTTAGCTAGAATAGTTAGCAAACTAGCTAGACATTGCTTTCAGACAAAGAAGAACCCCCTCCTTTCACGGCACGAATACACATAGAGAGCCAAACTAACGTTAACTAGTCACCCATGTCCCGAATTCCTTGAGCGACTCGGGCTATCAATATGTAAAAAACAAAACACAAGTGTAGGTTATGACTTACCCCTAGCAGCTACTGTTAGCTAGCCAAGTGCAAAGCTAGCCACTGAATTGACTCAGCCAGTTCGCGTCTGTTCGCTCGGTCGTTCCAGCTATTGTTTACAAGTAGCTATCCAGGTTGCAACAAGCTTGCTAATTTTCAAGCACAGTAGCCACTTGCTACCTAACGTTAACGGTTCAGACAATGAGGTTAGAAAACAGCTGAATGGTAGGCAGTTATTGTATGTAACCATTGTAGGCAGGGGGGGGGGGTAGAAGGATTACTTTATCCTATCCCATGAAGCATGGATTAGGGTTAGTGGGACTATCATTTGTTTTCAACAGGACAATGACCCAAAACACACCTCCAGGCTGTGTAAGGGCTATTTGACCAAGAAGGAGAGTGATGGAGTGCTGCATCAGATGACCTGGCCTCCACAATCACCCGACCTCAACCCAATTGAGATGGTTTGGGATGAGTTGGACCGCAGAGTGAAGGAACAGCAGCCATCAAGTGCTCAGCATATGTGGGAACTCCTTCAAGACTGTTGGAAAAGCATTCCAGGTGAAGCTGGTTTAGAGAATGCCAAGAGTGTGCAAAGTTGTTATCAAGGCAAAGAGTGGCTACTTAGAAGAATCTAAAATCTAAAATATATTTTGATTTGTTTAACACTTTTTTGGTTACTACATGATTCCATATGTGTTATTTCATAGTTTTGATGTCTTCACTATTATTCTGCAATGTAGAAAATAGTAAAAATAAAGAAAAACCCTTGAATGAGTAGGTGTGTCCAATCTTTTGACTGGTACTGTATGTTTGCTGACCCATCAAATCTCTAAACTGATAGTGGAACTGTCTGGGCAACTGTCTGATTTTAATTTGGTTTCCATACTATGGAGCTAGTTCATACATAGCAACAAGGTGGGTGCTAAAATTAACAGCTCACCTGTGTATTGTAATGGTTGTCCTGTGTATTGTCAACTAGCTAATTTGTCAATCAACTTCTTCACTTGTCTCGAAACGGACGGTGCACACTCGCACATCAATTTCCTAATAGCGTATTAGACCTTTAATATCGGTAAACAAATTGTTCGTTTAGAGTTTGACGCTCGTGAAAGCAAGTTCGTAATGGATGAAGAGCGCGAGTCAGCGGATGATTACGTTAAAGAAGAAATTATCTTATTACTTTGTGGTTGTATAATTAATTGATTGATTGATTGTTTCATTACTCAAACAGTAATTAACTCGGTCTTAGCTAATTGGTTAACTCCCGTCGTTCCAGCAAAGAACAGTAGCCTAGTAAGTAATGAGACGTTTTGCTCAAGTGAATTTGGCTCAATAATAGCCTAGCTTGGTTTCGTTGGTCAGTTTTACTACCAGGCAGGCTGTGACTGTTTTAAAGGACCCATACGTTAGAATGCTAGCTATTAACTAACCAAGTCGTAATTAATGGGAAGGTAATTGGGGTCGCCTGCCCTCGCCAGTAGCAGTGGTGTAAAGTACTAAAGTAAAAATACTTTAAAGTACTATTAAGTAGCTTTTTGGGGTATCAGTACTTTACTATTAATATTTTTGACTACTTTTACTTTTACTTCACTACATTCTTAAAGAAAATAATGTACTTTTTACCAGTGGCGGCTCCTGAAAAAATTCTCAGGGGGGGCAATTTTTCTGATGATTTAGGTGACCTACACACATTTTAAAAAATATATGTCCAGCAACAACATGAAGACAGGGGCAGCATATAAGTCAATACTGATATACACATTACTTGCTTCAAAAAGGCCTCATGGTTGAATTGGAAATATGTGCACCTGAGCATAATTCACAACAAGCAAGCAGGAGCTTTTGATAGAGGCTACTGAAAACATTGATGCAAGTTATTGGTAATAGGAAATTTTTATAGACTTCCATATTCTGCCCTCTTGTATATATTTGTGAAAATGAACAGTGATAGACATTTTGCCTGAAAACAGAATTTGAAAATAATTTCTAGAAAAGGTAAACACAGCTATCTGTATGGCTTTGTAAAAATGAACAACCATATTCTGGCCAATTGTATAGATTTGTAAATATGAACAACCATATTCTGGCCAATTGTATAGATTTGTAAAAAAAAAGTTTTACTTTTTTTTTAATGAAAAATAACTATTTTAAACAACATCAACTGTGAACTGATTTGGGCGTGTGTGTGTTAAAGAGACAGACAGGGAGGGACAAAGAGAGAGAGAGGCTACATTACTTGTACTGAAACTGTTCTCTTCTCTCTTTCAATGCAGCAAAGCGGTCAATGACTTTCTCATTGAAATCAGGCATGCTGAGGACTAGTTTACTAGTTACTTTTTTGATGCGAGAAGTAGCTTGCTGCATGATAAAATTCAGCTGATGCACATAGCAATGCACGTAATGGGCATTCTTGAAATGCTCACGTACCTTTTGCTGCACACCAGCCTTCTCTCGCCTCATCACACTGGCTCCATCGTAAGCTTGCGCAATGAGTTTGACTTTCTCGTCGTCGGCAAAAAGACCGTTCAGTCTCTCCAAAAGCACACTGGCGATTGAGACTGAGGTAGATTCCGAGATGGGAAGGAACTCAAAAAAGCGCTCCTGCACTTTGTGGTTGTACCTCAGCACCAGCTGTGTCTGTGTAGAAACGTCCGTGGTCTCGTCAGCTTGGATAGCTACGAAGTTCGCCGACTTCACCTCCTCCACAATATGTTCCCTCATGACCGCTAGCATACACTCCAGTAGCTCGTTTTGAATGGTCTTTGATGTGAACTTCTTTCAAAGAGACAATCGAGTTGCACTGAACGCTAGCCATCTTGATAGTAGTACGTGAATTGATTGACGCTGCTACCCGCTCTTTTCTTAGTTACGTTCATGGTTATGTTACGTATGACGAAAGCGCGTAAGTGCAAGCCCTCAGAAACCCATAGAGATTGTATTGAAAGCTCTGATATTTGAAAAAAATAGATTTTACATGAGAGGCGATGAGAGACTTCTGGGCGATTTTCAACCTGACTGAAATCGCCCCAAAACGGGCGGGGCCATTTGAAGCACGACTTTAGCCTGATTGGACATTTAGTGGCAGATCAGACGTCTAGATTAGAACACTGATAACTACTGTTGCCATGATATAATTGATTAGAAAAAAAATCCCTTGCTTTTCCCGTTTGGCAGTGCGTCGCCCATATCGCCCTAATGAACACACCGCCCCTGCTTTTTACCCAAAAGTACATGTTACATTTTGAATGCTTAGCAGGACAGGAAAATTGTCAAATTCACGCATTTATCAAGAGAAAATCCCTTGTCATCCCTACTGCCTCTGATCTGGCGGACCCACTAAACCCACATGCTGTGTTTGTAAATGACGTCTGAATGTTGGAGTGTGCCCCTGGCTATCCGTACATTCAAAAAATAAGAAAATGGTGGCGTCTGGTTTGCTTAATATACAGAATTTTAAATGATTTATCATTTTACTTTTGGTACTTAAGTATATTTTAACAATTACATTTACTTTTGAAAACCAAATACTTTTAGACCTTTACTCAAGTAGTATTTTACTGGGTGACTTTCACTTTTACTTGAGTAATATTCTATTCATGTATCTTTACTTTTACTAAAGTATGACAATTTGGTACTTTATCCACCACTGGGCAGTAGGCACACCTGACCTCCCCCTTCTTCTTTGGGTTTGGGTTGGAGGATTGCATCCAAGTTTTAAGGTGCATACACCGCCAGTCACGACCTATTTACATTAAATTATCTTCATTAGTCCTGTTCCTCTAAGAAAGTGAAATGGAGCCACTTCCCTCCCCTTTTATCCCCCCACTACACCACCCCAACCCTGTCCAGCCTCTCTAACCCTCCCCCACTACACCACCTAAACCCCAACCCTGTCCAGCCTCTCTAACCCTCCCCCCACTACACCACCTAAACCCCAACCCCGTCCAGCCTCTCTAACCCTACCCCCACTACACCACCTAAACCCCAACCCCGTCCAGCCTCTCTAACCCTCCCCCCACTACACCACCCCAACCCCATCCAGCCTCTCTAACCCTCCCCCCACTACACCACCTAAACCCCAACCCCGTCCAGCCTCTCTAACCCTACCCCCACTACACCACCTAAACCCCAACCCCGTCCAGCCTCTCTAACCCTCCCCCCACTACACCACCCCAACCCCAACCCCGTCCAGCCTCTCTAACCCTCCCCCCACTACACCACCCCAACCCCAACCCTGTCCAGCCTCTCTAACCCTCCCCCCACTACACCACCCCAACCCTGTCCAGCCTCTCTAACCCTACCCCCACTACACCACCCCAACCCCAACCCCGTCCAGCCTCTCTAACACTCCCCCCACTACACCACCCCAACCCCAACCCCGTCCAGCCTCTCTAACCCTCCCCCCACTACACCACCTAAACCCCAACCCTGTCCAGCCTCTCTAACCCTCCCCCCACTACACCACCCCAACCCCAACCCCGTCCAGCCTCTCTAACCCTCCCCCCACTACACCACCTAAACCCCAACCCCGTCCAGCCTCTCTAACCCTACCCCCACTACACCACCTAAACCCCAACCCCGTCCAGCCTCTCTAACCCTACCCCCACTACACCACCTAAACCCCAACCCCGTCCAGCCTCTCTAACCCTTTCACACAGTCTCTCCCTATCTACGTCATACAGTTCACAAAATATCAATACATGCTCCACCGTTTCCTCCACTAAACACTCGTCACACAGACCTGTTTCATGTGTCCCTATCAACAACCTATCACAGCATGGCATTTAAACCTGTGTGCCCAAACCGTAGTCTACTGAATACAACTTCCTCTCTTCTCCATCCCATAGTCCCCACCTCTTCCTTTACAGACCTCCCCTTACTACTAGCATCCCACTCCCTTTGCCAAAAGGTCGAGCCCTTTTGCCCGTATCAAGGACTTGACTTCCCTGCGGCCCAGCGGGATCTGAATATCTCCCACCTCTCTCCCCCCCAGCACTCTTAGCCACCACATCAGCCTTCTCATTATCCTCCACACCCACATGGGTGGGAACCCAGCAAAAGCTTACCACCACTCCCATCCTCTCCAACCACATTAACAGCACCATCATCACAACTAAGTCTCCCCTATCCGACCGTCCCGTCTTCACACTACTCAACACTGCAGCCCAATCAGAACAGGTCACCACTCTGAGTGGTTTCCCCTCCTCCTCCACCCATCTCAAACCTAGAATCATGGCCATCAACTCGGCCACATACACTGACACGTAATCAGTTAACCGCTTACACACTCTAACATTGAAATCTGGGATATACACCCCATCCCCCACCCTTCCACTGACTGGATCCTTTGAACCATCTGTATATATCCTTAAAAACGAATAAAAAAGGAATATTCAGAACCCTTCACTTTTTCCACATTTTGTTACGTTACAGCCTTATTCGAAAATGGATTAAATGCATTTTTTTCCTCATCAATCTACACACAATACCCCATAATGACAAAGTGAAAACTGGTTTTTAGACATTTGGTACCCTGAGTAAGGTTAACCAAAAACTTTCTGCAGCATTGAAGGTCCCCAAGAACACAGTGGCCTCCATCATTCTTAAATGGAAGCAGGTAGCTTAGTGGTTAAGAGTGTTGTGCCAGTAACCGAAAGGTCGCTGGTTCTAATCCCCGAGCCGATTAGGTGAAAAATTTGTCGATGTGCCCTTGAGCAAGGCACTTAACCCTAATTGCTCCTGTAAGTCGCTCTGGATAAGAGCGTCTGCTAAATGACTAAAATGTAAATGGAAGTTTGGAACCACCAAGACTCTTCCTAGAGCTGGTCGCCTGGGTCAAACTGAGCAATCGGGGGAGAAGGGCCTGGGTCAGGGAGGTGACCAAGAACCCGATGGTCACTCTGACAGAGCGCCAGAGTTCCTCTGCAGCACTCAACCAATCAGGCCTTTATGGTAGAGTGGCCAGACGGAAGCCGCTCCTCAGTAAAAGACACATGACAGCCTGCTTTGAGTTTGCCTAGAGGACTCTCAGACCATGAGAAACAAGATTATCTGGTCTGATGAAACCAAGATTGAACTCTTTGGCCTGAATGCCAAGCGTCACATCTGGAGGAAACCAGGCACCGCTCATCACCTGACCAATACCATCCCTACGGTGAAGCAAGGTGGTGGCAGCATCATGCTGTGGGGATGTTTTTCAGCAGCAGGGACTGGGAGACTAGTCAGGATCATGGGGTATTGGGTGTAGATTGATGAGGGGAAAAAAACAATTTAATCAATTTTAGAATAAGGCTGTAACCTAACAAAATGTGGAAAAAGTCAAGGGATCTGAATACTTTCCGAAGGCATTGTATCTCTCCACACACCGTGTCACGTCCTCAACCCATTCCCTCCTGCCCTCAATCATGTCCACGTCTACAGTCGTGGTCAAACGTTTTGAGAATGACACAAGTATTGGTCTTCACAAAGTTTGCTGCTTCAGTGTTTTTAGATATTTTTGTCAGATGTTACTATGGTATACTGAAGTATAATTACAAGCATTCCATACGTGTCAAAGGCTTTTATTGACAATTACATTAAGTTTATGCAAAGAGTCAATATTTGACCCTTCTTTTTCAAGACCTCTGCAATCCGACCTGGCATGCTGTCAATTAACTTCTGGGCCACACCCATTCTTGCATAATCAATGCTTGGAGTTTGTCAGAATTTGTGGGTTTTTGTTTGTCCACCCGCCTCTTGAGGATTTACCACAAATTCTCAATGGGATTAAGGTCTGGGGAGTTTCCTGGCCATGGACCCAAAATGTCAATGTTTTGTTCCCCGAGCCACTTAGTTATCACTTTTGCCTTATGGCAAGGTGCTCCATCATGCTGGAAAAGGCATTGTTCGTCACCAAACTGTTCTTGGATGGTTGTGAGAAGTTGCTCTCGGAGGATGTGTTGGTACCATTCTTTATTCATGGCTGTGTTCTTAGGCAAAATTGTGAGTGAGCCCACTCCCTTGGCTGAGAAGCAACCCCACACATGAATGGTCTCAGGATGCTTTACTGTTGGCATGACACAGGACTGATGGTAGCGCTCACCTTGTCTTCTCCGGACAAGCTTTTTTCCGGATGCCCCAAACAATCGGAAAGGGGATTCATCAGAGAAAATTACTTTACCCCAGTCCTCAGCAGTCCAATCCCTGTACCTTTTGCAGAATATCAGTCTGTCCCTGATGTTTTTCCCGGAGAGAAGTGGCTTCCTCGCTGCTCTTCTTGACACCAGGCCATCCTCCAAAAGTCTTCGCCTCACTGCGCATGCAGATGCACTCACACCTGCCTGCTGCCATTCTTGAGCAAGCTCTGCACTGGTGGTGCCCCAATCCCACAGCTGAATCAACTTTAGGAGACAGTCCTGGCGCTTGTTGGACTTTCTTGGGCGCCCTGAAGCCTTCTTACATTTACATTTTAGTCATTTAGCAGACGCTCTTATCCAGAGCGACTTACAGTTAGTGAGTGCATACATTATATATATATATACAGTGGGGAAAAAAAGTATTTAGTCAGCCACCAATTGTGCAAGTTCTCCCACTTAAAAAGATGAGAGAGGCCTTTAATTTTCATCGTAGGTACACGTCAACTATGACAGACAAAATGAGAAAAAAAAATCCAGAAAATCACATTGTAGGATTTTTTATGAATTTATTTGCAAATTATGGTGGAAAATAAGTATTTGGTCAATAACAAAAGTTTCTCAATACTTTGTTATATACCCTTTGTTGGCAATGACACAGGTCAAACGTTTTCTGTAAGTCTTCACAAGGTTTTCACACACTATTTTGGCCCATTCCTCCATGCAGATCTCCTCTAGAGCAGTGATGTTTTGGGGCTGTCGCTGGGCAACACGGACTTTCAACTCCCTCAAAGATTTTCTATGGGGTTGAGATCTGGAGACTGGCTAGGCCACTCCAGGACCTTGAAATGCTTCTTACGAAGCCACTCCTTCGTTGCCCGGGCAGTGTGTTTGGGATCATTGTCATGCTGAAAGACCCAGCCACGTTTCATCTTCAATGCCCTTGCTGATGGAAGGAGGTTTTCACTCAAAATCTCACGATACATGGCCCCATTCATTCTTTCCTTTACACGGATCAGTCGTCCTGGTCCCTTTGCAGAAAAACAGGCCCAAAGCATGATGTTTACACCCACATGCTTCACAGTAGGTATGGTGTTCTTTGGATGCAACTCAGCATTATTTGTCCTCCAAACATGACGAGTTGAGTTTTTACCAAAAAGTTCTATTTTGGTTTCATCTGACCATATGACATTCTCCCAATCCTCTTCTGGATCATCCAAATGCACTCTAGCAAACTTCAGACGGGCCTGGACATGTACTGGCTTAAGCAGGGGGACACGTCTGGAACTGCAGGATTTGAGTCCCTGGCGGCGTAGTGTGTTACTGATGGTAGGCTTTGTTACTTTGGTCCCAGCTCTCTGCAGTCATTCACTAGGTCCCCCTGTGTGGTTCTGGGATTTTTGCTCACCGTTCTTGTGATCATTTTGACCCCACGGGGTGAGATCTTGCGTGGAGCCCCAGATCGAGGGAGATTATCAGTGGACTTGTATGTCTTCCATTTCCTAATAATTGCTCCCACAGTTGATTTCTTCAAACCAAGCTGCTCACCTATTGCAGATTCAGTCTTCCCAGCCTGGTGCAGGTCTACAATTTTGTTTCTGGTGTCCTTTGACAGCTCTTTGGTCTTGGCCATAGTGGAGTTTGGAGTGTGACTGTTTGAGGTTGTGGACAGGTGTCTTTTATACTGATAACAAGTTCAAACAGGTGCTACTAATACAGGTAACGAGTGGAGGACAGAGGAGCCTCTTAAAGAAGAAGTTACAGGTCTGTGAGAGCCAGAAATCTTGCTTGTTTGTAGGTGACCAAATACTTATTTTCCACCATAATTTGCAAATAAATTCATTAAAAATCCTACAGTGTGATTTTCTGGATTTTTTTTTCTTAATTTGTCTGTCATAGTTGACGTGTACCTATGATGAAAATTACAGGCCTCTCTCATCTTTTTAAGTGGGAGAACTTGCACAATTGGTGGCTGACTAAATACTTTTTTCCCCCACTGTATATATTTTTCATACAGGCCCCTCGTGGGAATCGAACCCACAACCCTGGCATTGCAAACGCCATGCTCGACCAACTGAGCTACATCCCTGCCGGCCATTCCCTCCCCTACCCTGGACGCGGCCAGCTACGAGAGAGACAGG
This sequence comes from Coregonus ussuriensis, assembly GCA_031479575.1. Classification (NCBI taxonomy): domain Eukaryota; kingdom Metazoa; phylum Chordata; class Actinopteri; order Salmoniformes; family Salmonidae; genus Coregonus; species Coregonus ussuriensis. Next base: position 7,280,211 of record CM062480.1, on the reverse strand, counting down.
ATTTGAACCAGGATCTCTAGTGGCACAGCTAGCACTGCGATTCAGTGCCTTGGACCACTGCGCCACTCGGGAGACTTCTTCACAACAATTGAACCTCTCTCCTTGAAGTTCTTGATGATCCGATAAATGGTTGATTCAGGTGCAATCTTACTAGCAGCAATATCTTTGCCTGTGAAGCCCTTTTTGTGCAAAGCAATGATGACGGCACGTGTTTCCTTGCAGGTAACCATGGTTAACAGAGGAAGAACAATGATTTCAAGCACCACCCTCCTTTTAAAGCTTCCAGTCTGTTATTCTAACACAATCAGCATGACAGAGTGCTCTCCAGCCTTGTCCTCGTCAACACTATCACCTGTGTTAACGAGAGAATCACTGATATGATGTCAGCTGGTCCTTTTGTGGCAGGGCTGAAATGCAGTGGAAATATTTTGGGGGGATTAAGTTCATTTTCATGGCAAAGAGGGACTTTGCAATTAATTGCAATTCATCTGATCACTCTTCATAACATTCTGGAGTATATGCAAATTGCCATCATAAAAACTGAGGCAGCAGACTTTGTGAAAATTAATATTTGTGTCATTCTCAAAACTTTTGACCACAACCGTACACTTGGTTTCAGAAACAGCCACGGAGGAACGGTCCCCAATGCAATTGCTGCCCTATCTCTCTCCCCCAGTCCATATTCTTCCACCTTCTGCCCGTATGCCCACCCCCTCCTCGCTCCCAGCATTCCCCAGTTGCTGTGACCACAGGATGTCCTTTTGAACTCCCTGTCAACCTCACCCAGTACGATATTGCCAGTTTGTCCCGCCTTTATCCTCAGTGGCAGTGCCCCACTATCCACCTGCAATGCCTCAACAGGTGTCGTCCTGAAGGATCCCACACACAATCTCAGGGCCCTTGACTGTATCCTATCCAGGCGCTGTAGTACCGTTTTGGCTGCCGATCCATATACAAAGCACCCATAATCCAAAGGTGACCTGATCAATGCCTGATACATACACAACAGTGTTTGTCTATCTGACTCCCAATCATATTTACGTTTTAGTCATTTAGCAGACCCTCTTATCCAGAGCGACTTACAGTTAGTGAGTGCATACATTTTTCATACCGGCCCCCCGTGGGAATCAAACCCACACACCTGGCGTTGCTAGCGCCATGCTCTACAGGAGGCCTGTAGCTCAGTATCCTTCCCTCATGAGGTTCAGCACCTTCCTACACTTAATTTCAATATACTCAACGTGTCTCTTCCACATAAGCCTCTCATCACCAAATACCTAACTACTTAAACTCAGACACCCTACCTATATCCATATTTGCAGCCTAACATCTTTAACCTTCCTCTTAGAAAACACCATAAAGCAGGACTTGGCCACAGACATCTTAAATCCCCATGTTAGAGACCAATCTTCCACAACTCCCACAGCTTCTTGCATCTTCCTCATCACGCATTTCACATTCCCACCTCTCAGCCCCATCATAAACACACCTGGCGTGTGTACACGCGAGCTAGGCCTAGATCCACAAGAATCTAGATATTCATGATGACATTATCTCATGATCTTGATTATTCTTTCTCATTCTAACCCAAACCAGTATCTTTTACCTTACTTATCATCACCTGAGATACTCAGTGTCACTATTTTGAACTTTGTGGCACTCCATCATGCTATGTCAAGTTACGTAAGTGTTGTGTCAAGTTATGTCAGTGTTATGTCATGTTATGTCAAGTTATGTCAGTGTTATGTCAAGTTATGTCAAGTTATGTCAGTGTTATGTCAGTGTTATGTCATGTTATGTTATGTCAGTGTTATGTCATGTTATGTCAGTGTTATGTCAGTGTTATGTCAGTGTTATGTCAGTGTTATGTCAGTGTTATGTCAGTGTTATGTCAAGTTATGTCAGTGTTATGTCAGTGTTATGTCAGTGTTATGTCAGTGTTATGTCAGTGTTATGTCTGTGTTGTTATGTCAGTGTTGTTATGTCAGTGTTATGTCATGTTATGTCAGTGTTATGTCAGTGTTATGTCATGTTATGTCAGTGTTATGTCAAGTTATGTCAGTGTTATGTCATGTTATGTCAGTGTTATGTCATGTTATGTCATGTTATGTCATACTCAGCTGCTCTATGTGGCTGTATGCAGACTGAACCTGCTGTGTGAGGAACAGGAGGATGAAGTGGAGGAGCGTTACCATGGAGATGAGACTGGAGGAGGAGAGGGAGAGAAAATAATGGGATGAAGGACAGAGAAGGAGAGAGAGGAGAGAGAGAGAGAGAAGGAAGAAGAGATAGGAGGAGAGAGAGAGAGTGGTTGGAGAGAGAGAAGGAGAGAGAGGTGGAGGTGGTTGGAGAGAGAGAAGGAGAGTGAGGTGGAGGTGGTTGGAGAGAGAGGAGAGCGAGGTGGAGGTGGTTGGAGAGAGAGAAGAAGAGAGAGGTGGAGGTGGTTGGAGAGAGAGAAGGAGAGTGAGGTGGAGGTGGTTGGAGAGAGAGAAGGAGAGTGAGGTGGAGGTGGTTGGAGAGAGAGAAGGAGAGAGAGGTGGAGGTGGTTGGAGAGAGAGAAGGAGAGAGAGGTGGAGGTGGTTGGAGAGAAGGTGAGGGACTTCGAAGAGGAGGGAGGAGTGAGGAGAGATGGAGAAGAGACAGTTGAGAAAGAGGAAAGGGAGGACAGAAAAGAGAAGGAAGTAGAGGAGGAGGGTGTGGTGGAGAATGAGGACATGAGAGAGAGAGATGGGGAGGAGGAGGTAGAGAAGGACATGAGATGGGGAGGAGGAGGTAGAGAAGGATATGAGATGGGGAGGAGGAGGTAGAGAAGGATATGAGATGGGGAGGAGGAGGTAGAGAAGGATATGAGATGGGGAGGAGGAGGTAGAGAAGGATATGAGAGAGAGAGAGATGGGGAGGAGGAGGTAGAGAAGGACATGAGAGAGAGAGAGAGATGGGGAGGAGGAGGTAGAGAAGGATATGAGAGAGAGAGAGATGGGGAGGAGGAGGTAGAGAAGGACATGAGAGAGAGAGAGATGGGGAGGAGGAGGTAGAGAAGGACATGAGAGAGAGATGGGGAGGAGGAAGTTATAACCTACATTTGTGTTTTGTTTTTACACACTAGTAGCCAGAGTTGTTCAAGGGAATTAGGAACATGGGTGACTAGTTAACGTTAGCTTGGCTCTCTCTGTGTGTTCGTGCCGTGGGAGGACGGGTTTATTTGTTGGCAGATAGCAATGGCTAGCTAGTATGCTAACTATTCTAGCTAACTAACTGGCTGAATAAGTTGACGACGGACTCGCTCAAGCTGTCGGGACTAACCCACAACGTTAGACATGGACACGAATGATCTGCTTGGCGTGTTGACACACTGGTGGTTTGTTGTGGCCGAGTATTGGTGCTAAACCGTGTTGTTGGAGGCTGGCATGCTAGTTGGCTGTGGCGTCATAGGATTCGGTGCCCTGGACGGTTTTCACTGAAGAATACTGTACCAAGTTAGCTAGCTGAATAAACTAAGTTAGTCTATTCCTAGAAAACATTGAACCGCTATAGTTTACAACAATTATAGTTTCTGAGGTGGAAGTTGGGAGAGTTATATTTGGGTGTTTCAGTGAAACGTAAGTGAGGGAGGCCCCGCTCTCTCGTTTTCCCAGATGTTTAGTTCATTTCATTCCGATCTCCTTTGCATTATTGTAGCCATTTTCTGTAGCCTGTCAACTATGCCTCTGTCTATCCCTGTTCTCTCCTCTCCGCACAGACTATACAAACGCCTCACACCGCGTGGCTGCTGCCTCTCTAACCTGGTGGTCCCTGCACGCACGACCCACGTGGAGTTCCAGGTCTCAGGCAGCCTCTGGAACTGCCGTTCTGCTGCCAACAAGGCAGAGTTCATCTCAGCCTATGCTACCTTCCAGTCCCTCGACTTCTTGGCGCTGACGGAGACATGGATTACCACTGAAAACACTGCTACTCCTACTGCTCTCTCCTCGTCTGACCATGTGTTCTCGCATACCCCGAGAGCATCTGGTCAGCGGGGTGGTGGCACAGGAATCCTCATCTCTCCCAAGTGGACATTCTCTCTTTTTCCCCTGACCCATCTGTCTATCTCCTCATTTGAATTCCATGCTGTCACAGTCACTATGCCTTGATAAGCTCCTTTCCTGAGGATGGCTCACCCCTCACAGTTCTGGGTGACTTTAACCTCCCTACGTCTACCTTTGACTCATTTCTCTCTGCCTCCTTCTTTCCACTCCTCTCCTCTTTTGACCTCACCCTCTCACCGTCCCCCCCTACTCACAAGGCAGGCAATATGCTTGACCTCATCTTTACTAGATGCTGTTCTTCTACTAATCTCACTGCAACTCCCCTCCATGTCTCCGACCACTACTTTGTATCCTTTTCTCTCTCGCTCTCCTCCAACACTACTCACTCTGCCCCTACTCAGATGGTAATGCGCCATCGCAACCTTCGCTCTCTCTCTCCCGCTACTCTCTCCTCTTCCATCCTATCATCTCTTCCCTCTGCTCAATCCTTCTCCCTCCAATCTCCAGATTCTGCCTCCTCAACCCTCCTCTCCTCCCTTTCTGCATCCTTTGACTCCGCCCCAACAGATCCACAGATGATGCAATCTCTATTGCACTCCACACTGCCCTTTCCCACCTGGACAAGAGGAACACCTACGTGAGAATGCTATTCATTGACTACAGCTCAGCATTCAACACCATAGTGCCCTCAAAGCTCATCACTAAGCTAAGGATCCTGGGACTAAACACCTCCCTCTGCAACTGGATCCTGGACTTCCTGACGGGCCGCCCCCAGGTGGTAAGGGTAGGTAACAACACATCTGCCACACTGATCCTCAACACGGGGGCCCCTCAGGGGTGCGTGCTCAATCCCCTCCTGTACTCCCTGTTCACCCATGACTGCATGGCCAGGCACGACTCCAACACCATCATTAAGTTTGCCGACGACACAACAGTGGTAGGCCTGATCACCGACAACGATGAGACAGCCTATAGGGAGGAGGTCAGAGACCTGGCCGTGTGGTGCCAGGATAACAACCTCTCCCTCAACGTGACCAAGACAAAGGAGATGATTGTGGACTACAGGAAAAAAAAGAGGACTGAGCACGCCCCTATTCTCATCGACGGGGCTGTAGTGGAACAGGTTGAGAGCTTCAAGTTCCTTGGTGTCCACATCACCAACAAACTATCATGGTCCAAACACACCAAGACAGTCGTGAAGAGGGCACGACAAAGCCTATTCCCCCTCAGGAGACTGAAAAGATTTGGCATGGGTCCTCAGATCCTCAAAAAATTATACAGCTGCACCATCGAGAGCATCCTGACTGGTTGCATCACCGCCTGGTATGGCAACTGCTTGGCCTCCGACCGCAAGGCACTACAGAGGATAGTGCGTACAGCCCATACATCACTGGGGCCAAGCTTCCTGCCATCCAGGACCTCTATACCAGGCGGTGTCAGAGGAAGGCCCTCAAAATTGTCAAAGACTCCAGCCACCCTAGTCATAGACTGTTCTCTCTGCACGGCAAGCGGTACCGGAGTGCCAAGTCTAGGTCCAAAAGACTTCTCAACAGCTTCTACCCCCAAGCCATAAGACTCCTGAACAGCAAATCATGGCTACCCAGACTATTTGCACTGCCCCCCCACCCCATCCTTTTACGCTGCTGCTACTCTGTTAATTATTTATGCATAGTCACTTTAACTCTACCCACATGTACATATTACTTCAACTACCTCAACTAGCCGGTGCCCCCACACATTGACTCTGCACCGGTACCCCCCTGTATATATAGCCTCCCTACTGTTATTTTATTTTACTTCTGCTCTTTTTTTCTCAACACTTTTTTTGTTGTTGTTTTATTTTGCACTATAAAATGCACTGTTGGTTAAGGGCTGTAAGTAAGCATTTCACTGTAATGTCTGCATCTGTTGTATTCGGCGCATGTGGCCAATAAAATGTGATTTGATTTGATTTGATTTATGTCCCCTATCCTCCCGGCTGGCTCGGTCCTCCCCTCCTGCTCCGTGGCTTGACGACTCATTTCGAGCTCACAGAACAGGGCTCCGGGCAGCCGAGCGGAAATGGAGGAAAACTAGACTCCCTGCGGACCTGGCATCTTTTCACTCCCTCCTCTCTACATTTTCTTCCTCTGTTTCTGCTGCTAAAGCCACTTTCTACCACTCTAAATTCCAAGCATCTGCCTCTAACCTTAGGAAGCTCTTTGCCACCTTCTCCTCCCTGCTGAATCCTCCTCCCCCTCCCCCCCTCCTCCCTCTCTGTGGATGACTTCGTCAACCATTTTGAAAAGAAGGTTTACGACATCCGATCCTCGTTTGTTAAGTCAAATGACACTGCTGGTCCTGCTCACACTGCCCTACCCTATGCTTTGACTTCTTTCTCCCCTCTCTCTCCAGATAAAATCTTGCAACTTGTGACTGCAGGCCGCCCAACAACCTGCCCGCTTGACCCTATCCCCTCCTCTCTTCTCCAGACCATCTCCGGTGACCTTCTCCCTTACCTCACCTCGCTCATCAACTCATCCTTGACCGCTGGCTATGTCCCTTCCGTCTTCAAGAGAGCGAGAGTTGCACCCCTTCTCAAAAAACCTACACTCGATCCCTCCGATGTCAACAACTACAGACCAGTATCCCTTCTTTCTTTTCTCTCCAAAACTCTTGAGCGTGCCGTCTTTAGCCAACTCTCTTGCTATCTCTCTCAGAATGACCTTCTTGATCCAAACCAGTCAGGTTTCAAGACTGGTCATTCAACTGAGACTGCTCTTCTCTGTGTCACGGAGGCTCTCTGCACTGCTAAAGCTAACTCTCTCTCCTCTGCTCTTGTCCTTCTAGACCTGTCTGCTGCCTTTGAAACTGTGAACCATCAGATCCTCCTCTCCACCCTCTCCGAGTTGGGCATCTCCGGCGCGGCTCACTCCTGGATTGCGTCCTACCTGACCGGTCGCTCCTACCAAGTGGCGTGGTGAGAATCTGGCTCTGCACCACGTGCTCTCACCACTGGTGTCCCCCAGGGCTCAGTTCTAGGCCCTCTCCTAATCTCGCTATACACCAAGTCACTTGAATCTGTCATATCCTCACATGGCCTCTCCTATCATTGCTACGCAGACGACACACAACTAATCTTCTCCTTTCCCCCTTCTGATAACCAGGTGGCGAATCGCATCTCTGCATGTCTGGCAGACATATCAGTGTGGATGACGGATCACCACCTCAAGCTGAACCTCGGCAAGACGGAGCTGCTCTTCCTCCCGGGGAAGGACTGCCCGTTCCATGATCTCGCCATCACGGTTGACAACTCCGTTGTGTCCTCCTCCCAGAGTGCAAAGAGCCTTGACGTGACCCTGGACAACACCCTGTCATTCTCCGCTAACATCAAGGCGGTGACCCGATCCTGTAGGTTCATGCTCTACAACATTCGGAGAGTACGACCCTGCCTTACACAGGAAGTGGCACAGGTCCTAATCCAGGCACTTGTCATCTCCCATCTGGATTACTGCAACTCGCTGTTGGCTGGGCTCCCTGCCTGTGCCATTAAACCCCTACAACTCATCCAGAATGCCGCAGCCCCTCTGGTGTTCAACCTTCCCAAGTTCTCTCACGTCACCCCGCTCCTCCGCACACTCCACTGGCTTCCAGTTGAAGCTCGCATCTGCTACAAAACCATGGTGCTTGCCTACGGAGCTGTGAGGGGACAGCACCTCCGTACCTTCAGGCTCTCATCAGTCCCTACACCCAAACGAGGGCATTGCGTTCATCCACCTCTGGCCTGCTGGCTCCCCTTTCCTCTGCAGAAGCATAGTTCCCGCTCAGCCCAGTCAAAACTGTTCTGGCTCTGGCACCCCAATGGTGGAACAAGCTCCCTCACGACGCCAGGACAGCAGTCACTCACCACCTTCCGGAGACACTTGAAACCCCACCTCTTTAAGGAATACCTGGGATAGGATAAAGTAATCCTTCTACCCCCCCTTACCCCACCCCAAAGAAAGAAAAAAAAAATATATATATTGTAAAGTGGTTATCCCACTGGTTATAAGGTGAATGCACCAATTTGTAAGTTGCTCTGGATAAGAGCATCTGCTAAATGACATACATGTAAATGTAAATGAGGTGGTAGAGAAGGACATGAGAGAGAGAGATGGGGAGGAGGAGGTAGAGAAGGACATGAGAGAGAGAGAGATGGGGAAGAGGAGGTAGAGAAGGAGGAAGGAGTGATGGGGCCATCGTCGATGACTTCAGAGGAGGCTCTGCCTCTCGACCTCATCGGCGTGGCGACTGACCCTATCGGCATGATGCCCACCACTCATGATGACTCCGGGTACCTGAGCTCTGGCGTGGGGTTCTACTGTCCCTTCCAGACTCTTCTATTCCCCACCCAGCTTGAATCCCCTCCTGCCCAGGGAGCTGAAGCCCCCCCACAGTGTCAGCCCCCCTCCTACCCTCCTGCCCAGCGGGCTGAAGCCCCCCCATAGTGTCAGCCCCCCTCCTACCCTCCTGCCCAGCGGGCTGAAGCCCCCCCACAGTGTCAGCCCCCCTCCTACCCTCCTGCCCAGCGGGCTGAAGCCCCCCCACAGTGTCAGCCCCCCTCCCCCTCCCACCCAGGGGGGTGAAGCCCCCCCACAGTATCAGCCCTCCTCCCCGTCCCACTCAGGGGGGTGAAGCCCCCCCCCACAGTGTCAGTCCTCCTCCCCGTCCCAAACAAAGGAGATGACATCATATTTTCAGGAGTGATGTCATTATAATAGTATTCTGCACAGTATTCTAAACAGTTGACACAACCCCTAACCCCTAGGTACTTGGGGATGTGAAAGGACAGGATAGATTCTATATAGAACGAACACACACACACACACTCTGCTCCTCCACAGGTGAAGGTGACTCGAGTGTACTCTACTCGCCGTTCGATTCGCTACAGCGCCTGGGGGCGTGGCCAGGTGCTTCCCATCCCCCTCTTGCCAGTGGTAACCATGGGATACCTCTCCCTGTTGCCCCCCTGGACCAAGAAGAAGACACACTCTACAGCACTGTTGAGGAGAGTGTGTGTGTCTGTGTGTAACCTGATTGTGTGTCTGTGTGTAACCTGATTGTGTCTGTGTGTAACCTGATTGTGTCTGTGTGTGTGTCTGTGTGTAACCTGATTGTGTGTCTGTGTGTAACCTGATTGTGTCTGTGTGTAACCTGATTGTGTCTGTGTGTGTGTCTGCGTGTAACCTGATTGTGTCTGTGTGTGTGTCTGCGTGTAACCTGATTGTGTGTCTGTGTGTAACCTGATTGTGTCTGTGTGTGTGTCTGTGTAACCTGATTGTGTGTCTGTGTGTAACCTGATTGTGTCTGTGTGTGTGTCTGCGTGTAACCTGATTGTGTCTGTGTGTGTGTCTGTGTAACCTGATTGTGTGTCTGCGTGTAACCTGATTGTGTCTGTGTGTGTGTCTGTGTAACCTGATTGTGTGTCTGTGTGTAACCTGATTGTGTCTGTGTGTGTGTCTGTGTAACCTGATTGTGTGTCTGTGTGTAACCTGAGTGTGTCTGTGTGTGTGTCTGTGTAACCTGATTGTGTGTCTGTGTGTAACCTGATTGTGTCTGTGTGTGTGTCTGTGTGTAACCTGATTGTGTGTCTGTGTGTAACCTGAGTGTGTCTGTGTGTGTGTCTGTGTAACCTGATTGTGTGTCTGTGTGTAACCTGATTGTGTCTGTGTGTGTGTCTGTGTAACCTGATTGTGTGTCTGCGTGTAACCTGATTGTGTCTGTGTGTGTGTCTGTGTAACCTGATTGTGTGTCTGTGTGTAACCTGATTGTGTGTGTGTCTGTGTAACCTGATTGTGTGTCTGCGTGTAACCTGATTGTGTCTGTGTGTGTGTCTGTGTGTAACCTGATTGTGTGTCTGTGTGTGTCTGTGTAACCTGATTGTGTGTCTGCGTGTAACCTGATTGTGTGTGTGTGTGTGTGTGTCTATGTGTGTCTGAGTGTAACCTGATTGTGTGTGTGTGTGTGTGTGTCTATGTGTGTCTGAGTGTAACCTGATTGTGTCTGTGTGTGTGTCTGTGTGTAACCTGATTGTGTGTCTGTGTGTGTCTGTGTAACCTGATTGTGTGTCTGTGTGTAACCTGATTGTGTCTGTGTGTGTGTCTGTGTAACCTGATTGTGTGTCTGTGTGTAACCTGAGTGTGTCTGTGTGTGTGTCTGTGTAACCTGATTGTGTGTCTGTGTGTAACCTGATTGTGTCTGTGTGTGTGTCTGTGTGTAACCTGATTGTGTGTCTGTGTGTAACCTGAGTGTGTCTGTGTGTGTGTCTGTGTAACCTGATTGTGTGTCTGTGTGTAACCTGATTGTGTCTGTGTGTGTGTCTGTGTAACCTGATTGTGTGTCTGCGTGTAACCTGATTGTGTCTGTGTGTGTGTCTGTGTAACCTGATTGTGTGTCTGTGTGTAACCTGATTGTGTCTGTGTGTGTGTCTGTGTAACCTGATTGTGTGTCTGCGTGTAACCTGATTGTGTCTGTGTGTGTGTCTGTGTGTAACCTGATTGTGTGTCTGTGTGTGTCTGTGTAACCTGATTGTGTGTCTGCGTGTAACCTGATTGTGTGTGTGTGTGTCTATGTGTGTCTGAGTGTAACCTGATTGTGTGTGTAGACTGTTCCAGGAGGACCACTACCCAGACGGAGAGAAGAGGATGGAGATCGCCGCCACGGTGGGCGTCACGCCCCAGAGGATCATGGTTAGTACTCTCCGGGATGAGACCTAAGGGGAATAGGATCTGAGGTGTATATTTTTCCTCTCATCCGCCTCTCTCCCCCTGTGTTACAGTGAAGCCAGAACACAAACAGAACTGCAGCAGCCCTCCTACCCCCAACTCCACATCCCTCCTACCCCCAACTCCACATCCCTCCTACCCCCAACTCCACATCCCTCCTACCCCCAACTCCACATCCCTCCTACCCCCAACTCCACATCCCTCCTACCCCCAACTCCAGATCCCTCCTACCCCCAACTCCACACCCCTCCTACCCCCAACTCCACACCCCTCCTACCCCCAACTCCACATCCCTCCTACCCCCAACCCTACACCCCTCCTACCCCCAACCCTACACCCCTCCTACCCCCAACCCTTCACCCCTCCTACCCCCAACTCCACATCCCTCCTACCCCCAACTCCAGATCCCTCCTACCCCCAACTCCACACCCCTCCTACCCCCAACTCCACACCCCTCCTACCCCCAACTCCACACCCCTCCTACCCCCAACTCCACACCCCTCCTACCCCCAACCCTACACCCCTCCTACCCCCAACCCTACACCCCTCCTACCCCCAACCCTACACCCCTCCTACCCCCAACCCTACACCCCTCCTACCCCCAACCCTACACCCCTCCTACCCCCAACCCTACACCCCTCCTACCGCCAATCCTACACCCCTCCTACCCCCAACCCTACACCCCTCCTACCCCCAACCCTACACCCCTCCTACCCCCAACCCTACACCCCTCCTACCCCCAACTCCACATCCCTCCTACCCCCAACTCCACACCCCTCCTCGCACCACACCCCAGGAGGCTCGGACAGTAATATGACCGCTTACAGACATCAACAATAAAAAACATATTTTATATCTGCCAAAAGTAATGATTAACTCTTCCAGATAATGTGCAACTTCCCTTGAAGCATGGCCACATTGGGAGGGCTGACAGGGTCTTGAAGCATGGCCACATTGGGAGGACTGACAGGGTCTTGAAGCATGGCCACATTGGGAGGGCTGACAGGGTCTTGAAGCATGGCCACATTGGGAGGACTGACAGGGTCTTGAAGCATGGCCACATTGGGAGGACTGACAGGGTCTTGAAGCATGGCCACATTGGGAGGGCTGACAGGGTCTTGAAGCATGGCCACATTGGGAGGGCTGACAGGGTCTTGAAGCATGGCCACATTGGGAGGGCTGACAGGGTCTTGAAGCATGGCCACATTGGGAGGGCTGACAGGGACTCCATCTTCAGCTGTGTGGTAATGGCCAAACTAAACTGCAAGCTGAGAGTTGATGGGTGGACGCAGGGCACATCGTCCCCTTCCTCCCTCCATCTGGTGTCTCCCTACCTCCACCTCCTACCACCCAGGCCCTCCCCGCTTACAGCATCCTGCTAGCAGGCTTCTCCTCCAGCCCTTCAGGTAGGCAGTCAATTCCTCCATCCATTAATCCATCCATCCATTAATCACACTACACAAACCAATTGTTCATGTTTGTTCATGTTTGACTGTGAATCTCTGTGGCTCCCAGGCAGGTCAGGAAGAGGAGGGAGTGCTGTCGTCAGTGAAGCAGCTACACCTTGTCATGTATAGCCCACCTTCTTTACGACCCGCCAGCCTCCCCCTCCTAGCTACCTTCCTGAATTACCCCCCAATCTTACCCCCAATCCCCCTCCACCCACACCCAAACCCACCCCCACCCCAACATCGCCTCTCTTCATGGATGTGTTGGAGCCCCCCCCCCTCACCCCCCCCAACAGACACACACAGGGTCGCACACTGCAGAATGACACTTGGTGAGTAAGACTGACATAACATGAAATAGGCTGATTGGGGCTCATAAGACTGACATACGTAGTGTAGACTTAGGGGGAGTAAGACTCATAAGACTGACATATGTAGTGTAGACTTAGGGGGAGTAGGACTCATGAGACTGACATACATAGTGTAGACTTAGGGGGAGTAGGACTCATGAGACTGACATACATAGTGTAGACATAGGTGGATGATACATGACATGACTACACGCTACATGACATGACTACACGCTAAATGATATGACTACATGCTACATGACATGACTACACGCTACATGACATGACTATACGCTACATGACATGACTACACGCTACATGACATGACTACACGCTACATGACATGACTACACGCTAAATGACATGACTATACGCTACATGACATGACTACACGCTACATGACATGACTACACGCTACATGACATGACTACACGCTAAATGACATGACTACATGCTACATGACATGACTACACGCTACATGACATGACTACACGCTACATGACATGACTACACGCTACATGACATGACTACACGCTACATGACATGACTACACGCTACATGACATGACTACATGCTACATGACATGACTACACGTTACATGACATGACTACACGCTACATGACATGACTACACGCTACATGACATGACTACACGCTACATGACATGACTATACGCTACATGACATGACTACACGCTACATGACATGACTACATGCTACATGACATGACTACACGCTACATGACATGACTACACACTACATGACATGACTACACGCTACATGACATAACTACACGCTACATGACATGACTACACGCTACATGACATGACTACACACTACATGACATGACTATACGCTACATGACATGACTACACGCTACATGACATGACTACATGCTACATGACATGACTACACGCTAAATGACATGACTACACACTACATGACATGACTACATGCTACATGACATGACTACACGCTACATGACATGACTACATGCTACATGACTACACGCTAAATGACATGACTACATGCTACGTGACATGACTACACGCTACATGACATGACTACACGCTACATGACATGACTACACACTACATGACTACATGCTACATGACATGACTACATGCTACATGACATGACTACATGCCTAATAATGACATGACTACACGCTACATGACATGACTACACGCTACATGACATTACATGACTATACGCTACATGACATGACTACACGCTACATGACATGACTACAGGCTACATGACATGACTACACGATACATGACATGACTACAGGCTACATGACATGACTACAGGCTACATGACATGACTACACGCTACATGACATGACTATACGCTACATGACATGACTACATGCTACATGACTACACGCTACATGACATGACTACACGCTACATGACTACACGCTACATGACATGACTACACGCTACATGACATGACTACATGCTACATGACTACACGCTACATGACTACACGCTACATGACATGACTACACGCTACATGACATGACTACATGCTACGTGATATGACTACACGCTACATGACATGACTACACGCTACATGACATGACTACATGCTACGTGATATGACTACACGCTACATGACATGACTACACGCTACATGACATGACTACACGCTTCTAGACCTTATCTGCTGCCTTTGATCCTCCTCTCCACCCTCTCCGAGTTGGGCATCTCCAGCGCTGCTCACTCTTGGATTGCGTCCTACCTGACAGGTCGCTCCTACCAGGTGGTGTGACGAGAATCTGTCTCTGCACCACGTGCTCTCACCACTGGTGTCCCCCAGGGCTCAGTTCTAGGCCCTCTCCTATTCTCTCTATACACCAAGTCACTTGGTTCTGTCATATCCTCACATGGTCTCTCCTATCATTGCTACGCAGACGACACACAATTCATTTTCTCCTTTCCCCCTTCTGATAACCAGGTGGCGAATCGCATCTCTACATGTCTGGCAGACATATCAGTGTGGATGACGGATCACCACCTCAAGCTGAAACTCGGCAAGACGGAGCTGCTCTTCCTCCCGGGGAAGGACTGCCCGCTCCATGATCTCGCCATCACGGTTGACAACTCCATTGTGTCCTCCTCCCAGAGTGCAAAGAACCTTGGCGTGACCCTGGACAACACCCTGTCGTTCTCCGCTAACATCAAAGCGGTGACCCGATCCTGCAGGTTCATGCTCTACAACATTCGCAGAGTACAACCCTACCTTACACAGAAAGCGGCACAGGTCCTAATCCAGGCACTTGTCATCTCCCGTCTGGATTACTGCAACACGCTGTTGGCTGGGCTCCCTGCCTGTGCCATTCAACCCCTAGAACTTATCCAGAACGCTGCAGCCCATCTGGTGTTCAACCTTCCCAAGTTCTCTCATGTCACCCCGCTCCTCCGCACACTCCACTGGCTTCCGGTTGAGGCTTGCATCTACTACAAGACCATGGTGCTTGCCTACGGAGCTGTGATGGGAACGGCACCTCCTTACCTTCAGGCTCTGATCAGACCCTACACCCAAACGAGGGCACTACGTTCATCCACCTCTGGCCTGCTGGCCCCCCTACCTCTACGGAGGCACAGTTCCCGCTCAGCCCAGTCAGAGCTGTTCGTTGCTCTGGCACCCCAATGGTGGAACAGGCTCCCCCACGACGCCAGGACAGCGCAGTCACTGACAGTGGCGGCTCCTGAAAAAATTCTCAGGAGGGGCAATTTTTCTGATGATTTAGGTGACCTACACACATTTAAAAAAAGATATGTCCAGCAACAACATGAAGATAGGGGCAGCATATAAGTCAATACCAGAAGCATTTATTGACTGATCTCAAAAGTGTTGGCTTACCAGGGTTGGTGGAGCCCTCAGTTTCATCTTTGCCTCGCAAAGCTAACTCAAACACTCCGCAAAACTTCACACACTGGATTAGCCGGCTGAGGATGTGGCGGTTCTTGCTAATGTCGTAGTAAATATATTTGTTATAGTGAATATGGAATATGATATGTTGAGTAAAATGTTGTGCTAAGATCTATTTAGGTCAGGAGCTGGTTATAAGTTCTGTTCCTATCCAATAACAATGGACAAAAGGGTCCTATCTTGTCAGCCTTGTCAGCAGGTGGCCAAGGACAACACCCACGCCATAGGCCTCTCAGTTCTTCCAACTCACGAGTTCTTGCTCTGAGGACACACACACACACAAACACACACACACACACATCATCACTGTTAAACACACACACACACACACACATCATCACTGTTAAACACACACACACACACACACACACAAAAATCCCCTCTCTTAGGCTGAACATTTGAAGACAGAGAACCCGACTCAGAGCCAATGCAACAGTGACAGTAGCCTGCAGGGGACCTCGCCCAACTCATCAGGACCAATCAGAAGATCAGAACTACTAGATTGAACCTACTTCATTTATTGCATAAAATGTCTGCACACAATGTTTCGGGGCTCTCTTCAGATAATAATAATAATAATAATAATAATAATAATATGCCATTTAGCAGACGCTTTTATCCAAAGCGACTTACAGTCATGCGTGCATACATTTTTGTGTATGGGTGGTCCCGGGGATCGAACCCACTACCTTGGCGTTACAAGCACCATGCTCTACCAGCTGAGCTACAGAAAGTGGATACTCATGGATGCGCATTGCAATTGTAAAATGTCAACACAATTGGAGACACCACGTCATTTTTGGAGACATGTTATTGACAGTAAACTATTGTAGATGCGACTGCTAACTAACTAAAACATTTTAGCTGGCTAGCTAATCATCTTAGCTAAATGTGGGGCAAACAATTCAGTTATTTACCGTTAATTTGAGGGATTGGGGTGAAAGAAATCGAGTTACATAGTGATACTTTACGATATACTGTATTGACAATATCGCAATATTTTAGCGCTAGTTGGCTGTACCTGAACCAAAACACCATTATTGTTCCTTCATAGCTTGTTCTCAATCTTTTCACATTGGGAACCAATTTGTTTTCAGCACTTTTATTTCCATGACTGATCAAAACTCGTTCTCATGGCTTTCTGATCCCTCTGCAACAGACATATGGTGCGCAATAAAATCACAGTATCGAATCGCAATACGTATAGAATCATGAGACTCGCAATGCTGATGCATATATCTTATCGTGAGGTTCCTGGCAATTCCCAGCCCAAGTTCATTTGCCACAACAAATCTCTTCGCTAGCAAACGCGATGTCTTCTCCAAAACGGCAATGTGTCTCCAGCAATGTTTACTTTTTTGACGTTCTATGGCATCTCCACTTTCCAAGCATATATGACCACATGTAATATTTTGGTAAGTGATGCAAATAGTGAACTATGTAGGGCCAGGATGTAAAATATATGTAGCTGCAGCAATTTCTCTTATCTGATATGGTAAGTAATGGGGCTTAATTTATAGCTCCCTAAGAGTTTGACGAACGGGTCCGTGAACGCGATTCCAGATATATTTACCTCTGAATAAACTGCCTTTATTACACCATATCCACATCCAGTAAACTTGTGATTATCAACACTAACCTCATCGTTGTGGCGGCGGACAGCTAGCCTGTATCCCTCGTCATCCAGTTGAGTGAGTGGCAATGTCTTTTTTCGTTCGTACCAATTTTTGGAAAATCCTCGGGTGTAGGACTTTCCGCCTTTAGTAGAAACCTGTTGAATTATTAAATTTGGTCTGGGAGGTCCTAATTGTTTCGTTGCCAATTTATCTTCATTTGTTCGCCGACAAAAAGGAACTTCTTTCAAACAATCCACTCTTTTCTCAGTTACGTTCATGGTTACGTAACGTATGACGAAAGCGCGTAAGTGCAAGCCCACAGACACCCATTGAGATTGTATTGAAGGCTCTGAAATTTGAAAAAAATAGATTTTACATGGGAGTCTATGACAGAAGTTCTGGGCGATTTTCAATCTGACTGAAATCGCCCCAAAAGGGGGTGGAGCCATTTGAAGCACGACTTTAGCCTGATTCGACATTTAGTGGCAGTGTGGCACTGTGGCAGATCAGACGTATAGATTACAACACTGATAACTACTGTTGCAGTGATATAATTGATTAGAAAAAAAATCCCTTCCTTTTCCCGTTTGGCAGTGCGTCGCCCATATCGCCCTATTGAACAGGCCGTCCCTGGTCACTGACCACCTTCCGGAGACACTTCAAACCCTACCTCTTTAAGGAATACCTGGAATAGTATAACAGTAATCCTTCTACCCCACCCAATAAAAAAAAAAAAACTGTGTTCACACTGGCTGTTACGATTGATGGTTCAGATCAGACATAAGACAATTTAAGAATGGTTCATGTATTTCTATGTACAATAATATGTATTTTGTTTTCAAAATCAACACATGGTGTGGAGTTCCAGACACTTTGCAGGCATACAGTATTTTTACATGTACATTTTAGTCATTTAGCAGACGCTCTTATCCAGAGCGACTTACAGTTAGTGAGTGCATATATTTATTTATTTTTCTTTATTTGTTCATACTGAAGGCATCTGCAGTTCCAGAGACTGGCCACCGCGTGGAGACAAAGGACAGCTCGTCCCTTCTCTTACTGGCTCCTCCCTCAATTTCTGAGTTTCATAGAACTCATAGATAATTATGAGGGCTCCCGAGTGGTGCAGCGGTCTAAGGCAGTGCATCTCAGTGCTTGAGGCGTCACTACAAACCCCCAGGTTCGATTCCAGGCTGTATCACAACCGGCCGTGATTGGGAGTGCCATAGGACAGCGCACAATTGGCCCAGCGTTGTCTGGTTTGGCCGGTGTAGGCCATCATTGTAAATAAGAATTTGTTCTTAACTGACTTGCCTAGTTAAATAAAGGTTAAATAAATAAAAATAATCTCTAGTTCCCAACAGAGACTAGAGCTTGCCAGTTTGTAGTCATAAAACCCGGATATAAATTACCTCTGGTTCGTTCAGCCATCCCTATGGGAAAAATGAATGTGGAATGAATAGGGTTTTGAAATATATGCCGAAAATAAGGTCTGAGGTTAACACAGATTTAGGAGATCTCATACGTTTTGTTCTATGAGATAATAGCAGTCAGTTAACATTACCTTAATGGATTATTAAGCCTTTATGTGCTTAGTTTTTTTAATCATTACATAGATTTTTCACAAACAAAAAAAAGTGAAGTTAGCTGATGAAGATTATCTTCATAGAACAAAACGTATTTGTTAACCACAGACCATATTTTCGCCTTTTATCCAAAAAACCCACAAACACGCCATTCATTTTCCAGGTAGGCTTTGTCCAAGGAACCATGGCGGAGTTAGTGCCTACAAAAAGACGCCATTTCTATTTCTCTCTATGGCAGGGGTGTCAAACGTCCGGCCCGCGGGCCGGATCAGGCCCGCAAACGGGTTTAATCCGGCCCGCGAGATGATTTTGTAAAGTATAAAAATGCGCTGCAATTTTTCAATAAAATAAACTGCTGTTCCAATTGCGTCCACTGGATGGCGCAATAGCAATTGTGTTAAGCAAGCAAACTGTTTATACCGGGGCAGAGCAAGTAGGTCAAGTCTGTGTTTACTCACAGCCGAGACATCAGTGACGCTGCAGTGAAAGCTAGCTACCTCATTGCTAATGAAATCGCAGTGGCTTCAAAACCATTTAGTGAGGGTGAATTTGTAAAAACATGCATGATGAAGGCAGCTGAGATTGTGTGCCCTGAAAAGCGTCAGGCTTTTGTAAATATCAGCCTGACAAGAAACACAGTTGCAGACAGGATTTCCGATCTTTCAGTGGATTTGGACAGCCAGTTGAAGCAAAAAGTAAAGTCATTTATTGCGTTTTCGGTTGCAATTGATGAAAGCACGGACATTACAGATGTTGCACAACTGGCCATTTTCATCCGTGGAGTTGATGACACATTGACCGTCACCGAGGAGTTCGTGGAGTTGGTGCCGATGGCAGATACAACGACAGCAGCTGATATTTTTACCGCACTCGTCGGCGCGCTGGACAGGGTCGGAGTGGGCTGGTCCCGCGCTGTCAGCCTGGCTACAGATGGTGCGCCCTCAATGATCAGGAAAAAAGCAGGCGTTGTGACAAAGTTCAGAGAGAATGTGCAATCTGCAAATGGAGGACGTGATTTTTGGACTTTTCACTGTATTTTGCACCAGGAGGCTTTGTGTTGCAAGTCATTAAAGATGGATAACGTCATGAAGGTGGTCATCCAAACTGTTAATTTCATCCGATCCAGAAGCCTGAATCACCGTCAGTTTGACAGCCTTCTCAGAGAGAAAGACCACATCTATGGCCTGCCATACCGACACTGAGGTAAGATGGTTAAGCTGAGGTGCTGTGCTGAGGCGTTTCTTTGATTTACGAGAATGAAATCATGGAAGAAAAGGGCAAACCAGTGTTAGAATTCATTCTGCAGAATGGATGCAGGACCTTGCATTTATGGTGGATGTTACAGAGCACCTGAATAACTTGAACAAACAGCTGCAAGGGCGCAACAAAGTTGTCACGCAGTATTATGACAGCATACGTTCTTTCAAGTTGAAGCTGTCATTGTGGGAGACGCAACTTGCCGGTGGTGATGCAGCTCACTTCCCCTGTCTGAAAAATGTGTGCGCGACCCAACATGTGGCAGACATGAAGCGGTTCAAAGATAAAATAACGGGACTGTTACGGGAGTTTGAGCAACGCTTTCAGATTTTTGGTGAACTGGAGAAAGACTTCAACGTTTTTTGCTCGCCATTCACCGTGAATCCCTCTGATCTGCCCGTCAGCATCCAACTTGAAATAATAGACTTGCAGTGTGACTCGGATTTGAAGGGCAAATTTGCCGCAGCTAGCTTGGACACATTTTATCAGAATCTCTTGCCAGGTTACCCCAACTTGACAGCCCTCGCTGCAAAACTGTTGTGCATGTTTGGAACCACATATCTTTGTGAGCAAGTTTCTCTGTAATGAGCATAAATAAAACAAAGCTGCGCTCAAGGCTCACGCACAAGCACTTGAATCACATCCTGAAGTTGGCTGCCACTCAGGATGTGACGCCTGATATTGATGCGCTGGTGAAAGCTAAAAGATGCCAGGTATCAGGAGTCAAAAAAACTATGCAACCCCACTTAAAGTGCTACATGAGACACCCTGATATAGTTCTGTGATCTGTGATATACTTCTGTGAATCACTGAGGCATTGTGTGTTTGTGTGTTCTTTGTCCTCAGAACTTTCAAATAACTTGAGGTGTTTTATGATTAATAGTGATGTTGTGCTTTTGGACACACTGTCCTCAGGCTCCAGCTTTATGTTTATATGTTTTTATGTTGATGTGCTATTGTTTTTAATTGATTTTGTTTTATTTGTATATTTAACCTATTCTTGACTCTGTGGTTCTTGCACTTGTTTGGGGAACAGGATTTCATTCTTTTTATCTACATTTCTGCCTGAGAAATGACCCCCTGATATAGTTCTGTGATCTGTGAAACAGTTCTGTTAATCACTGAGGCATTGTGTGTTTGTGTTATTTTTCTTTAGAATTTTCAAATAAACTTGACGTGTTTTATGATTAATAGTGATGTTGTGCTTGTACTATTTTGGACACACTGTCCTCAGGCTCCAGCTTTATGTTGTATGTTGATCGTATTAAAACAAAGAAAACAATCTGAAGTTGTTGTTTTTAAGTTATATATACCATGATTTTACTGGTCCGGCCCACTTGGGAATAGATTTTCCTCCATGTGGCCCCTGAGCTAAAATGAGTTTGACACCCCTGCTCTATGGTGTCTCCAGTTTTGAACAAACTGATGTTATACTGAAAACCCGTTTGTTAGTTATAGACTGTAGGCGAGGTCACACTGTAATCTCTTCCAGTAGCACACTCACACCTCTCTAGATGCAGACAGAGAGAGAGAGAGAGAGTGTCTCTTTGTCTGTCTTGGTGTCTCTATATCTCTCTCTGTGTCTCTCTCGCAGGATAATAGGAAGGGAACTACCTGACTGGAACAGGCCCAGCGGTTCTATTCCCGGGCTCAGTGGTTGTGTCAAATCACCATACTTTGCGTTTGAACAATTTCTACATGAATCACGTTATTCAAAGTCAAAACCAGATTCCTATTTTTCCTGTTTAAATTCCGTGAGTGACACAAGCACAGCCAGGTTGCGCGCTTCGGAGTGGACGTCAGTCAGTGCGCGTGTCAGTCAATCCAACCCTTCCGGACAGAGAGCGAGAGAGAGCGCCGCAGGTTCACATCCCCTCTAGAGAGGAGCGCTCAGCTATCGCCCAGCGCTCCGCGAGCCACGGTCTCATCCCGTTCTGTCCCGTGTGCCTGGAGCTTTAACTCCGTGGTGTTGTTCACACCTCTCTCCGCCAGCCCACGCGAATAACGGGTGACCCTTCCTGCTCTCCGGTGAGTCAGTCGGTGTGTGTTTGCGACTCTTTATAGCTGTGTGAGACTGAGTGTCAACCTCTGTAGCCTAAACTAAGATACTCAGTGTGTGTGTATGTGTTTCTATGGCAAAGTAAAAATGTCTGTGTGTAGCAATGTAAATGGTATATTGGTATATTGGTTTTGGCTGTTTCCCCCGATTTCTGAGGGCACAGGCCCAGGTATGAAACTCTCTCTCTCTCTCTCTCTCTCTCTCTCTCTCTCTCTCTCTCTCTCTCTCTCTCTCTCTCTCTCTCTCTGTCTCTCTCTGTCTCTCTCCTGGTTAACAGGAAACACCACAGGATGCAGGGTGTGAGTGGAGCAGTAGTGATAGGACACTGAGCCCTACATTTTTCTCAAAGCGTAACCTTCAATGTAGAGAAAGAGAGGATGGTGGAGATATACAGAGAATAGGAGGGGAGAGAGAGAGAGGGAGGGGGGGGGGGGGGGGATAGTGAGAGCAGTGGCGGTCGGTGCAGTTTAAGATGAGGGAGCACGATTTTTATTTCTTCATGAGCATGGCCTTATTTCTATTACAGCATATTGGATGACTGTCATTCATATTCCATTCACCCAGTTCAATTTAACAGCGATAGGTTTAGGCTACTACATGATACTCACATGTTCCCTATACCCATCATGAGGCTGCTACAACCTAGCCTATGAATGAAAGTTTACAACGTAGGTGCACACAGGTCGAGAGAAAAAACACAGTTCACTTTCATAGCAGCCACGTTGTATGCCTGATCGCATCTATGCGTGGTCCTCTGTAGCTCAGCTGGTAGAGCATGGCGCTTGAAACGCCAGGGTAGTGGGTTCGATCCCCGGGACCACCCATACACAAAAATGTATGCACGCATGACTGTAAGTCGCTTTGGATAAAAGCGTCTGCTTAATGGCATATTATTATTATTATATTATATTATCTACACGCGCTCCTCCTCTCACCTTTTCCCTTCACTTGTGGACTTCAATGTACAACACATCAACTTTCCAAGCCAAACCATATCATAACCGCTACACACAGCCTACATCGTTGTCACCATATTAGCTAAAGTAACGTCATAGTCAACATAGCTAATAGAACTAACGCGTTAGTAAACCCGCTACAATCATGCAGTAACATTACAGTGGATAGTCAGTAAGCAGTTTAGCACTTACACCGGCGGACCCCAGTGGCAATAAATTAGTAAAACCAAAAGCTTACCTTGACTTGGAAGAGTTCCAGTGTTGTGTTTGAGTAGGCTAAACTAGCTAGCTGCGTTTGCTAGCTAAGTAAGTGAAACTGAAAGTGAACAAAAATGAATATCTCTCTCTTGCTTCTCCTTCATTTTGGAAGAAATTAATTTGTTCAAAACGTTTCAACTATTGTCTTTCTCTCTATTTGAGTCAACTACTCATCACAGTGCTAGCTAGCTGTAGCTTATGCTTTCAGTACTGGATTCATTCTCTGATCCTTTGATTGGGTGGACAACATGTCAGTTCATGCTACAAGAGCTCTGATAGGTTGGAGGACGTCCTCCGGAAGTTTTCATAATTACTGTGTAAGTCTATGGAAGGGGGTGAGAACCATGAGCCTCCTATGTTTTGTATTGAAGTTAACGTACCCAGAGGAGGATGCAAGTTAGCTGTCCTCCGGCTACACCATGGTGCTACCCTACAGAGTGCTGTTGAGGCTACAGTAGACCTTCATTGCAAAACAGTGTGTTTTAATCAATTATTTGGTGACATGAATATATTTAGCATAGTTTTATCAAAAAATGATAATTTTTTAAAATGTTTTACCATTTAAATTTTTATGAAATTCACTGAGGAGGAATGTCCTCCCCATCCTCCTCTGAGGAGCCTCCACTGAGTGAGAGGTACAGGGGGAGGTTGGGGGGTAGAAAAACAGAGAGAAGGATGAAGGGGGAGGGAGAGATGGAAAAGTTCTGGGAAGTCAGCTGTCTCAGGCACAGGGTCTTCCTGTTTCCACGTGATGTCATCACATCCTCCTCCATAGAGAAAAGTAGAGAAAGGGAGCGATAGAGTGAAAGAAGGCTTCAGTGGGCGTCAAAGAGAGACTGAAGGATATAGAGTGAAAGAAGGCTTCAGTGGGCGCCTGCCTCTAGCATACTATAGCCTCTACCAAGAGGTCTGAACCTTTATGGCATAGGAGTACACTCATCCTGTAATCGACAGAGCCGAAGATTCCCCTTATATCGTTAATGAGCCACGTCCAAAAAGCCATTTGTCAAGCTAACAGAAAAGTGTCAGGCTATATCTTATTTTCCATATAATGCACTAGGCTACTTTTGACCAGAGCCATATTCCTCTACTGTAGTACTTTTTGCCCTCCCTATGTAGCATCCCTCCCTATGTACTATGTAGCATATCTCCCTATGTAGCATCCCTCCCTATGTACTATGTAGCATCTCTCCCTATGTAGCATCCCTCCCTATGTACTATGTAGCATATCTCCCTATGTAGCATCCCTCCCTATGTACTATGTAGCATATCTCCCTATGTAGCATCCCTCCCTATGTACTATGTAGCATCTCTCCCTATGTAGCATCCCTCCCTATGTACTATGTAGCATATCTCCCTATGTAGCATCCCTCCCTATGTAGCATCCCTCCCTATGTACTATGTAGCATCTCTCCCTATGTAGCATCCCTCCCTATGTAGCATCTCTCCCTATGTAGCATCCCTCCCTATGTAGCATCCCTCCCTATGTAGCATCCCTCCCTATGTAGCATCCCTCCCTATGTAGCATCCCTCCCTATGTAGCATCCCTCCCTATGTAACATCCCTCCCTATGTATCATCCCTCCCTATGTATCATCCCTCCCTATGTAGCATCCCTCCCTATGTAGCATCCCTCCCTATGTAGCATCCCTCCCTATGTAGCATCCCTCCCTATGTAGCATCCCTCCCTATGTAACATCCCTCCCTATGTATCATCCCTCCCTATGTATCATCCCTCCCTATGTAGCATCCCTCCCTATGTAGCATCCCTCCCAATGTAACATCCCTCCCTATGTAGCATCCCTCCCTATGTAGCATCCCTCCCTATATGGCTCTAGACAAAACTAGCCCAGTGGGCCTACAGTACACTAGGCATATATATAGGGAATAGGCTACACTGTCATGTTGTCAGATGCAGCCTTTGATTCACCACCGTTATTTTCTCCTAATCTAGTGTTCCATTTATTGCTCTGTAATTTGATTTCAAAATAACTGACTTAACAGGCTCAGTGTGAACTGTACGCACAGCCCTTCACGCTTCACTGGCCATCGTCCCTTATAAAAACTCATCTGAAGTTACTCAGCAATAACAAAACTTACTCCACATAGCTGTGCATGCGTGTTGTTCCTGCTGTGAATTCCCTGCTGGGAGCAGTTTATCTGTAGGAGATTGGGCAGGAAAGGGTGTGTTTGGATGTCTGTGAGTGTGATGAATGAGGGTGGTGTGTGTCTGCTATGTGTTTTCAGTCCCGAGAAAATGGTTTATGTTTGAAAAATACCTCGATGTTCATTAGCTAGGCAATTTAGGTGGGAATAGCCTGAGTTGGATTTGAACCAGTGAACTTCTTGTAACCTGTTGAGTGCATGGAGAGTCACTGCCTGTAGATCAGGGGTGGCCAACCCTCCTTCTTGAGAGATTCTGGGTGTGCTGGGTTTTGTTCCACCACTGCTTTAACATGATTCTAGTAATCAGATGCTCATCAGGACCTTGATTAGCTGAATCAGGTGTGTTACAGTCAGTGGTGGAAAAAGTACCCAATTGTCATACTTGAGTAAAAGTATAGATACCTTAATAGAAAGTTACTCAAGTAAAAGTGAAAGTCACCCAGTAAAATACTACTTGAGTAAAAGTCAAAGTATTTGGTTTTAAATATACAGTACCAGTCAAAAGTTTGACACACCTACTCATTCAAGGGTTTTTCTTTATTTTTACTATTTTCTACATTGTAGAATAATAGTGAAGACATAAAAACGATGAAATAACACAGATGGAGTCATGTAGTAACCCAAAAAGTGTTAAACAAATCAAAATATATTTTATATTTGAGATTCTTCAAATAGCCACCCTTTGCCTTTATGACAGCTTTGCACACTCTTGGCATTCTCTCAACCAGCTTCACCTGGAATGCTTTTCCAACAGTCTTGAAGGAGTTCCCACATATGCTGAGCACTTGTTGGCTGCTTTTCCTTCACTCTGCGGTCCCACTCATCCCAAACCATCTCAATTGTGTAGGCCAGGTCATCTGATGCAGCACTCCATCACTCTCCTTGGTCAAAGAGCCCTTACACAGCCTGGAGGTGTGTTTTGGGTCATTGTCCTGTTGAATAACAAATGATAGCCCCACTAAGCCCAAACCAGATGGGATGGCATATCGCTGCAGAATGCGGTGGTAGCCATGCTGGTTAAGTGTGCCTTGAATTCTAAATAAGTCACAGACAGTGTCACCAGCAAAGCACCCCCACACCATCACACCTCCTCCTCCGTGCTTCATGTTGGGAACTACACATGCAGAGATAATCTGTTCACCCACACCGCCTCTCACAAAGACACTGCGGTGGGAACCAAAAATCTCACATTTGGACTCCAGACCAAAGTCCACCGGTCTAATGTCCATTGCTCGTGTTTCTTGGCCCAAGCAGGTCTCTTCATCTTATTGGTGTCCATTAGTAGTGGTTTCTTTGCAGCAATTCAACCATGAAGGCCTGATTCACACAGTCCCCTCTGAACAGTTGATGTTGAGATGTGTCTGTGAATTCTGTGAAGCATTTATTTGGGCTGCAATTTCTGAGGCTGGTAACTCTAATGAACTTATCCTCTGCAGCAGAGGTAATTCTGGGTCTTCCATTCCTGTGGCAGTTCTCATGAGAGCCAGTTTCATCATAGCGCTTGAAGGTTTTTGCGACTGCACTTGAAGAAACGTTGACATTTTCCGCATTGACTGACCTTCATGTCTTAAAGTAGTGATGGACTGTCGTTTCTCTTTGCTTATTTGAGCTGTTCTTGCCATAATATGGACTTGGTCATTTACCAAATAGGGCTATCTTCTGTATACCCCCCCTCTACCTTGTCACAACACAACTGAAAAAATAGCAAAAATTAAGAGTAGGTGTGTCCAAACTTTTGACTGGTGGTGTACTTAAGTATCAAAAGTAAATGTAATTCCAAACTATACTTAAGTATCAAAAGTAAAAGTATAAATCATTTCAAATTCATTTTATTAAGCAAAGCAGACGGTACCATTTTCTTGTTTTTAAAATGTTCAGATAGCCAGGGGCACACTCAGACATTATTTACAAAAGATGCATTTGTGTTTAGTGAGTCCGCCAGGCCAGAGGCAGTAGGGATGACCATGTGTTCTCTTGTGCGTGATTTCACAATTTTCCTGTTCTGCTAAGTATTCAAAATGTAACGAGTACTTTGGGTTGTCAGCGAAAATGTATGGAGTAAAAAGTACATAATTTTCTTTAGGAACGTAGTAAAGGAAAAGTTGTAAAGTACAGATACCCCCCAAAAAAGTACTTAAGTGGTACTTTAAAGTATTTGTATTAGTGTATAGGCATGGCATTATCTCCAAAACACTCTGATATAGTGTTGCTTCTTTTTTTCATCTACGCAAATGTCAGTTTAGGAGCGAGAGGGAGAGAGGGAGAGAGGGGGAGAGGGAGAGAGGGGGAGAGGGAGGGAGAGAGGGAGAGAGGGAGAGAGAGAGAGAGAGAGAGAGAGAGAGAGAGAGAGAGAACTGGTTAGGGTAGAGCAGAGGGGAACTACAGTGGTAAATTTACTCTGACATAATCAGACCTTACATGAACTGTAACCGCACTTCTGAGAACTGCAACATTCACACCAGACACACAGTTTCACTCACAGACATATACACTCTCCCTCACATACACTCGCAACCTCAGGTCTGTGGGGAAGTCAGTCTGGTCTGTGTTGCTTACCAGTCCGTCAGACAATCATCTCTCACTTTTTTTTTGTCAGTTCTCAACCTCTAGCTTAAAGGTCATTTTTAAAACAGACAGATTGGGTCCTGACTCCCCCAGGCCCTTGTCTGTCTGAGTGTTCATCAAAGGAGGAAGACAGTGGAGTCTGTTGGTTAGTCTGTTCCTTAGACTGTTGGTTAGTCTGTTGGTTAGTTGAGAAACAGTGTTTCAGCAATGAACATCAGAAGTCAGAGTGCCAAGTGTTGTTGTTGACAAGGGCCACAGGTACAGGGATGGAGCTTACCGTGTGTTTGTGTGTCTCTGTGTGTGTGTGGCTGACCTGCTGAAAAAAACAGCATAGATCAGCATAGGATGGTCATACTGGTCACCATCCTTCACTGTCTTTTGGACATTGGTCACTTTTGGACACTGGTCACCATCCTTCACTGTCTTTTGGACACTGGTCACCATCCTTCACTGTCTTTTGGACACTGGTCACCAGCCTTCGCTGTGTTTTGGTTACTGGTCACCAGCCTTCACTGTCTTTTGGACACTGGTTACCAGCTTTCACTGTTTTTTTGGACACTGTTCACCAGCCTTCGCTGTGTTTTTGACAATGGTCACCAGCCTTTGCTGTGTTTTGGACACTGGTCACCAGCCTTTGTTGTGTTTTGGACACTGGTCACCATCTACAGTGTTTGAAAAAAGTATTTGATCCCCTGCTGATTTTGTACGTTTGCCCACTGACAAAGAAATGATCAGTCTATAATTTTAATGGTAGGTTTATTTGAACAGTGAGAGACAGAATAACAACAAAAAAATCCAGAAAAACGCATGTCAAAAATGTTATAAATTGATTTGCATTTTAATGAGGGAAATAAGTGTTTGACCCCCTCTCAATCAGAAAGATTTCTGGCTCCCAGTTGTCTTTTATACAGGTAACGAGCTGAGATTAGGAGCACACTATTCAAGGGAGTGCTCCTAATCTCAGTTTGTTACCTGTATAAAAGACACCTGTCCACAGAAGCAATCAATCAATTAGATTCCAAACTCTCCACCATGGCCAAGACCAAAGAGCTCTCCAAGGATGTCAGGGACAAAATTGTAGACCTACATATGGCTGGAATGGGCTACAAGACCATCACCAAGCAGCTTGGTGAGAAGGTGACAACAGGTGGTGCGATTATTCGCAAATGTCAATCTCCCTCGGCCTGGGGCTCCATGCAAGATCTCACCTCGTGGAGTTGCAATGATCATGAGAACGGTGAGGAATCAGCCCAGAACTACACGGAGGATCTTGTCAATGATCTCAAGGCAGCTGGGACCATAGTCACCAAGAAAACAATTGGTAACACACTACGCCGTGAAGGACTGAAATCCTGCAGCGCCCGCAAGGTCCCCCTGCTCAAGAAAGCACATATACAGGCCCGTCTGAAGTTTGCCAATGAACATCTGAATGATTCATAGGAGAACTGGGTAAAAGTGTTGTGGTCAGATGAGACCAAAATCAAGCTCTTTGGCATCAACTCAACTCGCCGTGTTTGGAGGAGGAGGAATGCTGCCTATGACCCCAAGAACACCATCCCCACCGTCAAACATGGAGGTGGAAACATTATGCTTTGGGGGTGTTTTTCTGCTAAGGGGACAGGACAACTTCACCGCATCAAAGGGACGATGGACAGGGCCATGTACCGTCAAATCTTGGGTGAGAACCTCCTTCCCTCAGCCAGGGCATTGAAAATGGGTCGTGGATGGGTATTCCAGCATGACAATGACCCAAAACACACGGCCAAGGCAACAAAGGAGTGGCTCAAGAAGAAGCACATTAAGGTCCTGGAGTGGCCTAGCCAGTCTCCAGACCTTAATCCCATAGAAAATCTGTGGAGGGAGCTGAAGGTTCGAGTTGCCAAACGTCAGCCTTTGAAACCTTAATGACTTGGAGAAGATCTGCAAAGAGGAGTGGAACAAAATCCCTCCTGAGATGTGTGCAAACCTGGTGGCCAACTACAAGAAACGTCTGACCTCTGTGATTGCCAACAAAGGTTTTGCCACCAAGTACTAAGTCATGCTTTGCAGAGGGGTCAAATACTTATTTCCCTCATTAAAATGCAAATCAATTTATAACATTAACCTATCACTGAAATTATAGACTGATCATGTCTTTGTCAGTGGGCAAACTTACAAAATCAGCAGGGGATCAAATACTTTTTTCCCTCACTGTATATGATATGGTCATTATTTGAACTGGCTAGCCAGCTAACTTAACGTTAGCTAGCTAGCTAACAAGCTAGAAACGAACCAAAACATTGTTTAGAAAGTTGCCATGCAGCCTGTAGTTTTTGTGTTTATACTTTTTCATAACGACAACAACAAGTTTGATGTCAGACGACAATAGAATGTTCATGATGTCACTGTGACAACTGTCTACAGACATGTCGATAGACGTAGTGTAAACGAGCCTTTAGTCTTGAAATCTTTGGTTGTTTAGTGCACTACCATACTCACTCTGTTTAGCACATGGCCTCACATGTGAATCTCTAAATAGATAGGTGGGGCTAAGGCTTAAGAGGGTGTGAACGATGCTGAATGGGTGTAGACAAAGAAGAGCTCTTCAGTAGGTACCAAAACATTCAAAGGCCATTTTCTCAAAAGTGAGATTACAAGTTTAACAACTTTCAAAGCAGAATTACTTTCCCAACATTCTATTGTCGCGCTAGCAGAGCTGGTTAGGCTGTTTTCATGTTATCCAGAGCGTTGGTGACTGTAACTGTGCTGCTGGCAACAATTTAATTCAGCTTTTTTGCCAATGTTTACTGACACTGTCCATATTCAACGGGTGTTGTGCTTTTGTAAATTCATCAGTTATTCTGCACTCTGGCATACTCAGACTGAATTTACGAACGCACCTGAAATGTTTACTTGCGTAGTGGAGTCTTTTGTTAAGACATGTAGCTTAGCTAGCTAGGTAAACAATTAACCATAATCCCAACTCATGACGTTACTACCCTGCATGAATCTGCAGGTAGTTAACCAAACA
Source organism: Coregonus ussuriensis (assembly GCA_031479575.1). NCBI lineage: Eukaryota > Metazoa > Chordata > Actinopteri > Salmoniformes > Salmonidae > Coregonus > Coregonus ussuriensis. The sequence goes on along the minus strand of CM062480.1, from coordinate 7,249,235 downwards.
GGTTAAATGTTAGCTAGCTAACATTAGGCTCTAACAAGCAAAGCAAATGGCTCTGAGATACGAATAATAAGATCATACACGTAATGTTAGCTAGTGAGCCAGCCAGCTAATGTTAGCTAGCCAGTTAAACAATGAACCATAATCCCAACTCATGACTTTACTACCCTGCATGAATCTGCAGGTAGCTAACCAACCAGGTTAAATGTTAGCAAGCAAATGGCTCTGAGATACGAATAATAAGATCATAACGTAACGTTAGCTAGCTAGCTAACAGTACAATTTAACTTGAAATGAAACCACTTTCTGTCAAAATTAGAAACGTGTAATATCTGAAAATGTAGCTCGCTAGACTATCTTACCCGTATACATCATGCATGATGGACGTGTCTCCTTGTCATGGATGCCACGGTTGCCCTTAGTTTGAAGATGTAATGTATTCGTATTTACAGATACCGTACAAGTTTGTTATTAATGCACATGAAAGTTCACATGTTCCAGAAGGCATTTCTGCCAAAAAATGAAAAATGGCTCTCCTGTGAAGTAGTGACCCGCGACATACGCCTAGTTTCCTGAAACGAGTCACATATTACTGGACAATAATCAAGATAAGATAAAAGCCTGCAGGACTTCCTTTGTGGAGTGTGGTGTCAAAAAAGCAGAGCATCTCTTTATTACGGACAGGCCTCTCCCCATCTTTACAACCATTTAATCTATATGTGTTGACCATGACAGTTTACAATCTAAGGTAACACAAAGTAATTTAGTGTCCTCAACTTGTTCAACAGCCACACCATTCATTACCAGATTCAGCTCAGGTCTAGAACTTAGGAAATGATTTGTACCAAATATAATGCTTTTAGTTTTAGAGATGTTAAGGAGAAGTTTATTACTGGCCACCCATTCCAAAACAGACAGCAACTCTTTGTTAAGCGTTTCAGTGACTTCATTAGCTGTGGTTGCTGATGTGTATATGGTTGAATCATCAGCATACATGGACATGCTTTGTTTAATGCCAGTGGCAGGTCATTGGTAAAAACAGAAAAGAGTAGACGGCCTAAAGAGCTGCCCTGAGGTACACCACACTTTACATGTTTGACATTAGAGAAGCTTCCCTTTGAGAAAACCCCCTGCGTTCTATTAGATAGGTGGCTCTGAATCCACAATATGGCAGAGGTTGAAAAGCCATAACACCATCCTCAGTAGCATTCCATCTACATAAGTTGTCAATGCCAGGAGGTTTGTCATTATTGATCGATAACAATACTTTTTCCACCTCTCCCACACTAACTTTACAAAATTCAAACTTGCAATGCTTTTCTTTCATTATTTGTTTTTTATGCATGAATACGATGGCTCACTGTTCATTGTTGGCATTTCCTGCCTAAGTTTGCCGACTTTGCCAATGAAGTAATCATTAAAATAATTGGCAACATCAAATGGTTTTGTGATGAATAAGCCATCAGATTCGATGAAGGTGGAGTTGAATTTGTCTTTCTGCCCGTAATTTCATTTAAAGTGCTCCAATGTTTTTTTTTCCCATCATTCTTTATATCATTGATCTTGGCTTCATAATACAGTTTCTTTTTTTTTTGGTTGAGTTTTGTCACATCATTTCTCAATTTGCAGTCAGTCAGCCAGTCAGATGTGCAGCCAGACTTATTAGCCACTCCTTTTGCCCCGTCTCTTTCAACCATACAGTTTTTAAATTCCTCATCAATCCATGGAGCCTTAACAGTTCTAACAGTCAGTTTCCTAACAGGTGCATGTCAATAATTGGAAGAAGCAATTTCATAAATTCATCAAGTGCAGCGTCTGGATGCTCCTTATTAATCACATGAGACCAACAAATATTTTTAACATCATCCACATAAATCACAGCAATTTTAGGCCCAGCTGTTGGAACTTTGGCTTTCCTGGAAATAGCCACTATATTGTGATCACTGCATCCAATGGGTACGGATACAGCTTTAGAACAAAGTTCTACAGTATTAGTAAAAATGTGATGGATATGTGTTGATGATCTTGTTCCTGTAGTGTTTGTAAACACCCTGGTAGGTTGATTAATAACCTGAACCAGATTACAGGCACTGGTTACAGTGAGAAGCTTCCTCTTGAGCGGACAGCTTGATGAAAACCAGTCAATATTCAGGTCCCCAAGAAAGTATGCCTTTTTGTTTACAGCACATTCACTGTCAAGCATTTCACACATTTAGATACTGACTGTTAACACTTGGCGGCCTATAGCAAAACCGCAAAAGAAAAGGCTTTATATACAGCAACACCTCCCCCATAAGCATTCCTGTCTCTTCTATAGATGTTACATCCTTGAATTGCTATTGCTGTATCATCAAAGGAATTATCTAAGTGAGTCTCAGAAATGGCTAATATATTAATGTTATCTGATGTTAACAAGTTATTGATTTCATGAACCTTATTTCTAAGGCTACATACAGTATATTAATATGGGCTATTTTCAGCCCTTTCCTGGGTATCTTATCAGATATAGACATAATATGGAAAAGAGCGAACAAAGGAAAAGAAAAAAATACATTCAGCTGTCCATTAATCAGTTGGTGTGTGTGTGTGCTACAGGGTTGAAGCTACGAACCCATAGGCTTGGCTCTCTCATCACTTCCAGGCTTTTGGGAGGGAGGGTGACCAATGACCCTGTCATAGTGGATGTAAGCAATGTCCCCACCCGCTCTGGCACCTTTCATGGCTGCGATAAGATCTTTCCTCTTCTGGCGCACAGCTTCAGGATTATCCTTGTTGAGGAAGATGTACGTTTCTCTCAAGTTCTTGGCTCTTTCCAGAACAGCTACAGTGCCTTGCAAAAGTATTCATCCCCCTTGGCGTTTTTCCTATTTTGTTGCATTACAAACTGTAATTTAAATGTTTTTTTTTTGTGGATTTCATATAATGGACATACACAAAATACTCAAAATTGGTGAAGTGAAATAAAAAAACGAACTTGTTTAATTTTTTTTGGACTAAATAAGTAACAGAAAAGTGGTGGGTGCATATGTATTCACCCCCTTTGCTATGAAGCCCCTAAATAAGATCTGGTGCAACCAATTACCTTCAGAAGTCACATAATTAGTTAAATAAAGTCCACCTGTGTGCAATCTAAGTGTCACATCATCTGTCGCATGATCTCAGTAAACAGTTGAAGTCGGAAGTTTACATACACCTTAGCCAAATACATTTAAACTCAGTTTTTCACAATTCCTGAGGGAATTAGGAAGCTGGCTAGCGGCTAGGCTAGCTGCTATGCCAAGCAGCTCCTCAGACCTGGCCTTGGTCGGCAGGATCACTGGACAAATAGTATTGTCGCCAGCAACCGATGCCAACCAAGTCGCGGGATCCAAACTCAAAAGGTAGCTAGCTAGTAACTTTTTCAATAAACTTTCAGAACTTTCGAAAACAACAAACTTTCGAAAACAACAAACCGAGTTCTCCCTCGTTCTGCGTTCAACAGGAAGTGAAGGAAGTTTAAGAGGGGGTGACCTAAATGTTCTTAATAAGACATGCAGGACCAGCATAGGCCAGCTCAGTCACCAGGATACCAGCATCACCAGCTTGACCAGCTAGTCGGTCAACCTAACCAGCTAGACCATGCTGGTCAGACCAGCACTGACCAGCTCGGACCAGCATAGACCAGCATGGACTAGCATGGACCAGCATGGACCAGCATGGACTAGCATGGACTAGCATGGACCAGCATGGACTAGCATGGACCAGCATGGACTAGCATGGACCAGCATGGACTAGCATGGACCAGCATGGACTAGCATGGACTAGCATGGACTAGCATGGACCAGCATGGACTAGCATGGACAAGCATGGACTAGCATGGACCATCATGGACTAGCATGAACCAGCATGGACTAGCATGGACCAGCATGGACTAGCATGGACTAGCATGGACTAGCATGGACCAGCATGGACTAGCATGGACCAGCATGGACTAGCATAAACCAGCATAGACCAGTATCGACCAATTTGAAATTTAGGCTGGTCTATGCTGTTTTTTTCAGCAGGGTGTGTGTGTGTGTGTGTGTGTGTGTGTGTGTGTGTAGCCTCGTCACGAACCAGGCTTCCCTACAGTGGGAGAAATCAGCTGAAGAGGGGTCGGAACCCGGTGTAAGCTAACATATGGCATTGTTTTAAAATGGTCATACCATGGATTATTTAGCTATTTGATTTTAGGGCCACTTTCAAAATAAAATATTGAATTTGGCCTTTACTACTATAGCCCATAGAAATGCATTGAAAACACATTCATAGGTGGCAAACATAAATCATAAGGAATAAGGTTTTAAAGTGCCTGTCCTATATCTAGGAGATATTAGAAAGCTCAATGTTTTTTTCGGACACATATTTAACCCCTTGTTTTTGTTGGCCACAAAACTACCTCCATACTTCCATTCATTTGTATGGGTTACCTTCAGACGAGTCCCGTGACACTTGTTGGGGTCATAGAGCAAAACAGAGAACACCATTGGGTTTGTGAGAGTCTCATCTTTCCATAGAGTAGTCATATTAATTTATAGGCCAAACCGTTCGGATGCTTCATTTTGTTAGAAGACCGATTTTCGGGATTTCAAATGGTCTGACAAACACTGCTGTAGTTCTGCCACCTTCCACCGCAGAAGGCCGACGTCGGCAGATGCGGTGGTTTGAGACGCAGCCCATATCCAGATATCTTTCTGTGGCATTTGGTGGCAGCGGTTTTGAGGATTCTAGTGCGCTAAAAACAGAAAGTGCACGGACCACGTTTTGTATACGACGATGGAGCGCGAGTTGGGAGCTACCACAAAACTACCAAGGAACCAGGTACGGATGGCAGTAGCACAAGGCGGAATGCAGCAGGATATATTGTGGAGTGGGCTGGGGACGCACAGACAACCACATATCAGCAATCCTGCATTTTCTGTGGGCGAGAGGCAACGTGATCCACAGCTGTGCGCTAATGCTGGAGCTCATGGACTTGCTCAAACGGAGCATTAAAAAGCGCGAGCAACAGACAGGAGGCTCAGCTCCCATTGGTAGAGATGACGCTTATTGAGCTACAAGAAAACAGAGCTGGCATCGTGGCATAAGGCCAGCTGGGCCGATGGTGGTGGAGGCTCACCTGATCGCGCCAATCTGTACCCAGATCCAAAGGGACCGGTGGCAGTGACGTTCCAGCTGGACCCGTCACTGCCCAAGCTCACTGACAAAGATGAAATGTAGTGTACCTTGCAACGCTTGAATGGATGGCGGCTACGTGAGGCTGGCTGAGAGAAGCATGAGTGATTCGGCTCGTAAGTCTGCTAACAGGAAAGGCAACAGTGGTTCTCTGTAGCTCAGCTGGTAGAGCACGGCGCTTGTAACGCCAAGGTAGTGGGTTCGATCCCCGGGACCACCCATACACAAAAAAAAAAAAAATGTATGCACGCATGACTGTAAGTCGCTTTGGATAAAAGCGTCTGCTAAATGGCATATTTATTTAAGCCTATGTGACTATGGACATTAACTTCGTTCCTGATTATGACAGTGTTAAGGAATCGATTCTCAAAACGTATGAAATCAACAAAGACACTTAGAGAGTGGACTTTCGTGAAGCAAAGACAAAGTCGTACTTGGCTCTTAAGCCTTACAAGTTTGAGGGTAGACAGGCCAGGCACTTCCAACATAGTGGCAGACTATTTATCTCGTCACCCAGGCTCTGGGAAATGTGAAGAGAGATCTTCACGGGGTGCCTGCCATCTTTGTCTAGATGGGACGGCAGAGTATGAGAGAGTGGAAACATGGATGTGTTTGTGTTAATCCTTTGATATAAAATAATAATATGCCATTTAGCAGACGCTTTTATCCAAAGCGACTTACAGTCATGTGTGCATACATTTTTACGTATGGGTGGTCCCGGGGATCGAACCCACTACCCTGGCGTTACAAGCGCCGTGCTCTACCAATTGAGCTACAGAGGACCACATATACTTGCTAGTATCATAATCCATATTTCATCAACTTACAGTTATACGCATACTTTCATCATTACACCCTGATCCTGTTATTCTTAAGGCGTTGTGTGAAAGAGTATGTGATGTCATTTTGTTCTCTTCTTTTCCCTCTCTCCTCCCTGTATCTCTGATCACAGGTGATGAGTTGTACCTGTGACAGCGGGGAAGTCTATTTATTTATTTGGGTGCAAACGGGTGGGGCTTCAAGTCTCCTGGGTTCTGGGCCTGGGAGAACATGTGAGAGGGTGTCTCCGTGAGGAGCCCTTCTGTATTGCCACCCATATTATTTTCAGCCTGAGGGCCATGTAAGAAGCTACATTAAATCTCCCTTTTACTTTTGCCATGATACAATGTGGTCCTGAGGTATATTCAGTACGGTCCAGGCAACGGCCTCTCTAGTTTATACTGACTGGTGGTCCTGAGGTATATTCAGTACGGTCCAGGCAACGGCCTCTCTAGTTTATACTGACTGGTGGTCCTGAGGTATATTCAGTACGGTCCAGGCAACGGCCTCTCTAGTTTATACTGACTGGTGGTCCTGAAGTATATTCAGTACGGTCCAGGCAACGGCCTCTCTAGTTTATACTGACTGGTGGTCCTGAGGTATATTCAGTACGGTCCAGGCAACGGCCTCTCTAGTTTATACTGACTGGTGGTCCTGAGGTATATTCAGTACGGTCCAGGCAACGGCCTCTCTAGTTTATACTGACTGGTGGTCCTGAAGTATATTCAGTACGGTCCAGGCAACGGCCTCTCTAGTTTATACTGACTGGTGGTCCTGAGGTATATTCAGTACGGTCCAGGCAACGGCCTCTCTAGTTTATACTGACTGGTGGTCCTGAGGTATATTCAGTACGGTCCAGGCAACGGCCTCTCTAGTTTATACTGACTGGTGGTCCTGAGGTATATTCAGTACGGTCCAGGCAACGGCCTCTCTAGTTTATACTGACTGGTGGTCCTGAGGTATATTCAGTACGGTCCAGGCAACGGCCTCTCTAGTTTATACTGACTGGTGGTCCTGAGGTATATTCAGTACGGTCCAGGCAACGGCCTCTCTAGTTTATACTGACTGGTGGTCCTGAGGTATATTCAGTACGGTCCAGGCAACGGCCTCTCTAGTTTATACTGACTGGTGGTCCTGAGGTATATTCAGTACGGTCCAGGCAACGGCCTCTCTAGTTTATACTGACTGGTGGTCCTGAGGTATATTCAGTACGGTCCAGGCAACGGCCTCTCTAGTTTATACTGACTGGTGGTCCTGAGGTATATTCAGTACGGTCCAGGCAACGGCCTCTCTAGTTTATACTGACTGGTGGTCCTGAGGTATATTCAGTACGGTCCAGGCAACGGCCTCTCTAGTTTACACTGACTGGTGGTCCTGAGGTATATTCAGTACGGTCCAGGCAACGGCCTCTCTAGTTTATACTGACTGGTGGTCCTGAGGTATATTCAGTACGGTCCAGGCAACGGCCTCTCTAGTTTACACTGACTGGTGGTCCTGAGGTATATTCAGTACGGTCCAGGCAACGGCCTCTCTAGTTTACACTGACTGGTGGTCCTGAGGTATATTCAGTACGGTCCAGGCAACGGCCTCTCTAGTTTACACTGACTGGTGGTCCTGAGTTATATTCAGTACGGTCCAGGCAACGGCCTCTCTAGTTTATACTGACTGGTGGTCCTGAGGTATATTCAGTACGGTCCAGGCAACGGCCTCTCTAGTTTATACTGACTGGTGGTCCTGAGGTATATTCAGTACGGTCCAGGCAACGGCCTCTCTAGTTTATACTGACTGGTGGTCCTGAGGTATATTCAGTACGGTCCAGGCAACGGCCTCTCTAGTTTACACTGACTGGTGGTCCTGAGGTATATTCAGTACGGTCCAGGCAACGGCCTCTCTAGTTTACACTGACTGGTGGTCCTGAGGTATATTCAGTACGGTCCAGGCAACGGCCTCTCTAGTTTATACTGACTGGTGGTCCTGAGGTATATTCAGTACGGTCCAGGCAACGGCCTCTCTAGTTTACACTGACTGGTGGTCCTGAGGTATATTCAGTACGGTCCAGGCAACGGCCTCTCTAGTTTATACTGACTGGTGGTCCTGAGGTATATTCAGTACGGTCCAGGCAACGGCCTCTCTAGTTTATACTGACTGGTGGTCCTGAGGTATATTCAGTACGGTCCAGGCAACGGCCTCTCTAGTTTATACTGACTGGTGGTCCTGAGGTATATTCAGTACGGTCCAGGCAACGGCCTCTCTAGTTTATACTGACTGGTGGTCCTGAGGTATATTCAGTGCGGTCCAGGCAACGGCCTCTCTAGTTTATACTGACTGGTGGTCCTGAGGTATATTCAGTACGGTCCAGGCAACGGCCTCTCTAGTTTATACTGACTGGTGGTCCTGAGGTATATTCAGTACGGTCCAGGCAACGGCCTCTCTAGATTATACTGACTGGTGGTCCTGAGGTATATTCAGTACGGTCCAGGCAACGGCCTCTCTAGTTTATACTGACTGGTGGTCCTGAGGTATATTCAGTACGGTCCAGGCAACGGCCTCTCTAGTTTATACTGACTGGTGGTCCTGAGGTATATTCAGTACGGTCCAGGCAACGGCCTCTCTAGTTTATACTGACTGGTGGTCCTGAGGTATATTCAGTACGGTCCAGGCAACGGCCTCTCTAGTTTATACTGACTGGTGGTCCTGAGGTATATTCAGTACGGTCCAGGCAACGGCCTCTCTAGTTTATACTGACTGGTGGTCCTGAGGTATATTCAGTACGGTCCAGGCAACGGCCTCTCTAGTTTATACTGACTGGTGGTCCTGAGGTATATTCAGTACGGTCCAGGCAACGGCCTCTCTAGTTTACACTGACTGGTGGTCCTGAGGTATATTCAGTACGGTCCAGGCAACGGCCTCTCTAGTTTACACTGACTGGTGGTCCTGAGGTATATTCAGTACGGTCCAGGCAACGGCCTCTCTAGTTTATACTGACTGGTGGTCCTGAGGTATATTCAGTACGGTCCAGGCAACGGCCTCTCTAGTTTATACTGACTGGTGGTCCTGAGGTATATTCAGTACGGTCCAGGCAACGGCCTCTCTAGTTTATACTGACTGGTGGTCCTGAGGTATATTCAGTACGGTCCAGGCAACGGCCTCTCTAGTTTACACTGACTGGTGGTCCTGAGGTATATTCAGTACGGTCCAGGCAACGGCCTCTCTAGTTTACACTGACTGGTGGTCCTGAGGTATATTCAGTACGGTCCAGGCAACGGCCTCTCTAGTTTATACTGACTGGTGGTCCTGAGGTATATTCAGTACGGTCCAGGCAACGGCCTCTCTAGTTTACACTGACTGGTGGTCCTGAGGTATATTCAGTACGGTCCAGGCAACGGCCTCTCTAGTTTAAACTGACTGGTGGTCCTGAGGTATATTCAGTACGGTCCAGGCAACGGCCTCTCTAGTTTATACTGACTGGTGGTCCTGAGGTATATTCAGTACGGTCCAGGCAACGGCCTCTCTAGTTTATACTGACTGGTGGTCCTGAGGTATATTCAGTACGGTCCAGGCAACGGCCTCTCTAGTTTATACTGACTGGTGGTCCTGAGGTATATTCAGTACGGTCCAGGCAACGGCCTCTCTAGTTTATACTGACTGGTGGTCCTGAGGTATATTCAGTACGGTCCAGGCAACGGCCTCTCTAGTTTATACTGACTGGTGGTCCTGAGGTATATTCAGTACGGTCCAGGCAACGGCCTCTCTAGTTTATACTGACCGGTGGTCCTGAGGTATATTCAGTACGGTCCAGGCAACGGCCTCTCTAGTTTATACTGACTGGTGGTCCTGAGGTATATTCAGTACGGTCCAGGCAACGGCCTCTCTAGTTTATACTGACTGGTGGTCCTGAGGTATATTCAGTACGGTCCAGGCAACGGCCTCTCTAGTTTATACTGACTGGTGGTCCTGAGGTATATTCAGTACGGTCCAGGCAACGGCCTCTCTAGTTTATACTGACTGGTGGTCCTGAGGTATATTCAGTACGGTCCAGGCAACGGCCTCTCTAGTTTACACTGACTGGTGGTCCTGAGGTATATTCAGTACGGTCCAGGCAACGGCCTCTCTAGTTTATACTGACTGGTGGTCCTGAGGTATATTCAGTACGGTCCAGGCAACGGCCTCTCTAGTTTATACTGACTGGTGGTCCTGAGGTATATTCAGTACGGTCCAGGCAACGGCCTCTCTAGTTTACACTGACTGGTGGTCCTGAGGTATATTCAGTACGGTCCAGGCAACGGCCTCTCTAGTTTATACTGACTGGTGGTCCTGAGGTATATTCAGTACGGTCCAGGCAACGGCCTCTCTAGTTTACACTGACTGGTGGTCCTGAGGTATATTCAGTACGGTCCAGGCAACGGCCTCTCTAGTTTACACTGACTGGTGGTCCTGAGGTATATTCAGTACGGTCCAGGCAACGGCCTCTCTAGTTTATACTGACTGGTGGTCCTGAGTTATATTCAGTACGGTCCAGGCAACGGCCTCTCTAGTTTATACTGACTGGTGGTCCTGAGTTATATTCAGTACGGTCCAGGCAACGGCCTCTCTAGTTTACACTGACTGGTGGTCCTGAGGTATATTCAGTACGGTCCAGGCAACGGCCTCTCTAGTTTATACTGACTGGTGGTCCTGAGGTATATTCAGTACGGTCCAGGCAACGGCCTCTCTAGTTTATACTGACTGGTGGTCCTGAGGTATATTCAGTACGGTCCAGGCAACGGCCTCTCTAGTTTATACTGACTGGTGGTCCTGAGGTATATTCAGTACGGTCCAGGCAACGGCCTCTCTAGTTTATACTGACTGGTGGTCCTGAGGTATATTCAGTACGGTCCAGGCAACGGCCTCTCTAGTTTATACTGACTGGTGGTCCTGAGGTATATTCAGTACGGTCCAGGCAACGGCCTCTCTAGTTTACACTGACTGGTGGTCCTGAGGTATATTCAGTACGGTCCAGGCAACGGCCTCTCTAGTTTACACTGACTGGTGGTCCTGAGGTATATTCAGTACGGTCCAGGCAACGGCCTCTCTAGTTTATACTGACTGGTGGTCCTGAGGTATATTCAGTACGGTCCAGGCAACGGCCTCTCTAGTTTACACTGACTGGTGGTCCTGAGGTATATTCAGTACGGTCCAGGCAACGGCCTCTCTAGTTTACACTGACTGGTGGTCCTGAGGTATATTCAGTACGGTCCAGGCAACGGCCTCTCTAGTTTATACTGACTGGTGGTCCTGAGTTATATTCAGTACGGTCCAGGCAACGGCCTCTCTAGTTTATACTGACTAGTGGTCCTGAGTTATATTCAGCACGGACCAGGCAACGGCCTCTCTAATTTACACTGACTGGTGGTCCTGAGGTATATTCAGTACGGTCCAGGCAACGGCCTCTCTAGTTTATACTGACTGGTGGTCCTGAGGTATATTCAGTACGGTCCAGGCAACGGCCTCTCTAGTTTATACTGACTGGTGGTCCTGAGGTATATTCAGTACGGTCCAGGCAACGGCCTCTCTACTTTATACTGACTGGTGGTCCTGAGGTATATTCAGTACGGTCCAGGCAACGGCCTCTCTAGTTTATACTGACTGGTGGTCCTGAGGTATATTCAGTACGGTCCAGGCAACGGCCTCTCTAGTTTATACTGACTGGTGGTCCTGAGGTATATTCAGTACGGTCCAGGCAACGGCCTCTTTAGTTTACACTGACTGGTGGTCCTGAGGTATATTCAGTACGGTCCAGGCAACGGCCTCTCTAGTTTATACTGACTGGTGGTCCTGAGGTATATTCAGTACTGTCCAGGCAACGGCCTCTCTAGTTTATACTGACTGGTGGTCCTGAGGTATATTCAGTACGGTCCAGGCAACGGCCTCTATAGTTTATACTGACTGGTGGTCCTGAAGTATATTCAGTACGGTCCAGGCAACGGCCTCTCTAGTTTATACTGACTGGTGGTCCTGAGGTATATTCAGTACGGTCCAGGCAACGGCCTCTCTAGTTTATACTGACTGGTGGTCCTGAGGTATATTCAGTACGGTCCAGGCAACGGCCTCTCTAGTTTACACTGACTGGTGGTCCTGAGGTATATTCAGTACGGTCCAGGCAACGGCCTCTCTAGTTTACACTGACTGGTGGTCCTGAGGTATATTCAGTACGGTCCAGTCAACGGCCTCTCTAGTTTACACTGACTGGTGGTCCTGAGGTATATTCAGTACGGTCCAGGCAACGGCCTCTCTAGTTTACACTGACTGGTGGTCCTGAGGTATATTCAGTACGGTCCAGGCAACGGCCTCTCTAGTTTATACTGACTGGTGGATCTTGAGTTATATTCAGTACGGTCCAGGCAACGGCCTCTCTAGTTTAAACTGACTGGTGGTCCTGAGTTATATTCAGTACGGTCCAGGCAACGGCCTCTCTAGTTTATACTGACTGGTGGTCCTGAGGTATATTCAGTACGGTCCAGGCAACGGCCTCTCTAGTTTATACTGACTGGTGGTCCTGAGGTATATTCAGTACGGTCCAGGCAACGGCCTCTCTAGTTTATACTGACTGGTGGTCCTGAGGTATATTCAGTACGGTCCAGGCAACGGCCTCTCTAGTTTATACTGACTGGTGGTCCTGAGTTATATTCAGTACGGTCCAGGCAACGGCCTCTCTAGTTTACACTGACTGGTGGTCCTGAGGTATATTCAGTACGGTCCAGGCAACGGCCTCTCTAGTTTATACTGACTGGTGGTCCTGAGGTATATTCAGTACGGTCCAGGCAACGGCCTCTCTAGTTTATACTGACTGGTGGTCCTGAGGTATATTCAGTACGGTCCAGGCAACGGCCTCTCTAGTTTATACTGACTGGTGGTCCTGAGGTATATTCAGTACGGTCCAGGCAACGGCCTCTCTAGTTTATACTGACTGGTGGTCCTGAGGTATATTCAGTACGGTCCAGGCAACGGCCTCTCTAGTTTTATACTGACTGGATTTTAATGGGGGTTGTTCTATGTTACTTACATTGACTCACAGGATTAACCCTCTAGGGACTGGAACTGGATCATCTTTTCATAATGTCCTCACACAAAATTACCCGCCCTCCTATCCAGTAGCCTACACTCTCCCTTTACTGACCGCTGGAGCTACAAATGCATTTGGAGACTGTTTTTTTTTATTTTAAAAATGATTACATCAGGATAGCTAGCTAATCGGAAGTTAGCTAGATGACTGCATTTAATTCAGTTAGCTAGAGAGTGTGTAAAGTTAACTAGCTATCAAGCAGCTCAGTTGAGTTAGCCTACAAAGTGGCCTAATACATCAGGTTTATTTACATTGTAAAAATGTATATACAGTGCATTCGGAAAGTAACAGTAAGTAACAGTTAGTTACAGCCTTATTCTAAAATGGATTAAATTAATGTTTCCCTCATCAATCTACACACAATACCCCATAATGACAAAGCGAAAACAGGTTTTTAGACATTTCAAAAAAATAAAAAATGTTATTTACATAAGTAGTCAGACCCTTTGCTATGAGACTCAAAATTGAGCTCAGGTGCATCCTGTTTCCATTGATCATCCTTGAGATGTTTCTACGACTTGATTGGAGTCCACCTGTGGTAATTTGATTGGACATGATTTGAAAAGGCACACACCTGTCTATATAAGGTCCCACAGTTGACAGTGCATGTCAGAGCAAAAACCAAGCCATGAGGTCGAAGGAATTGTCCGTAGAGCTCTGAGACAGGATTGTGTCGAGGCACAGATCTGGGGAAGAGTACCGAAAAATGTCTGCAGCATTGAAGGTCCCCAAGAACACAGTGGTTTCCATCATTCTTAAATGGAAGAAGTTTGGAACCACCAAGACTCTTCCTAGAGGTGGCGGCCCGGCCAAACTGAGCATTCGGGGGAGAAGAGCATTGGTCAGGGAGTTGACCAAGAACCCGATGGTCACTCTGACAGAGCTCCAGAGTTCCTCGGTGGAGATGGGACAACCTTCCAGAAGGACAACCATCTCTGCAGCACTCCACAAATCAGGCCTTTATGGTAGAGTGGCCAGATGGAAGCCACTCCTCAGTAAAAGGCACATGACAGCCCGCTTGGAGTTTGCCAAAAGGCACCTAAAGACTCTCAGACCATGAGAAACAAGATTCTCTGGTCTGATGAAACCAAGATTGAACAATTTTGGCCAAGCATCACGTCTGAAGGAAACCTGGCACCATAGCTACGGTGAAGCAGGTTGGGGGAAGCATCATGCTGTGGGGATGTTTTTCAGCGGCAGGGACTGGGAGACTAGTCAGGATCGAGGGAAAGATGAACGGAGCAAAGTACAGAGAGATCCTTGATGATGAAAACCTGCTCCAGAGCACTCAGGACCTCAGTCTGGTGTGAAGGTTCACCTTCCAACAGGACAATGATCCTAAGCACACAGCCAAGACAATGCAGGAGTGGCTTCGGGACAAGTCTCTGAATGTCCTTGAGTGGTCCATCCAGAGCCCAGACTTCAACCCGATCGAATATCTCTGGAGAGACATGAAAATAGCTGTACAACGACCCTCCCCATCCAACATGACCGAGCTTGAGAGGATCTGCATAGAAGAATGGGAGAAAATTCCCAAATACAGGTGTGCCAAGCTTGTAGCGTCATACCCAAGAAGACTCAAGGCTGTAATCTCTGCCAAAGGTGCTTCAACAAAGTACTGAGTAAAGTGTCTGAATACTTATGTAAATGTGATATTTCAGTTTTTTATTTGTAAGACATTTGCAAAAATTTCAAAAACCTGTTTTTGCTTTGTCTTAATGGGTATTGAGTGTAGATTGATGAGGACACATAAACAAAATAAGGCTGTAATGTAACAAAATGTGGAAAAAGTCAATGGGTCTGAATCAGAGCATATGAGCGGAGTGGAGCGGTGAGAATCTCAGCTCCTCGCTCACGGAGTTGTTCACCCCTCCTCTCCCCCTGCTCAAAGCCACATCAGGCCAGTCCGCTCATTATCACTCAGCGCTCAACGCAGTTTGCATCGCGCTCCACTCAAATCGCCCCCGCTCACTCCAAAAAAGGAACGAAATCTGCATGTATTTCACTTTTAGCTTAAACCACAGCCTTACTTTATCTGCCCGAATTTGTTGCATACAGACTCATCTCGGATTATCCATTCTGTCTTGAAACGGGGATCTAACACTGACTCTAAAATGAGATGTTAATCAGTATAGTATATTCCATAGCGAATTGACACGTTGTTTGCCAATGTTTCTGCAAAAGCAGCGATGCCCATTGGAAGTGCAGCGTGAGTGTAATCGGTGAGCAGGGATTTGATTTCTGTGACAGCAGGGAGGATCATCCCCAGGTTCCCCAGCTCCTTCTGCATTTTGTCTGTGAGGTCTGCTAGTGGTGTCAGCACACGGACAAGGTGCGTCAGCTGCGGTACTTGATTCAGGGTGATGTTAGCAACATTAGACTTGAGTTTGTTTTGCCATAACGGGTCTTTTTGGAACAACCGGATGAACGACTGAATCATCCGCAGCTGGCTGCTCCATCGAATGGCGCAGGCATTTGTGGGGCGGACACCTAATTGGTCGGTTTCCTCTGTGCTCTTGCGTACACTTTTCACCAGGTACCCGACTTTCACTAACAGCCTATTAATGTTGTCGTGCTCGTTAACGGCGTTTTTGATCGCCAGCTGAAGCATGTGAATGGGGCATCTCAGATGTAAATTTGACAAAGTAAAGTACTGATTTATCATAGTTTCTTGGGGGGGGTGTAGCCCGGTTGAGCTGCGCTGGCGAAGTGTTGCATCCCTTCGGGTTCTCCTTTACTCAGCGGTTCATAGTCCATGAAAATCATTTTTTTAAATGCTACATCCAGCTCTCTTTTTCTCTCCCTTGTTATGGTTGGGCCTTTGCCTGCAGTGAATAAACTTTTGAATTCCTCAACGCTTTTCTCTTGTTGCTGCTGCTGCTCCTCGCTCTATAAAATACAAATTCTTGGACGACACAAATTAAATTAAACAGATGGATTCTGGGTCAGGCTTGAGCATGCTTCAGACTCTTGGTGTGAGTGAGCGAAATTGGAGCGGGACATAGGGCGACGCTCCGTCCTTTTAAAAATGCCGCTCTGCGCTCTGTTCAAAATCCGTCCGCTCACGCTCCACGCTCGCTCCCGCTCCACTCCGCTCATATGCTCTGGTCTGAATACATTCCGAATTCACTGTACTTACTTGAATAGATTCTCCAACTGCCTCAATTTTGGGTCCTTACAAAAACAAACTAATGGGCCATCTTCACGATATTTTAGGTGTTAGCAAAGCGCATGTGGACGAATGGAGACTAGGAAAAAATTGGGTTTGTCACCGGAGTGGTTCAGAATGTGTTGAGATGTTTGACTTTACCAGCGTAATCCACTTTCAATTTTAATAAATGTGACCGACCGGCTCGATTCAGTCTTATGTAGCAATGTTTCAAATGGATAAAAGTAGAGACTCAGAGCTAGAAAATTGTATATCATACACTACAGTTGAGGAACAATGGGAAAGTAATTCTGCTTTGAAAGTTGATAAACTTGTAACCCCACTTTTGAGAAAATTGCCCTTGAATGTTTTGGTACACCTACTGGGAAGCTCTTCTTTGTCTACACCCATTAAGCATAATTCACAACCTCTTAAGCCTTAGCCCCACCCATCTCTTTAAGGATTTACATGTGAGGCCTTGTGCTAAACAGAGTGAGTACGGTAGTGTACTAAACAACCAAAGATTTCAAGACTAAAGGCTGGTTTATACTACGTCTATCGACATGTCTGTAGACAGTTGTCGCAGTGACATCACGAACATTCTATTGTCGTCTGACATCAAACTTGTTGTTGTCATTATGAAAAAGTAGAAACAGAAAAACTGCAGGCTGCATGACATCAGCAGCCGGGTGGTCCAAAATAGCATAACTGGTGTATTTTAACATCAATAAATCCATCCGTTTAAAATTTAATTTAGTGTATGTCAATCTAGCAAACCAGGCAACTTTCTAAACAATGTTTTGGTTAGTTTCTAGCTTGTTAGCTGGCTAGCCAGTTCAAATAATGACCATATCATATAGCTGACACCGTCTTAACTTTATTTAATTTGTATTCATTAATACAGGAAAATAAATTCCCAACAAGATCATTATTTACAAGTTAATTGCGAGCTAATTACATTTTCATTTTAAGCAATTAGGGTTAAGTGCCTTGCTCAAGGGCACATCAACAGATTTTTCACCTAGTCGGCTCGGGGATTAGAACCAGCGACCTTTCAGTTACTGGCACGACGCTCTTAACCACTAAGCTACCTGCCACCCAAGCTACCTGCCACCCAAAATAGCTTACCGTTGTGAGTGTGACGAAATAAAAGCAGGGCATTCTACCGGATATTCTTTTAACTTGGACACTGTCTCGTTGGCCTAACGTTATATTCCTAATTTGACTTTGGTGCAGGTCATGTTGTTCTTCACATTACCATCTGTGGTAAACACACACTGTATCAAATAAAATCTAAGTTTATTTGTCACACGCACAGGATACAGAAGATGTAAACGGTACAGTGAAATGGTTAATTGCATAGTGGAGTATTTTGTGTAGACATGTAGCTAGCTAGCTAAACAATGAACCATTATCCCAACTCATAACGTTACTACCCTGCATGAATCTACAGGTTGCTAATGCTAACCAACTAGTTTCAATGTTAGCTAGCTAACTAACAGTGCGCTTTAACTTGCAAGGAAAACGACTTTCTGACAAAATTAGAAAAATGTATAATATCTGAAAATGTAGCTAGCTAGACTCTCTTACCTGTATATATGGACAAATGTTTCTCCCTCTCTGTCATGGATGCCATGGTTGCCCTTAGTTTGAAGATGTAACCCAGAGACAGGTGTTTTATGCAACAGCCTTCTGTGTGTTCTCTTTTCGGCTCCCTACGCCTGAATTTTCTCCATCTCCTTAGCTATCATACTCTGTTTCCACCGGGCATTGTATTGCTTTCAAAACTCTGTCCTCCAGAAAGTGGAAAGCATTAGCAACACTTTTGCAGTTCTTTGTGATATCTTTCAAGAAAGCCGCGTTAGAAAGGATTACCTACACAAACTGAGTAGCTCATGTTATAGACAGAAGCGTGCTACATGGCAGACCAATCCAAACTCATCTCTCGGCAAGTCCAGGCCATCCATTATCTCAGCATTATCTCAGCCAATCATGGCTAACGGGAAGTTTCCTGTCTCTTACCGTGGCTAAACAAACTAGGCTGGTAATTTAACAATTGTATTAGTATTTACAGATGGCATAGAAGTTTGTTATTAAGGCACATGAAAGTTCACAAGTTCCAGAAGGCATTTCTGCCAAAAAAAACGCATTTTGAGAGAAAGAGAGAGAGAGAGAGAAAAAACTCTAGTCAACAGGAACTCATGGAGAACAATGACCAGAGCCGCCCTGCATCCGCCCTCTGTGTGTGTTTCATTTGTCTCTCATTGAGATTGGAAAGTAGAAAGAGTGAGAAAGCAAGTGTAGTGAGCTAGAGAGTAGAGCGAGAGAGAGAGAGAGACTGGGGAGGGAGATGGCGGGAGGAGAGAGAGAGAGAGTTGAGAGATACTGGGGAGGGAGGAGAGAGAGAGTTGAGAGATACTGGGGAGGGTGGAGAGAGAGAGTTGAGAGATACTGGGGAGGGTGGAGAGAGAGAGTTGAGAGGTACTGGGGAGGGTGGAGAGAGAGGGAGGAGAGAGATATACTGTTAAGGGATGGGGAGAGAGACAGAGAGAGAGGGAGGAGAGAGAGAGATATATATATATATACTGTAAAAGGATTGGGAGAGAGACAGAGAGAGAGGGAGGAGAGAGAGAGTTGAGAGAGACTGGGGAGGGAGATGGAGGGAGGAGAGAGAGACTGAGAGATAGAGTGAGAGATAGCATTCCCTCCCCCATATGCCCCCCTAGACACAACTACGACAAAACAACCAACAAAAATGGGTCACAACTCCTGCAGCTCTGTCGCATGCTGGGTCTGTACATAGCCAAGGGTAGGCTTCAAGGGGACTCCTACGGTAGGTACACCTATAGCTCATCTCTTGGCAGTAGTACTGTAGATTACTTTATTACTGACCTCAACCCATAGTCTCTCAGAGCATTCACAGTCAGCCCACTGACACCCCTATCAGACCACAGTAAAATTACTATCTACTTGAACAGGGCAATACTCAATCATGAGGCATCAAAGCCAAAGGAACGGAATAATATTAAGAAATGCTATAGATGGAAGGAAAGTACATTTTAGTCATTTAGCAGACGCTCTTATCCAGAGCGACTTACAGTAGTGAGTGCATACATTTTTTATACTTTTTTCGTACTGAAAGTAGTGTAGAAACCTACCAGAAAACAATTAGCCCAAAACAAATTCAATACCTTTTAGACAACTTCCTGAACAAAACGTTTCACTGCAATAGTGAAGGTGTGAACTTGGCAGTAGAAAACAGTATATTTGACCTCTCAGCTTCCCTATCAAATCTAAAAATCTCTAACAGACAACCTAAGAAAATTAACAACAATGACAAATGGTTTGATGAAGAATGCAAAAACCTAAGAAAGAAATTGAGAAACGTATCCAACCAAAAACATAGACACCCAGAAAACCTGAGCCTTCACTATGGTGAATCACTAAAACAATGCAGAAATACACTACGGAAAAAGAAGGAACAGCACGTCAGAAATCAGCTCAATGTAACTGAAGAATCCATAGAATCTAACCACTTCTGGGAAAATTGGAAAACACAAAACAAACAACATGAATAGTTATTTATTCAAAACGGAGATGAATGGGTAAACTACTTCTCCAATCTGTTTGGCTCTATAACAAAGAACAAACAGCAAAAACATATACATGATCAATTACAAATCTTACAATCAACTAATAAAGACTACCAAAACCCACTGGATTCTTCAATTACATTGAATAAACTACAGGACAAAATACAAACCCTCCAACCCAAAAAGGCCTGTGGTGTTGATGGTATCCTAAATGAAATTATAAAATATACAGACCACAAATTCAAATTGGCTATACTTAAACTCTTTAACATCATCCTTAGCTCTGGCATCTTCCCCAATATTTGGAACCAAGGACTGATCACCCCAATCCACAAAAGTGGAGACAAATTTGACCCCAATAACTACCGTGGGATATGCGTCAACAGCAACCTTGGGAAAGTCCTCTGCATTATCATTAAAGCTGCAAAATGTCACTTTTTGGGGCGACCCGACCAAATTCACATAGAAATAAATGTGTGTTATAGATCTGTCATTCTCCATCACTCTGACATAACACATCCCTCAAATCATTTGGAGAAAATATCCTTTCTATTTTATTCAGCAATGTTCAATTGTATTCTTCATACTATAAAATAATATTAAATAATGCCACGGAATTCTAAGCAAATCTTGTCTGCTAAATGAACTAGTGTAGCCCACGGCCATATGGCATAGCCAGATCAGGGCCTAACACAAGGACAACTGAAATGGATAATAATACATTTTCTTCATATCATGTTTCTTTATACCCGTCTAAAATAAATAATGGATTTATTGTGATGGTGTAGGCAATATTACATGGATTTATTGTGATGGTGTAGGCAATATTACATGGATTTATTGTGATGGTGTAGGCTATATTACATGGATTTATTGTGATGGTGTAGGCAATATTACATGGATTTATTGTGATGGTGTAGGCTATATTACATGGATTTATTGTGATGGTGTAGGCAATATTACATGGATTTATTGTGATGGTGTAGGCTATATTACATGGATTTATTGTGATGGTGTAGGCTATATTACATGGATTTATTAGACTTTTTAAAATGTTCCAAAGGTCTGCATCAGTGGCTTGTAGGCTATGTGTGGAAGCCAGGAGATGCTAAATGTGTTTATGTTAATTAACGGCCAATTACCCTGAGACAAGCAGTTATTTGCTTGATGATCACCGGCTGACAAAATGAATGACCACCACATCCCAAGTTGAGGCTATCTGAAGGCTGGGACTAAAAACAAACAAAAGATAACTCATGTAAAATATACTGTCTGTGAAATTTATGTAGTATGTATAAGCTGGAAGTGGAAGCCTAGTAATGTTGTCCATTAGTTTACTCCAATTAGGGGAGGGGTGGTAGGGTTAGGGGAAAATCATAATAATAGAGGAAAATATATTTTAAAAGATATATATTTAAAGTAATATACATTACCAGTCAAAAGTTTGGACACACCTACTCATTCCAGGGTTTTTCTTTATTTTTCTACTATTTTCTACATTGTAGAATAATGGTGAAGACAACACAACTATAAAACAACACTTATGGAATCATGTAGTAACCAAAAAAGTGTTGGTTTTGTCCCACCAATGCCTCATTGAAAGGTTACCTTTTGAAATAGCAGCACAGTGAGCTGACATTCCTCTTCTCTTCTCATAGGAGAGAAACAGCACAGAGAGGGAGAGGTGTGTGTGTGTGTGTGTGTGTGTGTGTGTGTGTGTGTGTGTGTGTGTGTGTGTGTGTGTGTGTGTGTGTGTTGATGGACTGTGTCCTGTGTTTCCAGGAAAAAGGGGGAGCCATCAGAGGGGTGTACAGGAAACTCTAACAGGGCTGACTTCCTGTGGCTCTCCTGATGGCCGACCAGATAGTGTGTGTGTGTTGGGAGTTCTTGTGAAAATGTTGTTGCAAACTAAGCAGTAAGCATTGAAATGTGTTTTGGATTGCGCCCATCAACATCATGCTTTTGTTGTTTTGAGAAAGTTTGGGATTTTTTTTTATAAATGGGCTGGTATTCCGAGATGCGATTAGTCCTGGTAAATCAGGAATCTCAGATTTCTCCCAACTGTATGTTATTAAGATCTCCAGACCTGTATGGCAGTATGTAAGGAGGGAGTGTGCTAGTGCAGCGGACGGCTAAGCTAGCATCGCACAGAGATGTCGCCTTCCTAAGACTTGAGGTGTAGTCACCTGGATCCACGGATGGATCCAATAGCAGTGATGATGCTTTGTAGAATATGTTGGGTCATTGTGACTAAGTCTGAATTCTGGGTTTTGCGTTGGAATAGAGAGCATTACATGTACAGTATATATCAGTGCTAGTCCTGGAGAGAGAAAATTCAGACGGTTTCCTCTCAACGGCCATTTTGTTCTTCCTGATCTCTGCTGTGACTTCCTACCTCACTGCAAAGCAGGAAGTGTAGTGAGTGATAACACACACCTGTGGTAATGATAATCCCTAAGTCAAGTGTCACTGTGTCATGTTCTCACTGCAGACCACACCTGTGATAGATAGATAGATAGATATGTTTCCCATGTCAATAAAGCCCTTTGAATTGAATTATTGTAGGTCATGGTCTCTTCCTCAGTGGACTGAAAAGGGAAGTGGCTAATATTTCTCTCTCTTTATCTCTCTCTTTCTTCATATCGCTCTCTCTTTTGTCATATCTTTCTCTCTCCCTTTCTCTCTCTCTCTCTTTAGTGGCGATGTTGACTGACAGATGATTTGACAGAGGAAGACAGCAGGTAAGAAACTGCCCAATATTACTCTCCACTTCCTCCTTTTCTCTACTTATCTTTTTCTCTTCTCTCTCTCTCTCTCTCGCTCTCTTTCTATCTCTCTTTCGCTCTCGCTCTCTCTCTTTCTCTTTCTCTTTCTCTCGCTCTCTCTCTCTTTCTCTCTCTCTCTCCGTCTCTCTTTCTCTCTTTCTCTCTCTCTCGCTCTCTTTCTCTCTCTCAATTCAATTTTCAATTTAAGGGCTTTATTGGCATGGGAAACGTATGTTAACATTGCCAAAGCAAGTGAAGTAGATAGTAAACAAAAGTGAAATAAACAATAAATATTAACAGTAAACATTACTTTTTACTCTCTCTCTCTCTCTCTCTCTCTCTCTCTCTCTCTCTCTCTCTCTCGCGCGCTCTCTTTCAATTCAATTTCAATTTCAATTTAAGGGCTTTATTGGCATGGGAAACGTGTGTTAACATTGCCAAAGCAAGTGAAGTAGATAGTAAACAAAAGTGAAATAAACAATAAATATTAACAGTAAACATTACACTCAGAAGTTTCAAAAGAATAAAGACATTTCAAATGTCATATTATGTATATATACAGTGTTGTAACAATGTGCAAATAGTAAAAGTACAAATTGGAAAATAAATAAACATAAATATGGGTTGTATTTACAATGGTGTTTGTTCTTCACTGGTTGCCCTTTTCTTGTGGCAACAGGTCACAAATCTTGCAGCTGTGATGGCACACTGTGGTTTTTCACCCAGTAGATAAGGGAGTTTATCAAAATTGGATTTGTTTTCGAATTCTTTGTGGATCGCTGTAATCTGAGGGAAATATGTGTCTCTAATATGGTCATACATTTGGCAGGAGGTTAGGAAGTGCAGCTCAGTTTCCACCTCATTTTGTGGGCAGTGTGCACATAGCCTGTCTTCTCTTGAGAGCCAGGTCTGCCTACGGCGGCCTTTCTCAATAGCAAGGCTATGCTTACTGAGTCTGTACATAGTCAAAGCTTTCCTTAAGTTTGGGTCAGTCACAGTGGTCAAGTATTCTGCCACTGTGTACTCTCTGTTTAGGGCCAAATAGCATTCTAGTTTGCTCTGTTTTTTTGTTTGTTCTTTCCAATGTGTCAAGTAATTCTCTTTTTGTTTTCTCATGATTTGGTTGGGTCTAGTTGTGTTGTTGTTGTTGTTGTTGTCCTGGGGCTGTGTGGGGTCTGTTTGTGTTTGTGAACAGAGCCCCAGGACAAGCTTACTTAGGGGACTCTTCTCCAAGTTCATCTCTCTGAAGGTGATGGCTTTGTTTTTTTGTTTAGTTTTTTTGTTGTTTTTTTGTTGTTTTTTTCGGGGGGATGGATCAGCTTAATATTGCAGGTAGATTGTATCTTCTATCAATGTAATTGTCTGCATCACTTCCAATCCCCCATGTTTTTTATATTTTTTATATATATATTCCCCTTTATTACTTTTCAACCCCACCATCCTTTCCCTACTTGGAGTAAATTAGTGAACAACAACGCCCAGGCCTCTACTTCCGGTCTATACTTACTATCTACACCTTATAGACAGAGTTAATTTTACAATAATTCTATATCTATCTATATATATATATATATTTATTTTTTTGCTCCTAAACTTCTTCTACTCTCAACCTCTCCGATCATTTTCATGATGTCCATCCGGTTTGCTTCTAAATGCCATATCTTTCTAACTGTGCTCTTTCCCAAAAGCTCCCAACATACAACCTATATACTTATTATGGACACAGTATGCTTACATTATTAGCTATCTTTGTTATTATTTGTTGTTATTTGTTATTAGTCCCATCCTTCAACTCTATTCAATACCTCCCATCTATCTCTTAACACCATCCATATAGGATTTCTATTTGCCATATATATTTCAACCATACTGTGATGTTTTACAAAAGTTCTGAACCTTTCTATTCTCATTGCTTCTACAGATTGTGAATTAAAAATAAACATTTTTGCTAAAAGTATTATTATATTATTGATTGATTGACTATGACTTTTCAGATCACCCAGTAATGCTATCTGCAAGGTTAGTTCCAGGTAAATATTGCAATCCTTTAGCCATTCCTGGACCTGTGTCCAAAAACAACCTACAAATGGACAGAACCAAAACAAATGATCTAATGATTCTATCTCTTCACAGCAAAATCTGCAGAGCTGGGAAGATTGTATCCCCCATATAAATAACATTCTATTGGTAGCAAGAATTTTATATAATAATTTAAATTGAAAGATTCTAATTTTTGAATCCGGTGTCGTTTTGCGTGTCAGTTCATAAACACTATGCCATGGGATCGGTACGTCAAAGATCTCTTCCCAACTATTTTGCAATCTATATGGGACTGCTGTCAATCCTTTGGTCCTTAAGTGAAACTGATATACTTTTTTATTTATCACAGTTTTCCTTAACCAATTATGTTCTTTAATGCAAGGCCGACAGACAAGTTCCTTACTTTCTCCCCCTTCAACTTTCCTCTTCCACTTTTGCGGTAAGGCTGCAATTATTTGGTTGTAATTTTGGGTAGAGCAGACATTTCCATATGTTTTTGTTAGCTGCATGTGCGACATAACTCCACCAGTCCTACCGATGATATCATTTACGAAGATTATACCTTTTTTAAACATTCTGTCAAAAAATAAAGGTTTTTTGTCAATTAGTATATTTGAATTTAACCACAATATTTGTTGCATTATTTGTTCTGTCGTTTCTGGAGGATTAAATTGAAATTGCAACCAACTTTCTATGGCTTGTTTTAGAAATAGTGACATTTGGGAGATTATTTCCTTTTCAAATAACTGAAAGTGAGAGGTTGTAATCTGAATAAAGGGAAAAAGGCCTTTCTTGAACAGTGGGTGAGACAATCTTACTAATTTGCTTGAGAACCAGTTCGGATTTAAGTATAACTTTTGGATGACTGAAGATTTTAGTGATAGGTCTAATGCTTTAATATTTAATCATTTCTGTCCTCCGAATTCATATTCATTATATAAATATGCTCTTTTAATTTTGTCTGGCTTGCCGTTCCAAATAAAATTGAATATTTTTTTCTCATATAATTTAAAAAACTGTTTGCTAGGCGTAGGCAAGACCATAAGCAAATAGGTAAACTGGGATAATACTAAAGAGTTAATCAGGGTGATTTTTCCACAAATTGACAGGTATTTTCCTTTCCATGGTAGTAAGATCTTATCTATTTTTGCTAACTTTCTATTAAAATTTATTGAAGTGAGATCATTTATTTCCTTTGGGATATGTATTCCGAGTATATCCACATCACCATCAGACCATTTTATTGGTAAACTACATGGTAATGTAAAAATTGTATTTTTTAGTGATCCAATACGTAATATAGTACATTTGTCATAATTTGGTTTTAATCCAGACAGGATAGAAAATGTATCTAGATCCTCTATGAGGCTGTGGAGGGATTCTAGTTGTGGATCTAAAAGAAAACATGAATCATCTGCGTACAATGACACCTTTGTTTTTAAGCCCTGTATTTCTAATCCTCTGATATTATTATTGGATCTGATTTTAATAGCTAACATCTCGATGGCCACAATAAATAGATATGCCGATAGTGGACAACCTTGTTTCACTCCTCTTGACAGTTTAACACTTTCTGAGAAATAGCCATTATTTACTATTTTACACCTAGGGTTACTATACATGATTTTGACCCATTTTATAAGAGATTCTCCAAAATTGAAATGCTCCAGGCATTTATATATAAATTCCAGTCGAACTTTATCAAATGCCTTTTCGAAGTCTGCTATGAATAGCAGGCCTGGTTTCCCATATTTTCCATAGTGTTCTATTGTTTCCAATACTTGCCTTATATTATCTCCAATGTATCTTCCATGTAAAAAACCTGTCTGATTAGAATGAATAATATCCGACAATACCTTTTTAATTAACTGAAGTGTAAGGGGCCTCCAATTTTGTAAATGGACTGGATCTTTATATTTTCCACTTGTATCCTGTTTCAGTAATAATGAGATCAGACCTTCTTCTTGAGTGTCAGATAATCTACCATTTACATAGGAGTGGTTAAAACATGCTAATAACGGTCCTCTTAGTATATCAAAAAAGGTTTGGTATACCTCGATTGGTATGCCATCCAACCCTGGAGTTTTCCCGGACTTAAAGTCTTTAATTGCATCCAGAAGTTCCTCCTCTGTAATTTCACCTTCACATGAGTCTTTCTGTGTGGCTGTTAATTTGACATTATCAATAGGAAAAAAATCTCTACAATTAGCTTCAGTTAGAGGAGATGGAGGCGACTGAAAAGAAAACTTATGCTTAAAATACTTTGTTTCTTCCTTCAAAATATCATTAGGTGAATTATGGGTGACTCCGTCAATTGTAACCAGTTTCATTAAGTTCTTTTTGGTAGCATTCCTATGTTGAAGATTAAAAAAGAATTTTGTGCATTTTTCCCCATATTCCATCCAGTTTGCTTTATTTTTATAATATATTACACTTGATCTTTCTTGAATAAGTTTTTCCATTTCTTTTTGTTTTTCCTCTAATTTATTCTGAGCCTCTATGTTACAGTTTTTATTGCCATCTATCTGTTCTGTTAGACTTTCTATTTCCTTTCTTAGTATAAACTCTTTTGACCTAAATTGCTTTTGTTTTCGAGATGAGTACTGAATTGCATGGCCTCTAAAGGCACATTTAAAGGTGTCCCATACAATGAGGGGATTCGCTGTACCTATGTTATGTTGGAAAAAGTCAGTTATAAATTCCTTTGTTCTAATTATAAATAAATTATCATCTAATAGGCTTTGATTAAATTTCCAATATCCTCGCCCACGTGGAAATTCAGTCAGAGTAATGTATATGCCTATTATATGATGGTCCGACCGCATTCTGTCCCCTATCAACACTTTTTTTACTTTTGGTGCCAACGAGAATGAGATAAGAAAGAAGTCAAGACGACTAGCTTGATTCAGTCTCCGCCATGTATATCTCACTAGATCAGCATATTTAAGCCTCCATATATCTACTAGTTCTAATGTATCCATGACATTCACAATTTCCTTAAGAGCATGTGGGTGATTGTTTGTGGTGTGATTTCCTTTTCGGTCCATTGAGCTATTTAAAACAGTATTATAATCCCCCACCATAATAATATTGTCTTGAGTTGCTTGCAGGCTTGATAATTTATTATATATATTGTCAAAGAATTGTGGATCATCATTATTTGGTCCGTAAAGGTTAATGAGCCATATCTGTTTATGGTCCAATACCATATTTAAAATAATCCATCTACCTTGCGTATCTATTTGGACAATTTGCACATTCGGATCGAAATTACTATTAATTAATATCATCACCCCTTTTGAATTTCTTTGCCCATGGGAGAAGTATATTTCCCCCCCCCCCCATTCTTTTTTCCACGCTACTTCATCTCGAATTGTTGAATGAGTTTCCTGTATACAATAGATATTATATTCCTTCTCTTTGAGCCATGTAAATATTGTTCTTCTTTTGTTATTATCAGCTAAGCCATTACAATTATAACTGGCTATACTTATTTCACCATACACCATAATGAGATACAAGTTTCAAGTCTATTTATCATTATATATGTTTGTAAATTTACCAATAAAAAATAGCGTAATGATTGAGTGTCCATATAGCTGTACCGTGATATTTGCATTGCTACGGAGTAACCCTTCAATTGTTCTCCACTAATTCCCCCGCTAAAGCCCCTCCCCATCCCAAGTTGAGCCGTCATCCCAGTGATCAGCATCCCCCCCACGTCCCTCCGTATCCCTAAGGCCCCGAGAGGCCAGGACCCATCCATCGAAAACAGCACACAGTGCCACCCACAAAACAGAAGCAGGTTAACCGCCAAAAGCATTTCCAATGCTTTCACCTCTATATATATATATATATCTATATAACTATTTTTTTATTTTTTATTATGCATATCCTATTTTCCATCATTATCAATTAATATGCGTAATAATGTCGGCAGTTCACGCATAGGATTCTAACATATAACCAGGATTGCCATTGTATTACATTTAATTCATTGACAAGCAATTATTATCCTAGCAAATAATTCCCGCGGTCCATCCCATACACCCCCCCCCCCCCAACATCCCCACCCCCCCCACAACAGATGCCAGACCAGCACACACGCACATACTCACATACTCCAACACACTCAACCCCCCTCCTCCACAATCCACCATAAAATCCGATACTCAACGGCTGTTATATCCCAGAGCCCAACTCGAGAAATAACTTGATCTACGAGTGCACATACAGTTAAAGCTGATTGAGAAAGCATGCAAATTGAGCAGAAATTGACAACAATGTGAGATTTGATTAATCTACTTAATCTATGTCAAGTCCTAGGTGATGGAGATCAGATCCACCCTCTTCACCTGAGACACAAACACTCTGATCCCCTGTTGTAACCATTTTCCCAAGCATCTCCATGCGGTCAGACCTTTGATTATTTTGTGCCACCTGGGCCACAATGATAAACCCCCTCTCTGATTGTCCGAGTGTGACCCCCTCCCCATGGGTTACTGCAGCCAGTGTTGCCAGCACTGCCACTACCTGGGTGGGCGTACCCCACCGGAATCCCCACCGGCTAGGTAAAAGGTCGTCAAGGTTCTCATTAGCAGCTTTGAGAATTTCCTTGTATATTATGCTCTCCCATCAGGTGATGGCTTTGTTATGGAAGGTTTGGGAATCGCTTCCTTTTAAGTGGTTATAGAATTTAACGGCTCTTTTCTGGATTTTGATAATTAGCGGGTATTGGCCTAATTCTGCTCTGCATGCATTATTTGGTGTTTTACGTTGTACACGGAGGATGTTTTTGCAGAATTCTGCATGCAGAGTCTCAATTTGGTGTTTGTCCCATTTTGTGAATTCTTGGTTGGTGAGCGGACCCCAGACCTCAGAACCATAAAGGGCAATGGGTTCTATAACTGATTCAAGTATTTTTTAGCCAGATCCTAATTGGTATGTCAAATTTTATGTTCCTTTTGATGGCATAGAAGGCCCTTCTTGCCTTGTCTCTCAGATCGTTCACAGCTTTGTGGAAGTTACCTGTGGCGCTGATGTTTAGGCCGAGGTATGTATAGTTTTTTGTGTGCTCTAGGACAACGGTGTCTAGATGGAATTTGTATTTGTGGTCCTGGCAACTGGACCTTTTTTGGAACACCATTATTTTTGTCTTACTGAGATTTACTGTCAGGGCTCAGGTCTGACAGAATCTGTGCAGAAGATCTAGGTGCTGCTCTCGCTCCCCCCCATCTCTCTCTCTCTCTCTCTTTCTCTTTCTCTTTCTTTCTCTCTCTCGCCTCTCTCTCGCTCTCTTTCTCTCTCATTCTTTCTCTCTCATTTGTCCCCTCTTTCACCCCTCTATAGAAAGACAATTACTGTGAAATAATGATATTTATATGCACCCCCCCTCCTCTCTCTGTCTCCGTAGCGAAAGTCTCTGTGGTTATTATGGGCTGTGCCCACTGTAAGCAGAAGAATGCTGCAGCCAAGGCAGCCGAGGTATCTGACCCGTCTCCTAGCAACAGCCCTGATGGGGGTGTGTCTACAGTGTTGGCCACGCCCCATTATCACCCTGACCCCACCCACCAGACTATACCTGACTTCAACAGGCCATTTGGCTCTGCCTGTTTCCCCAACACCAACACACAACCCCGGGCAGGGGCCATCACAGGTAGTGTGTAGTGATGTGTGTCTGTTGCAGGGGCCATCACAGGTAGTGTGTAGTGATGTGTGTCTGTTGCAGGGGCCATCACAGGTAGTGTGTAGGGATGTCTGTCTTTGTGTGTGAAGTATGTGTGTCTGTGTGTGAACTGTGGAGTGCAGAGGGGAACTCTTTTTTTTTCATAGTGTGTTTGATTTTGTGGCTGTACTATCAATGCTTACTGTCTGTCTGTGTGTGTGTGTGTGTGTGTGTGTGAAGGTGTAACTCTCTTCATAGTGTGTTTGTGTGTGCAGGTGGAGGTGTGACGCTCTTTATAGCGTTGTATGACTATGATGCTCGTACTGAAGATGATCTGTCCTTCCAGAAGGGAGAGAAGTTCCACATCATCAACAACACGTGAGAGTCACGTTCACATTACACACTCAGCTCCAGATAGTGTCTTTCCACACTTTCAGAAGTGAATCAAATGAAGAGTCAGCTCCATCCAATGTGATGACTGTCTGTCTCTACAGAGAGGGGGACTGGTGGGAAGCCCGGTCGTTGGACACGGGGAACTCAGGATACGTCCCTAGTAACTACGTCGCTCCTGTTGACTCTATACAGGCTGAGGAGTGAGTACACATACACATGCACACAAACACACACATACACACACACACACACACCCCTACTCGCCAACTACAGTACAACATCTGTGTCTGAACTGTAAGAAATATAGAGGTGACTGGTTGTCATGGTGATATATTGTATGACTAATATGTGAAATGTGTGTGTGTGTTGCCAGGTGGTATTTTGGGAAGATGGGGAGGAAGGATGCGGAGAGACAGCTCCTGGGTCAGGGGAACCCCCGAGGAACATTCCTTATCAGAGAGAGTGAGACCACCAAGGGTACGTACGCACACACACGCACACACGCACACACACACACACACACACACACACACACATTGTCTTGGGTACAGCTTTAGAATCATCAGGGTATTAACTTCTCGATTTCCCTTCTCTCTCTCTCTCTCTCTCTCTCTCTCTCTGTCTCTCTCTCTCTCTGTCTCTCTCTCTCTCTCTCTCTCTCTCTCTCTCTCTCTCTCTCACCTCCCTCTTTCTTTCTTTCTCTCACCTCCCTATTTCTCTCTCTCTCTCTCTCTCTCTCTCTCTCTCTCTCTCTCTCTCTCTCTCTCTCTCTCTCTCTCTCTCTTTCTTTCTCTCACCTCCCTCTTTCTCTCTCTCTCTCTCTCTAGGTGCCTACTCTCTGTCTGTCTGTGACTGGGATGATGGTAAAGGTGACCACGTCAAGCATTATAAGATCAGGAAGCTGGACAGTGGAGGATATTACATCACAACACGCACACAGTTTGACTCTGTGCAACAACTGGTGGAGCACTACAAAGGTGTGATTATGGTGTAGGGGATAGGGTGTAGGGGATAGGGTGTAGGGTGTAGGGGCTAGGGGGGAAGTAAATAGAATCTAGGAGCTATGGGTAAAGTGCAGAGGGGGTATGTATCTATGTCCAAGCCTTCTGTAAGTCAGATCCCTCTGTTTCCTCTCCTCTCTCCCGGTGTCTGTCTGCCCTCTGGTGGTGCGGTCTTGTGTAGCAGCTTCACTGCACTGCGTATGTGTGTGCTAATTCCTGTGTCTGTATGTCCAATATCCATTCTAGCATACTAAATATGATCAAGTAATGCATTATCAAGCACATTAAATAAGCAGCTGTGGCAATTGGATAGCATTGTGTGTTAGTTCTATTGGATAGCATTGTGTGTCAGTGCTATTGGATAGCGTTGTGTGTCAGTGCTACTGGATAGCATTGTGTGTCAGTGCTATTGGATAGCATTGTGTGTGTCTGTAAGATACACTGCATTACCAAAAGTATGTGGACAGCCCTTCAAATTAGTGGATTCAGCTATTTCAGCCACACCAGTTGCTGACGTGTATAAAATCGAGCACACAGCCATGCAATCTCCATAGACAAACATCGGCAGTAGAATGGCCTTACTGAAGAGCTCAGTGACTTTCCAACAAGTCAGTTCGTCACATTTCTGCCCTGCTAGAGCTGCCCCAGTCAACTGTAAGTGCTGAATCTTCCAGAAGCTACAACGGCTTATCCGTGAAGTGGTAGGCCACACAAGCTCACAGAACGGGACCACCGAGTGCTGAAGTCCGTAGCGCGTAAATATCTTCTGTCCTCGGTTGCAACACTCACTACTGAGTTCCAAACTGCCTCTGGAAGCAACCTCAACACAAGAACTGTTCGTCGGGAGCTTCATGAAATGGGTTTCCATGGCCGAGCAGCCGCACACAAGCCTAAGATCACCATGCGAAATGCCAAGCGTCGGCTGGAGTGGTGTAACGCTCGCTGCCATTGGACTCAGGGAGCAGTGGAAACGTGTTCTCTGGAGTGAGGAATCACATTTCACCATCTGGAAGTCCAACGGACAAATCAGGGTTTGGCAGATGCCAGGAGAACGATACCTGCCCCGGGCTGTTTTTCATGGTTCGGGCTAGGCCCCTTAGTTCCAGTGAAGGGAAATCTTAACGCTACAGCATACAATGACATTCTAGACGATTCTGTGCTTCCAACTTTGTGGCAACAGTTTAGGGAAGGCCCTTTCCTGTTTCAGGAAGATAATGCCCCCGTGCACAAAGCGAGGTCCATACGGAAATGGTTTGTTGACATTGGTACGGAAGAACTTGACTGGCCTGCACAGAGTCCTGACCTCAACCCCATCGAACACCTTTGGGATGAATTGGAACGCCGACTGCGAGCCAGGCCTAATCGCCCAACATCAGTGCCCGACCTCACTAATGTTCTTGTGGCTGAATGGAACCAAGTCCCCGCAGCAATGTTCCAACATCTAGTGGAAAGCCTTCCCAGAAGAGTGGAGGCTGTTATAGCAGCAAAGGGGGGACCAACTCCATATTAATGCCTATGATTTTGGAATTATATGTTCGATGAGCAGGTGTCCACATGTTTGTTAGTACTTTTTAGTGGATCAAGTAAAGCTGTTTTATATGTTCTATATGTGTATGTTGCCTTTGATCTCTTCCTCCCCTCTCGCTCTGTCTGTCTCTCTCCCTTTGTGTCTCTCTGTCTCTGTCTCTGTCTCTGTCTCTCTCCCTTTGTGTGTCTCTCTCTCTCTCTCTCTCTCTCTCTCTCTCTCTCTCTCTCTCTCTGTCTCTGTCTCTGTCTCTGTCTCTGTCTCTGTCTCTGTCTCTGTCTCTCTCTCTCTCTCTCTCTCTCTCTGTCTCTGTCTCTGTCTCTGTCTCTGTCTCTGTCTCTGTCTCTGTCTCTGTCTCTGTCTCTGTCTCTGTCTCTCTGTCTCTGTCTGTCTCTGTCTCTGTCTCTGTCTCTGTCTCTGTCCCTCTCTCTCTCTCTCTCTGTCTCTGTCTCTGTCTCTGTCTCTCTCTCTCTCTCTCTCTCTCTCTCTCTCTCTCTCTCTCTCTCTCTCTCTCTCTCTCTCTCTCTCTCTCTCTCTCTCTCTCTCTCTCTCTCTCTCTCTCTCTCTCTCTCTCTCTCTCTGTCTCTGTCTCTCTATGTCTCTGTCTCTCTCTCTGTGTCTCTCTCTCACTCCCCTCAGAGCGAGCTGCAGGTCTGTGCTGTAGGTTGATTGGCAGCTGTAGGCGGGGCATGCCTAAGCTTGCGGACCTATCGGTAAAGACAAAGGACGTGTGGGAGATTCCCAGAGAGTCTCTCCAGCTCATTAAGAAGCTGGGCAACGGGCAGTTTGGAGAAGTCTGGATGGGTAGGAACTAGTTCTCTGTCTTTGCATGCCTCTTCATCTCATTTCATCTCCCTCCCTCTACCCCATCCTCCTATCACTCTCCCTCCCATCTCCACTCCTACCATCCCCTCCTCCCTCTCCACCCCCTCCCTCTTCTAGGCAGTAACGATGGGATGTGTCACTTCTTGACCATGTCCTGTCCCAATTCAACGCCCCTCACCCTGGGGTTGGGGCGGGACGCCTGGGAGGTTGCCCGGGAAATGCTGGCCCTAAACAGGAAGTTGGGCCAGGGCTGCTTCGGAGATGTCTGGATGGGTGAGACCGACTGTCAATCAGTCAATCAATCAGTCACCTTCTTATACTGTATGTTGACACACTGCTTACAGTCTGTGTCCCAGAAGGGCTTCTCAGTGTGTCTCTGGATGTTCCCAATCTGGTGCTTATATGGTGGTGTATCTAGCGCTCTCTATTCCCAGTGTCCAGTCCAGTGCTGTTCTGTGTCAGTGTAATAGTGTCTGTGTGTGTCCACACCAGGAGGTCTGTTACTGGTCCAGCTTCATGCTGCTACTGTAGCTTCATGCTGGTACTGTAGCTTCATGCTGGTCCTGTAGCTTCATGCTGGTACTCCTTCTCTGCTCCCCTCCCTCCAACCTCTCTCCTCCCTTCTCTCCCCCCTCTCTCCTCCCTTCTCTCTTCCCCTCCCTCCACCCTCTCTCCTCCCTTCTCTCCTCCCCTCCCTCCTCCCCTCTCTCCTCCCCTCCCTCCCCCCTTTCTCCTCCCCTCCCTCCTCTCCTCCCTCCTCCCCTCCCTCCCCCCTTTCTCCTCCCCTCTCTCTCTCCTCTCTCCTCCCTTCTCTCCTCCCCTCCCTCCCCCCTTTCTCCTCCCCTCTCCCCCCTCATTCCTCCATTCTCTCCTCCCCTCTCTCCTCCCCTCTCTCCCCTCTCTCCTCCCTTCTCTCCTCCCTTCTCTCCTCCCCTCCCTCCTCCCCTCCCTCCCCCCTCTCTCCTCCCCTCCCTCCTCCCCTCTCTCCTCCTCTCTCTCCTCCCCTTCCTTCCCCTCTCTCCTCCCCTCCTTTCTCCTCCTCTCCCTCCTCCCCTCTCCCCTCCTCTCTCCTCCCCTTCCTCCTCCCCTCCCTCCCCCTTCCTCCTCCCCTCCTTTCTCCTCCTCTCCCTCATCCCCTCTCTCCTCCCCTCCCTCCTCCTCTCTCTCCTCCTCTCCCTCCTCCCCTCCCTCCTCCCTTTTCTCCTCCCCTCTCTCCCAACTGTTACCCCACCCTGCCTCCTCCATGCATGACCTCATCCTCACTCTTCATGTGTTTACTATATAACTCTGTGTGTAGGTGTGCGTGTGTGTATATCATTGTTTGTGTGGGTTTCTGCCTCTGTGTGTGTGTAACTGCCTGTTGTGTGTATCAGGTATGTGGAACGGCACCACCAAGGTAGCAGTGAAGACGTTGAAGCCAGGCACCATGTCTCCAGAGGCCTTCCTAGAAGAGGCTCAGATCATGAAGAGACTGAGACATGACAAACTGGTGCAGCTGTACGCTGTGGTGTCTGAGGAACCCATCTACATCATCACAGAGTTCATGAGCCAAGGTACTCACATATGCAAGCACATGCACATACAGTGGGGAGAACAAGTATTTGAATTTAAATGAATTACTTAAAAATCATACAATGTGATTTTCTGGATTTTTGTACCTATGATAAAAATTACAGACCTCTACATGCTTTGTAAGGAGGTAAACCTGCAAAATCGGCAGTGTATCAAATACTTGTTCTCCCCACTGTAGCATGCACACACACACACACACACACACACACCCACATGTTTTCACAAAGATTTCTGACATTTATTCATCTGTGTGTACTGTAGGAAGCCTACTGGACTTTCTAAAGGACGGGGAAGGAGGAAATCTGAAGTTGCCTCAACTGGTGGATATGGCAGCACAGGTAAGAACACACATTCACCATCTTGACCATGTTCCTCATGTGGTTGGGGGCCGGCTTAGCACTTCGGACACTGGTGCCACCTCACACTCTGCTGCACGTGGGGACACGTGGGAGTCGGATGGCGTGCATCTCTAACCCTTCCTCCTGTGTGTGTGTGTGTGTATGTGTGTGTGTGTGTGTTTGCGCATGCGTGTGTGTGTGTGTGTTTGGTGTTTGTGTGTGTTTGTGTGCGTGTGTTTGTTTGTGTGTTTGTTTGTGTGTTTGTGTGCGTGTGTTTTTTGTGTGTTTGTGTGTTTGTGTGCGTGTTGTGGGTAGATAGCGGCGGGCATGGCGTATATAGAGCGAATGAACTACATCCATCGTGATCTGCGAGCGGCTAACATTCTGGTCAGTGAAAATCTGGTGTGCAAGATCGCTGACTTTGGTCTGGCCAGACTCATAGAGGACAACGAGTACACTGCCAGACAAGGTAAGGGAGCGTGTGGCAACTCTTGATGTGAACAGGGCTTCATAAATACATTTGATTGATTGATTGATTTTACAGGTGCCAAGTTCCCCATCAAGTGGACAGCTCCTGAAGCAGCTCTATACGGGCGCTTCACCATCAAGTCTGACGTGTGGAGCTTTGGTATCCTGCTGACTGAGCTCATCACAAAGGGACGCGTACCTTACCCAGGTGGGTGGGGGGGTGGGTCTGACTCTATCTCCCTCCTTTTTTCCAGACGTAGGATGCCGTGTGTTACACTACTAAACATCTCTCTGTATGTCTCCCTCTCCCTCTCCCTCTCCCTCTCCCTCTCCCTCTCCCTCTCCCTCTCCCTCCTCTTCTCTAGGTATGAATAACCGTGAGGTCCTGGAGCAGGTGGAGAGGGGCTACAGGATGCCCTGTGCGCTGGGTTGTCCTGCCTCCCTCCATGAGCTGATGGTGCAGTGCTGGAGGAGAGAGGCGGACGAGAGACACACCTTTGAATACCTGCAGGGCTTCCTGGAAGACTACTTCACTGCTACTGAACCCCAGTACCAGCCTGGGGAGAACCTGTGACCACACACACACACGCACACTCACACCCACACACACGCGCACGCACACTCACACACACACGCGCATGCACACACACACACACACACACACGCACACACACACACACACACGCATGCACACACACACACACACACACACTTGTGTGTTCACAGACAGACATACACTCACATAAACACACACTCACACACACACACACACACACTCACACCCACACACACGCGCATGCACACACACACGCACACTCACACACACTTGTGTGTTCACAGACAGACAGACACTCACATAAACACACACTCACACACACACACACACTCACACCCACACACACGCGCATGCACACACACACACACACACACACCCACACACACACTTGTGTGTTCACAGACAGACATACACTCACATAAACACACACTCACACACACACACACACACACACACAACCTACAACCTTACATACTGTAAGCCTTATCTACTCTATGTTGTTGTTGTTGTTGTTGTTGTTGTTGTTGCTGTCAGGGCAGAGCAATCAAACACAAGCCACAGAGTTCTCCCTCTCCTCCTATCTGTGCTCGGCTGCCCAGACCAGACCAGCAGAGTTAATGGGACTGTGTCTTGATAGCTTTACTGTGTTACCTTGACAACAAGGCTACATCTATAGATGGCGGGTTGGGGGGGTTAAGGTTAGGGTTTGGGTTATATGGGGGTTAGGGATCCAGGTTATAGTTTTGTAGGCTGTAGCGGGCCAGTTTGTGCCTTAAATCTTTACTCAGTGTAAGATGATGATGATGATGATGATGATGATGACTTTACTCCAATGCTTTTTACTCTTTAACCATATTTAATGTCAAAGTGGATTTTTACTGTAACCATCTTTCTACAACACACTCTCTATCCATTATCTGGCAGCATCCGCACTCACACCAGTTTGTGTCACAGCTGACCCTTTAGCTGAGCTGTTTCAGGCAGCACGTCTGTGTTGTTACTGCTATGAGAACAAACTCTTTGATCTGGGACAACGATCGGCTCAAACATGAATGGCTTCAGTAGGTTTATTGGCTCCCTAACTAA
The DNA here is from genome assembly GCA_031479575.1 of Coregonus ussuriensis. NCBI lineage: Eukaryota > Metazoa > Chordata > Actinopteri > Salmoniformes > Salmonidae > Coregonus > Coregonus ussuriensis. The sequence goes on along the minus strand of CM062480.1, from coordinate 7,211,149 downwards.
CGTTATTTCATCCTCTGTTATAAACTCTTTCTCAGACTCTGAGAAATGTTTGGGAGTTCCAAAATTTTCTCTCCTGCCAGTGACGCAACAATGCCAATATGCCGATTTACAGTTACAGTTAGCTGCCGTTCTAGATCCTAGTGTTTCCATTCCCCTTTAAGTCAGATATTTTATGACAACCTTGGGTTTTGTTTTTTTAGTTTTTTTTTAGAGCTTCTGAATCTGGTGAGTAAATGCTACCAGAGGGGTCATGCCCATAGGGGGGTACATGGGCACGTGCCCCCTCAAATGTGCCCTGTTTAAAAACATTCAATAAAAAATATATATGTGTATGTATATATATATATATATTGTTGTTGTTGTTTCTCTGTAATACTACTAGCCACCTAGTAATTTTATAAAGTTGGTTTTAGCCCAGATAGGTTCCCAATCACCCAACCTCATAACTGGCTACCAAGAAGCAATTTCAGGCTACCAATCACGTTAGAGTAGCTAGCTTGTCTGTCTTAGCTGGAATGCCTGCTGTCAAGGTTGGTAGACTTTAGAAAAAGCAAGCAATAACTAAATGTACTGAATAAGTACTCACATTCCTTTCAATCTTTTACCCAGATTTTAGCAGATATGCAGAGAAGAATGCTGCCAGTAAATGCCAATGTTACAAATAAGCCTAGCTTGTGCATCATTATCACTACCTATCACTATCCATCACTAGCCAACGCTAGCTAACAGGGAAGAAATCCTAGGGTGAGCACGAAGCGTGATTGAGCCAAGCTACAGCAGCTTGTGAAGTTGCTGGAGCCGTTCGTAATCCACACCGACCAACTTCAAACTAACATCCAGTCGCAGTCTGATGTGGTGGTGTACCTTCTCAACCTTGAGGCACACTTGCAGTCAACTACTGTTGCAAAACAGTTGGCACAGGTCCTCCTGAAGTCACTGTGTGAGCGCTTCGCATGCATACTGACTCCTCTGGCAGCCAACTTCGATCCATCCCCTGCAGCAGCTTGCCTGATGGACCCAAGTGTGTCTCTGGCACTTCGCTCAACACAGATGGAGCCACTGATTAGGGAAGCAGAGTCTTTTGTACTTCAGCAAATCAGAGAATACAGCCGTGGAGCGCCAGGACCCAAGCAAGATGCCAGCACTTTGAATCAAGCAAGCATCTCGACCACAGTTCTTCAGAAATATAGCTTCCTCGCATCGAGGATTGTCCAGCTGGAGGGTCAACCTGGCAGGGCATTAAGTGCCCCGTGTGAGCTGGAACTACCTGGAAGAGGTAAAGGGGGACAGAGTCACCTCTCCAGGTCTGACTGTCACGCCCTGGCTCTGGGGACTCTTAAATGTTGAGCCAGGGTGTGTAGTGTCTATGTTTTGTTTTCTATGTGTTTCTTTCTAGATCGTTTATTTCTATGTTGGCCAGGGTGGTTCCCAATTAGAGACAGCTGTGGCTCGTTGTCTCTGATTGGGAACCATACTTAGGCAGCCTGTTTTGCACTTGTCATTTGTGGGATCTTGTTCCGGAGAGGTTTGTGTTTGTTAACCTTAGGACTTCATGTATCGTTTTGTTGTTTTGTGTTATTATGTAAGTACTCATTAAAAGATGTACGCATATCACGCTGCGCCTTGGTCCGCTCATTACGACGATCGTGACAGAAGATCCCACCAAAACAGGACCAAGCAGCGTGTCCAGGAGCAGACAGCCTGGACATGGGAGGAGATCCTGGACGGGAAGGGATCCTGGACTTGGGAGGAAATCCAGGCCGGAATGGATCGCCGTCCGTGGGAGGAGACTGTGGAGGCGCCATAGAGAGGAGCAGCGGCGCCAACCGTGCCGACGTCGGACACGCAAGAGGCAACCCCAATAAAACATTTTGGGGGGGCACACGGCTTGGACGACGGGGCAGCAGGAGGCAGCTACAGGGCGAATCTGCAGAATAGGAGAGGAGGCCACCAGGTTACGGGGGCTATTGGTCATGAGGGAGCAGGAGTTAGTTGGTCAGAGGGAGGAACTACTGGAGGCGATAAGGGAGAAGGAGAGTGTAGAGGCACGGCGAGAGGAACTGGTTAGGCAGCAGAGGGAGCGGAGGTTTATGAGGAAACCCAGTCCCGCTCCTCGCACCAAGAAAGTGGTGTGTGTCACCAGTCCGGTCCGGCCCGTTCCTGATCCCCGCACTATGTTAGTGGTGCGTGTTCCCAGTACGGCCCGACCCGTTCCTACTTCCTGCACAAGGCCAGTGGTGTGTGTTCCCAGTACGGTCCGGCCCGTTCCTGCTCCCCGCACTAAGTTAGTGGTGCGTGTTCCCAGTACGGCCCGGCCTGTTCCTGCCCCTCGCACCAAGCCTGTGGTGCGCGTCGCCAGCCCGGCCCGGCCTGTTCCTGCCGCTCGCACTAAGCCTGTGGTGCGCGTCGCCAGCCCGGCCCGGCCTGTTCCTGCTCCCCGCACCAAGCCAGTGGTGCGCGTCGCCAGCCCGGCCCGGCCTGTTCCTGCTCCCCGCACCAAGCCAGTGGTGCGCGTCGCCAGCCCGGTCCGGCCTGTTCCTGCTCCCCGCACCAAGCCAGGGGTGCGCGTCGTCAGCCCGGTCCGGCCTGTTCCTGCTCCCCGCACCAAGCCAGTGGTGCGCGTCGTCAGCCCGGTCCGGCCCGTTCCTACTCCCCGCACCAAGCCAGTGGTGCGCGTCGTCAGCCCGGTCCGGCCCATTCCTGCTCCCCGCACCAAGCCAGTGGTGCGCGTCGTCAGTCCCGCACAGCCCGTGCCTGTTCCACCGGTGCCTGGTCAGGTACCGGTCAGCTGCTCCACACCGGAGCCTAAGCAATCCGCTCCACCGATGTCCAGTCCAGCTCCAGCCAGCGGGACCAGACCAGGGGCGTTACGGGGGGGTAGCTAGAGAGTGGTGGTCACGCCCGGAGCCGGATCCGCCTCGGAGGCGGAATGCCCACCCAGCCCCTACCCTCTTGAGTTTGTGTGGCGCGGTCGCAGTCCGCGCCTTTGGGGGGGGGTACTGTCACGCCCTGGCTCTGGGGACTCTTAAATGTTGAGCCAGGGTGTGTAGTGTCTATGTTTTGTTTTCTATGTGTTTCTTTCTAGATCATTTATTTCTATGTTGGCCAGGGTGGTTCCCAATTAGAGACAGCTGTGGCTCGTTGTCTCTGATTGGGAACCATACTTAGGCAGCCTGTTTTGCACTTGTCATTTGTGGGATCTTGTTCCGGAGAGGTTTGTGTTTGTTAACCTTAGGACTTCACGTATCGTTTTGTTGTTTTGTGTTATTATGTAAGTACTCATTAAAAGATGTATGCATATCACGCTGCGCCTTGGTCTGCTCATTACGACGATCGTGACACTGACAGGATGGATGTTATCCAAAGCTGTGACCTGTGGCACTGGATCTGGTGTCTGCCCCTGCATCCCAAGCGTTATTGGAGAGAATATTCAGCCTTTCATCAGGCTTGAGAAACCGAACAACCACCTCTCTGGAACGCAGATTCTTCTTGAAGATGAACCAGAGAATCTTGTTTGGTTGAACAGAAACACACACTGATAGATTTGTGAAGAAGTGTTGTATTGCTTATGTTTTTGCTGTTGTTTTTTTATTAACCCTATTTGAAGGGGTTAGTCAGTGACATGTTTAATATTACATAAACATAACATGTCAAATGTGCCATGACTTCATTTGTTTTTTTTTCCTCTCTCTTTCTGTCAGGTAAAGGTAAAGACACTTGATTCTTCTTACATCTACAACTAACGTTTAAAAAGCATTGGATTGGTGTAAACATGGGCAAGAGAGTTTCCTTCTACCATATTTCTTACACCAGTCTAGGCGCTTATCCTTTAAATCCAAGTCACATTAAGATTGATTTATAATTTTAAACCTAACCAAACCTATGTCCTGGCCATGGAGTTGTATAGAGTCCTCTAGTGGCCAAAACTCTGAGTTAGCATGGGCAGCGCCACTGAGGACTTAAGCCATTTTGATTCAGTCAACTGGGCGGGACTTCCAACTTCATTGGCTGATCCCTCCTGATGACCCGGGTTGGCGTGACCTGATGACCCGGTTGGAGTCGTGACAGCCGGGTCATCAGGAGGGATCAGATGATACATTTTACTCTTGGAAGAAGATGGAGCTGCCCATGCTCTCACAGACGCCGTCATTACACAGATACAGAGATGCTGTCTATCCAAGTCTATGGTCCCATCTCCTTATATATTACTGCATTTTACATTTACATTTTAGTCATTTAGCAGACGCTCTTATCCAGAGCGACTTACAGTTAGTGAGTGCATTCATTATTATTATTATTATTATTATTTAAAAAAATAAAAAATCATACTGGCCCCCCGTGGGAATCGAACCCACAACCCTGGCGTTGCAAACGCCATGCTCTACCAACTGAGCTACATCCCTGCCGGCCATTCCCTCCCCTACCCTGGACGACGCTGGGCCAATTGTGCGCCGCCCTATGGGTCTCCCGGTCGCGGCCGGCTACGACAGAGCCTGGATTTGATTACTGCCCACCAGTGGCAAGAAGTGACATCCCCAAAAAACGAACTATAGGCCTACAACACATAAATGGCTCTTCCCACACATAGGCTGCTTTCTGCCCCTGAAACTGAAACGAAAACTGAAACTGAAACATATAAAAACAAAATATAAATGTTTTTATCAAACTGAAACTGAATAAAAACTAGTAAATCAAGTCTGAAAACTAACTGAAACTAAACTGAATTTCAAATAAAAATCTAAAAACTAATAGAAATAAAAACTATAATAACCTTGTTTTGACTGTTTCACTTCTCTGTCCTGTATACATCTTTTAACCAATGGGAGAGCCAGGTGAGGTGAGCCAGGTGAGGGGTCACACTAATGATCAGAGGTCATATAGGTGAAAGGTGAGAGGTCGGAGTTGGGACCATGAGCAGGAGTGTGGATTTATTTTTTTTACTGTTTTTATGATGATTGGAACCTTCTGTTGTTTCAGATGTTTCTGTGCCTGTGGTAAAGGTCTATTCCACAATACCCGTGTGTCTTCTTTCCTTTGTGTCTAAGGGTAGCCTGCATACACATTTGTCTTTCCATCCTCACAAACACAGACACACACACATTTTGACTGGTGTGGTGAGTCTACTACAAATTGGGTTCCTCCTGTGGTTAGGTCAGTTTGTCTGCTGTTTTACCTATGCCATCACTGTCCCTCATAACCATAGGGTTACAACCGGTTATTACAGCACTGAGTGCCCTACTGTTTCTCTCGTCTCGCTCTCTCTTTCTCTTTCTCTTTCTCTTTCACCATCTCCGTTCTTTCTCTGATGACTCTCTATCTACCCCCACCGGCATTGCGTAACCCAGACAACAGCTTCTGATAAAAGAAAAGAAAAAAGAAATACACTTCCCAGAGTTCTTATCGGTAGAACCGAGGGCAACTACGGGTTCCCGTGTGGGACTGACAGCCAGGCACGTCTGGCGATAAACGAGAGGGGAGATTGCAGTGTGTGAGAGAGAGAGAGAGACATAGATAGAAAGGGGGATATAATATCGCAGGGAGAGAGAAACGGATGAAAGATTTGGTTCTTTCCTCTGTTTTCTTCCTGGAACGTCTGTCCCGCGCCTGTCTGCCACGGGATCGTTCTAGCGGGGTTTGAGGAGTGATCCTGTGAGTGCGTGCATGCAAAAGGGGTATCCGCCCCCCTGTCCGTCTCCCCTTCTCTCCATATCGTCTTCTTTAAAAAAAAATTCTTCCTCCGTTTTCTGGGCTCTGCTGTTGATGTACACCAGCTTGTTTTGAGAGAAACGGTTTTCTGTGTCGGAGCCCTGCACACACACAGACAGACAGAAGTGCGAGGCACGGAGAGGAGACAGACAGACAACGACGTTAACTGGAGGAAGGAACGGAAAATGCTGTGCGCCAGCGGTGGCAGCCGTGATATTACCGAGAAATTCGTGACCCGCGCGACGAGAGGAGAGAAGCCCCGCTGCAGCACCGAGCCTCTCCGGGTGAGTGCGCATGCATCGTCTGTGTACACAACCCATATTTGCGTACTGGGCCGTTCTAAGCGCCGCTGCCAGAAGCGCGCGGCACCACTGCATTTTTTTTTATTGAAGGAATTTGTATTAACCTCGGCGGTGCCGTTATAACTCGCGCTGGGTCAGTCTGCCACTGACGTGGTGGGCTCCCCTCTTATTACTGATGGTTAACATACACACACACACACACACACACACACACACACACACACACACACACACACAGAGAGAGAGTTAAGGCTATTGTTTCTGCTGGTTGTGAAACCCAAGATGTCTACCATACAAACACATATTCACACAGGACCGGATCCGTTACGGAGACAGACTGTCTCTCCTCTGCATTCACCGTGAATGGAGGCGAGCTCAATGGAACATTCGGTGCTCTGGTGCTGCTGTGCTGCTGTGGCGTGAGCCCAGGGCGCGCTCCGACAGATGTTTACTCTAATTACTTAGAGATGGAGCGAGCCCAGCTAGCACGTAACGTTCTGAGAACCATATGTTTCTTAGAGCTTGGTGAGAGTGTGGTTGTCCTATGGTTATCTTGCATACAACCTTCCCATAAACTTTCTGGGAATGGTGCAGGATAGTTGCTTGGCTTTGGAACATTTTCAGCACATTGAAGGAACTTGATAAAAAAACATTATTTTCTTGTCATTTCATTACTTTACATTTTAATTTACATTTTGGTAATGTTCTCCAACTGGTTTGACATTGGGAATGTTCTCAAATAGTTCAGAGAATGTTACAAAAGCAACCTTATTCTATGGGAATTTCAGTACTTCAGCATAACGTTTCCTACAGGTTTACTCATGGTTCTATTTAAAGCCATGTTTTCAAATGGTTCTGAGAACTTTCCATACAAAACAAAACTTTAGTAACGTTCAAAGAGCGTTCTAAGAATATTATTTAAAAACATATACATTCCGTTCTCAGCATCAATAAAACTCTCTTTATCCTCTATCTTGTTAAGTGTGTTCAGGTGTGTTGGCCGCGCCCACTAATTGGCCACACCTGTTTTTAATGCTTGTTTGGTTTGAAATGGGGTCTGTTTGAATAGACAACAATAAACAGTTTTGTACGTGTAAAAAAACAAGGCATTTTAGTTCCGTCCTGGTGGCGCAGTGGACTAATTCCATGGATAGACAACATAAGTTCAAATCCCACTGAAATGTGTTTGCATGATTAATGCCTAAGGAAATACATTTCCATGTGTCCTATCTGTGCTTGGAGTTCCAAAAAGTTAACCCAAAATAAGCTAGCAGTCTTATCGAAACGTTCAGTGAAAGTTTTAAGGAAGTCATTAAAAAACCTACAAATAACCTATAATTTCCATTCTCAGAGCGTTAATAAAACGTCCCAGGAAAACGTTCAAGGATCCAGAGTAAAACGTTCTCAGGACCTCCCTGCAACCCAAAAATAAATGTTCCCAGATCAGGCAACATTTTCACTTCTGTTCTTAGAAGTCAGGAAAGGTATGACTTCCTTCCCACAAACAATGTGAAACCAAAAACATACACTGAGGATACCAAACATTAAGAACACCTTCCTAATATTGAGTTGCCCCAAATCCCCCCCCCCCCCCCACCCATTTTGCCCTCAGAATAGAGAGGGAGTAGGAAGAGATAGAGGAAGAGTGATAGAGAGAAAGGGAGAGATAGAGGGAGAGATGAAGAGAGAGAAGGGAGAGATGAAGGGAGAGATAGATAGAGAGATAGGAGGAGAGATGAAGGGAGAGATGGAGGGAGAGATAGATAGAGAGAGGAGGAGAGATGAAGGGAGAGATAGATAGAGAGATAGGGGGAGAGATGAAGGGAGAGATGAAGGGAGAGATAGATAGAGAGATAGGAGGAGAGATGAAGGGAGAGATGAAGGGAGAGAGAGAGGGAGAGGAGGAGAGAGAGGGAGAGATGAAGAGGGATATAGAGGGAGAGAGAGAGGGAGAGATAGAGGGAGAAGGGAGAGATAGAAGGAGAAGGGAGAGAGAGGGAGAGATGAAGAGGGATATAGAGGGAGAGAGAGAGGGAGAGATAGAGGGAGAAGGGAGAGATAGAGGGAGAGATGAAGAGGGATATAGAGGGAGAGAGAGAGGGAGAGATAGAGGGAGAAGGGAGAGATAGAGGGAGAGATGAAGAGGGATATAGAGGGAGAGAGAGAGGGAGAGATAGAGGGAGAAGGGAGAGATAGAGGGAGAAGGGAGAGAGAGGGGAGGGAGAGATGAAGAGGGATATAGAGGGAGAGAGAGAGGGAGAGATAGAGGGAGAAGGGAGAGATAGAGGGAGAAGGGAGAGAGAGGGAGAGATGAAGAGGGATATAGAGGGAGAGAGAGAGGGAGAGATAGAGGGAGAAGGGAGAGATAGAGGGAGAAGGGAGAGAGAGGGAGAGATGAAGAGGGATATAGAGGGAGAGAGAGAGGGAGAAGGGAGAGAGAGGGAGAGATGAAGAGGGATATAGAGGGAGAGAGAGAGGGAGAAGGGAGAGAGAGGGAGAGATGAAGAGGGATATAGAGGGAGAGAGAGAGGGAGAAGGGAGAGAGAGGGAGAGATGAAGAGGGATATAGAGGGAGAGAGAGAGGGAGAGATAGAGGGAGAAGGGAGAGATAGAGGGAGAAGGGAGAGAGAGGGAGAGATGAAGAGGGATATAGAGGGAGAGAGAGAGGGAGAAGGGAGAGAGAGGGAGAGATGAAGAGGGATGGGATATAGAGGGAGAGAGAGGGAGAAGGGAGAGAGAGGGAGAGATGAAGAGGGATATAGAGGGAGAGATAGAGGAAGAAGGGAGAGAGAGGGAGAGATGAAGAGGGATATAGAGGGAGAGATAGAGGAAGAAGGGAGAGAGAGGGAGAGATGAAGAGGGATATAGAGGGAGAGAGAGAGGGAGAAGGGAGAGAGAGGGGAGAGATGAAGAGGGATATAGAGGGAGAGAGAGAGGGAGAAGGGAGAGAGAGGGAGAGATGAAGAGGGATATAGAGGGAGAGAGAGAGGGAGAAGGGAGAGAGAGGGAGAGATGAAGAGGGATATAGAGGGAGAGAGAGAGGGAGAGGAGGATAGAGAGGGAGAGATGAAGAGGGATATAGAGGGAGAGAGAGAGGGAGAAGGGAGAGAGAGGGAGAGATGAAGAGGGAGAGAGAAGGTGGGAGAGAGAGAGGGAGAAGGGAGAGAGAGGGAGAGATGAAGAGGGATATAGAGGGAGAGAGAGAGAGAGGGAGAGGAGGAGAGAGAGGGAGAGATGAAGAGGGATATAGAGGGAGAGATAGAGGGAGAAGGGAGAGAGAAGGAGAGATGAAGAGGGATATAGAGGGAGAGAGAGAGGGAGAGGAGGAGAGAGAGGGAGATATGAAGAGGGATATAGAGGGAGAGAGAGAGGGAGAAGGGAGAGAGAGGGAGAGATGAAGAGGGAGAGAGAGGGAGAGAGAGAGGGAGAAGGGAGAGAGAGGGAGAGATGAAGAGGGATATAGAGGGAGAGAGAGAGGGAGAGGAGGAGAGAGAGGGAGAGATGAAGAGGGATATAGAGGGAGAGATAGAGGGAGAAGGGAGAGAGAAGGAGAGATGAAGAGGGATATAGAGGGAGAGAGAGAGGGAGAGGAGGAGAGAGAGGGAGAGATGAAGAGGGATATAGAGGGAGAGAGAGAGGGAGAGGAGGAGAGAGAGGGAGAGATGAAGAGGGATATAGAGGGAGAGAGAGAGGGAGAGGAGGAGAGAGAGGGAGAGATGAAGAGGGATATAGAGGGAGAGAGAGAGGGAGAAGGGAGAGAGAGGGAGAGATGAAGAGGGAGAGAGAGGGAGAGAGAGAGGGAGAGGAGGAGAGAGACAGATATCCTAGGGCCCAGTGTCCGTGTGTCCTGACAGTGCTGTTTTATTTAGGGCTCTTATTGACATGCACACCCCTCCTGTGTGCACGTGATGCAGAATGATATGTCTTAAAGGGAGAGACGTATGTGTGTGTGTGTGTGGGTATGTATGTATGTGTGTGTGTACGTGTACGTGTGTACGTGTGTGTGTGTGTACGTGTGTGTACCTGTGTGTGTGTGTGTACGTGTACGTGTGTGTGTGTGTGTGTACGTGTGTGTGTGTGTACGTGTGTGTACGTGTGTGTGTGTGTGCATGTGTGTGTGTGTGTACGTGTGTGTGTACGTGTGTGTACGTGTGTGTGTACGTGTGTGTGTACGTGTGTGTGTGTGTGTGTACGTGTGTGTGTGTACGTGTGTGTACGTGTGTGTACGTGTGTGTGTGTGTGTACGTGTGTGTGTGTGCGTGTGTGTGTGTGTACGTGTGTGTGTGTGTGTACGTGTGTGTGTGCGTGTGTGTGTGTGTACGTGTACGTGTGTGTGTGTACGTGTGTGTGTGTACGTGTACGTGTGTGTGTACATGTGTGTGTGTGTACGTGTGTGTGTGTGTACATGTGTGTACGTGTGTGTGCGTGTACGTGTGTGTACGTGTGTGTGTGTGTACGTGTGTGTGTGTGTGTACGTGTGTGTGTGTGTGTGTGTGTGTACGTGTGTGTGTGTGTACGTGTGTGTGTGTGTGTACATGTGTGTACGTGTGTGTGTGTGTGTACATGTGTGTGTGTGTGTACATGTGTGTGTGTGTGTGTGTACGTGTGTGTGTACTTGTGTGTACGTGTGTGTGTGTGCACATGTGTGTACGTGTGTGTTGTGTGTGTGTGTGTACGTGTGTGTGTGTGTACGTGTATGTGTGTGTGTACGTGTGTGTGTGTGTGTGTGTGTGTGTGTGTGTGTGTGTGCGTGTGTGTGTGTGTGTGTACCATTGCAGGATATATAACAGCATAGACCTATTGTGTGCTCGGTGGTGGTAGTCATAGAAACAGCCTTGTATCTCCGCTGATGTTCTCACAGTCCTTATAGGCCAGGTCAGCAGTCAACACACACACACACACACACATATCTATACAGAAACTTGTACGTTGAGTGTTTGTCTTGGACTGCTTCATGTATGTATTTGTTTAATAATAATAATATAATAATAATATGCCATTTAGCAGACGCTTTTATCCAAAGCGACTTACAGTCATGCGTGCATACATTTTTTTTTTTTGTGTATGGGTGGTCCCGGGGATCGAACCCACTACCTTAGCGTTACAAGCGCCGTGCTCTACCAGCTGAGCTACAGAGGCTGGAGTGTGTGTCTGTGTGTGTGTCACACACCCTTTCCAACTGAAGGTCATGACCCTCTCATTCAGAGTTGTGGTTCTAGTTCCATTCCAGCTAGTTCTGGTTCTAGTTCTGGTTCTAGTCCAGTTATTTCTGGTTCTGGTTCTAGTCCAGGGTCTATTTCAGCTAGTTCTGGTTCTCTGGTTCTATTTGAGCTAGTTCTGGTTCTATTCCAGCTAGTTCTGGTTCTGGTTCTATTCCAGCTAGTTCTGGTTCTATTCCAGCTAGTTCTGGTTCTATTCCAGCTAGTTCTGGTTCTATTCCAGCTAGTTCTGGTTAGAGTCCAGCTAGTAATGGTTCTATTCCAGCTAGTAATGGTTCTATTCCAGCTAGTTCTGATTCTATTCCAGCTAGTTCTGGTTCTAGTCCCACTAGTTCTGGTTCTATTCCAGCTAGTTCTGGTTCTATTCCAGCTAGTTCTGGTTCTATTCCAGCTAGTTATGGTTCTATTCCAGCTAGTAATGGTTCTATTCCAGCTAGTTCTGATTCTATTCCAGCTAGTTCTGGTTCTAGTCCCACTAGTTCTGGTTCTATTCCAGCTAGTTCTGGTTCTATTCCAGCTAGTTCTGGTTCTAGTCCAGCTAGTTATGGTTCTATTCCAGTTTGTTTTAGTTCTGGTTATATTCCAGTTTGTTTTAGTTCTGGTTCTATTCCAGCTAGTTCTGGTTCTGGTTATATTCCAGTTAGTTCTGGTTCTAGTTCTGGTTCTATTCCAGCTGGTTCTGATTCTAGTTCTGGTTCTATTCCAGTTAGTTCTGGTTATAGTTCTGGTTATATTCCAGTTGGTTTTAGTTATGGTTCTATTCCAGCTATTTCTGGTTCTGGTCCTATTCCAGTTAGTTCTGGTTCTATTCCAGCTAGTTCTTGTTCTGGTTTTATTCCAGTTAGTGTCTGGGTGTGTGTGTGTTTACTCTATATAAAATCAACTCTCACACAAAGCCTTCATATCTAATGGAACCCTAACCCTAACCCAATGAAATCAAATAGAAAACATATCTCTCTCTCGCTCTCTCTCTCTCTCTAATTTAATTTAATTCAATTCAATTCAATTCAATTCAATTTAAGGGCTTTATTGGCATGGGAAACATATGTTAACATTGCCAAAGCAAGTGAAGTAGATAATAAACAAAAGTGAAATAAACAATCAATATTAACAGTAAACATTACACTCAGAAGTTCCCAAATAATAAAGACATTTCAAATGTCATTATGTCTAAATACAGTGTTGTAACAATGTGCAAATAGTCTCTCTCTCTCTCTCTCTCTTTCTCTCTCTCTCTCTCTCTCTCTCTCTCTCTCTCTCTCTCTCTCTCTCTCTCTCTCTCTCTCTCTCTCTCTCTCTCTCAATTCAATTTCAATTCAATTTAAGGGCTTTATTGGCACTCGAAAAATATGTTAACATTTCCAAAGCAAGTGAAGTAGATAGTAAACAGTGAAATAGACAATAAATATTAACAGTAAACATTACACTCAGAAGTTCCCAAAAAAATTAAGACATTTAAAATGTCATATTATGTATATATATACACAGTGTTGTAACAATGTGCAAATAGTTAAAGTTCAAATGGGAAAATAAATAAACATAAATATGGGTTGTATTTACAGTGGTGTTTGTTCTTCACTGGTTGCCCTTTTCTTGTGGCAACAGGTCACAAATATTGCTGCTGTGATGGCACACTGTGGTTTTTCAACCAGTAGATAAGGGAGTTTATCAAAATTGGATTTGTTTTAGAATTCTTTGTGGATCTGTGTAATCTGAGGGAAACATGTGTCTCTAATATGGTCATACATTTGGCAGGAGGTTAGGAAGTGCAGCTCAGTTTCCACCTCATTTTGTGGGCAGTGTGCACATAGCCTGTCTTCTCTTGAGAGCCAGGTCTGCCTACGGCGGCCTTTCTCAATAGCAAGGCTATGCTCACTGAGTCTGTACACAAAGCTTTCCTTAAGTTTGGGTCAGTCACAGTGGTCAGGTATTCTCTCTCTCTCTCTCTGTCTCTGTCTGTCTCTCACCCCCCCCCCCCCCCCCCCCTCTATCTTCTCCCCCTCTCTCACAACAGCTGGTTTGACAGTAGCTGCTATAGGACCCCTAACCTCTGACTGCAGATAGGGTGGGAGGGGGGGGAGCATGTGTGTGTCTGTGAGGGAAGGAGGGAGGGGGGGAGGGAGGGAGAGAACACGATGGAGAGAGGACAGCGCAGGCAGAGAAAAAGAGGGATAGAGGGAGGGAAAGTGTGTGTCTACCTCACTAACAAGCTGGAAAGAATCAGCTCAATTGTTAAAGAGGAGAGAGAGGAGAAACACTCTCACCCCTCCCTCTCTCCCTCTCTCTCTCTCTCTCCCCCTCCCCCCCTCTCTCTCCCCCTCTCTCTCCCCCTCTCTCTCTCTCTCCCTCTCTCTCTCTCTCTCTCTCTCTCTCTCTCTCTCTCTCTCTCTCTCTCTCTCTCTCTCTCTCCCCCTCTCTCTCTCTCTCTCTCTCTCTCTCTCTCTCTCTCTCTCTCTCTCTCTCAACACACACATTTGAGTATTGATTAGACACTGGAACTCCGAAAAGAGATGTGTGGCAATGTTTGTGTATGGATGCGTTTATATTTGTGTGTGTGTGTTCACGGAGCAAAAGATGATGACGCCGATGATCAGACAGGTGACAGATTATAAAACGTTTACAAGCGGTTTATAAGATGTTAATTTGCTATTCCTCTAACGTTGTCGCGTCATTAACACAACAGTTAAAGGTTCCGCTCATCTTTAACACAGCAGTTAAAGGTTCTGTTCATCGTTAACACAACAGTTAAAGGTTCCGCTCATCATTAACACAGCAGTTAAAGGTTCCGCTCATCATTAACACAACAGTTAAAGGTTCTGTTCATCATTAACACAACAGTTAAAGGTTCCGCTCATCATTAACACAACAGTTAAAGGTTCCGCTCATCATTAACACAGCAGTTAAAGGTTCCGTTCATCATTAACACAACAGTTAAAGGTTCCGCTCATCATTAACACAGCAGTTAAAGGTTCCGCTCATCATTAACACAACAGTTAAAGGTTCCGCTCATATTTAACACAGCAGGTAAAGGTTCCGCTCATCATTAACACAGCAGTTAAAGGTTCCGCTCATCATTAACACAACAGTTAAAGGTTCCGTTCATCATTAACACAACATTTAAAGGTTCCGCTCATCATTAACACAACAGTTAAAGGTTCTGCTCATCATTAACACAACAGTTAAAGGTTCCGCTCATCATTAACACAACAGTTAAAGGTTCCGCTCATCATTAACACAGCAGTTAAAGGTTCCGCTCATCATTAACACAGCAGTTAAAGGTTCCGCTCATCATTAACACAGCAGTTAAAGGTTCCGCTCATCATTAACACAACAGTTAAAGGTTCCGTTCATCGTTAACACAACAGTTAAAGGTTCCGCTCATCTTTAACACAACAGTTAAAGGTTCCGCTCATCATTAACACAGCAGTTAAAGGTTCTCCGTTCATCATTAACACAACAGTTAAAGGTTCCGCTCATCATTAACACAGCAGTTAAAGGTTCCGCTCATCATTAACAAAGCAGTTAAAGGTTCCGCTCATCATTAACACAGCAGTTAAAGGTTCCGCTCATCATTAACACAACAGTTAAAGGTTCCGCTCATATTTAACACAGCAGGTAAAGGTTCCGCTCATCATTAACACAGCAGTTAAAGGTTCCGCTCATCATTAACACAACAGTTAAAGGTTCCGTTCATCATTAACACAACATTTAAAGGTTCCGCTCATCATTAACACAACAGTTAAAGGTTCTGCTCATCATTAACACAACAGTTAAAGGTTCCGCTCATCATTAACACAACAGTTAAAGGTTCCGCTCATCATTAACACAGCAGTTAAAGGTTCCGCTCATCATTAACACAGCAGTTAAAGGTTCCGCTCATCATTAACACAGCAGTTAAAGGTTCCGCTCATCATTAACACAACAGTTAAAGGTTCCGTTCCGTTCATCGTTAACACAACAGTTAAAGGTTCCGCTCATCTTTAACACAGCAGGTAAAGGTTCCGCTCATCATTAACACAGCAGTTAAAGGTTCCGCTCATCATTAACACAACAGTTAAAGGTTCCGTTCATCGTTAACACAACAGTTAAAGGTTCCGCTCATCTTTAACACAACAGTTAAAGGTTCCGCTCATCATTAACACAGCAGTTAAAGGTTCCGTTCATCATTAACACAACAGTTAAAGGTTCCGCTCATCATTAACACAGCAGTTAAAGGTTCCGCTCATCATTAACAAAGCAGTTAAAGGTTCCGCTCATCATTAACACAGCAGTTAAAGGTTCCGTTCATCATTAACACAACAGTTAAAGGTTCCGCTCATCATTAACACAGCAGTTAAAGGTTCCGCTCATCATTAACACAACAGTTAAAGGTTCCGCTCATATTTAACACAGCAGGTAAAGGTTCCGCTCATCATTAACACAGCAGTTAAAGGTTCCGCTCATCATTAACACAACAGTTAAAGGTTCCGTTCATCATTAACACAACATTTAAAGGTTCCGCTCATCATTAACACAACAGTTAAAGGTTCTGCTCATCATTAACACAACAGTTAAAGGTTCCGCTCATCATTAACACAACAGTTAAAGGTTCCGCTCATCATTAACACAACAGTTAAAGGTTCCGCTCATCATTAACACAGCAGTTAAAGGTTCCGCTCATCATTAACACAGCAGTTAAAGGTTCCGCTCATCATTAACACAGCAGTTAAAGGTTCCGCTCATCATTAACACAGCAGTTAAAGGTTCCGCTCATCATTAACACAACAGTTAAAGGTTCCGTTCATCGTTAACACAACAGTTAAAGGTTCCGCTCATCTTTAACACAGCAGGTAAAGGTTCCGCTCATCATTAACACAGCAGTTAAAGGTTCCGCTCATCATTAACACAACAGTTAAAGGTTCCGTTCATCGTTAACACAACAGTTAAAGGTTCCGCTCATCTTTAACACAACAGTTAAAGGTTCCGCTCATCATTAACACAGCAGTTAAAGGTTCCGTTCATCATTAACACAACAGTTAAAGGTTCCGCTCATCATTAACACAGCAGTTAAAGGTTCCGCTCATCATTAACACAGCAGTTAAAGGTTCCGTTCATCATTAACACAACAGTTAAAGGTTCCGCTCATCATTAACACAGCAGTTAAAGGTTCCGCTCATCATTAACACAGCAGTTAAAGGTTCCGCTCATCATTAACACAGCAGTTAAAGGTTCCGTTCATCATTAACACAACAGTTAAAGGTTCCGCTCATCATTAACACAGCAGTTAAATGTTCCGCTCATCATTAACACAGCAGTTAAAGGTTCCGCTCATCATTAACACAACAGTTAAAGGTTTCGTTCATCATTAACACAGCAGTTAAAGGTTCCGCTCATCATTAACACAACAGTTAAAGGTTCCGCTCATCATTAACACAGCAGTTAAAGGTTCCGCTCATCATTAACACAGCAGTTAAAGGTTCCGCTCATCATTAACACAGCAGTTAAAGGTTCCGCTCATCATTAACACAACAGTTAAAGGTTCCGCTCATCATTAACACAGCAGTTAAAGGTTCCGTTCATCATTAACACAACAGTTAAAGGTTCCGCTCATCATTAACACAGCAGTTAAAGGTTCCGCTCATCATTAACACAGCAGTTAAAGGTTCCGCTCATCATTAACACAACAGTTAAAGGTTCCGCTCATCATTAACACAGCAGTTAAAGGTTCCATTCATCATTTACACAACAGTTAAAGGTTCTGCTCTAGGAGTTCTAATCATTAATAGTTTTTCCTCCTTTCTCTCCCCTACCTTCTCTTCATCCCTCTCTACCCCGTGTCTCTCTCTTCCCCTTCCAGCCCCCCCCCCCCCCCCCCGGTCTTCTCTCTCCCTCTTCCTCTCAGCTGGAAGGTAGTGAGCTTTTCATCTCCTGGGAGCACACACTTCGAGAGAGAGAGAGAGAGAGAGAGAGAGAGAGAGAGAGAGAGAGAGAGAGAGACAGAGAGAGAGAGAGAGAGAGAGAGAGAGAGAGAGACAGAGAGAGAGAGACAGAGAGAGAGAGAGAGAGAGAGACAGAGAGAGAGAGAGAGAGAGAGAGAGAGAGAGAGAGACAGAGAGAGAGAGAGAGAGAGAGAGAGAGAGAGAGAGAGAGAGAGAGAGACAGAGAGAGAGAGAGAGAGAGAGAGAGAGAGAGAGACAGAGAGAGAGAGACAGAGAGAGAGAGAGAGAGAGAGACAGAGAGAGAGAGAGAGAGAGAGAGAGAGAGAGAGAGACAGAGAGAGAGAGAGAGAGAGAGAGAGAGAGAGAGAGAGAGACAGAGACAGAGAGAGACAGAGAGAGAGAGAGAGAGAGAGAGAGAGACAGAGAGAGAGAGAGAGAGACAGAGACAGAGAGAGACAGAGAGAGAGAGAGAGAGAGAGAGAGAGAGAGAGAGAGAGAGAGACAGAGACAGAGAGAGACAGAGAGAGAGAGAGAGAGAGAGAGAGAGAGAGACAGAGAGAGAGAGAGAGAGAGAGAGAGAGACAGAGAGAGAGAGAGAGAGAGAGAGAGAGAGAGAGAGAGACAGAGAGAGAGAGAGAGAGAGAGAGAGAGAGAGAGAGAGAGAGACAGAGAGAGAGAGAGAGAGAGAGAGACAGAGAGAGAGAGAGAGAGAGAGAGAGAGAGAGAGAGAGAGAGAGAGAGAGAGAGAGAGAGAGAGAGAGAGAGAGAGAGAGAGAGAGAGAGAGAGAGAGAGAGAGAGAGAGAGAGAGACAGAGAGAGAGAGAGAGAGAGAGAGAGAGAGAGAGAGAGAGAGAGAGAGAGACTATTTGCACATTGTTACAACACTGTATATAGACATAATATGACATTTTGAAATGTCTTTATTATTTTGGAACTTCTGAGTGTAATGTTTACTGTTAATATTGAGAGAGAGAGAGAGAGAGAGAGAGAGAGAGAGCGAGAGAGAGAGCAAACATTTCCTCAGGGTGAGCGATAGTGAGAGGAGACTGAGGAGAGAGAGAGAGGAGAGAGATAAGGGAGGAAGACAGGGGTGGAGGAGAGGGGGAGTGGGGGAAGATGGATGAATGCACTGCACACTCTGGCTCCTGCAGCGAAGGTGGGGGGGGCAGACAGGGAGGAGGACGGGTGGAGAGAGAGAAGAGAGACAGAGACGGGGTAGAGATGGATTGAGAAAGCGGCTGATTGACTGACAAGGAGAAGAAGGGGTATTCTTATCCTTTCAACAAAGTGTTTGTGTGTGTGTGTGTATGAGTGTGTTTGGTTGGTGGAGGGGTTATTTACAGTGCCTAGTGAAAATCTAAACACCCCTTGCACAGCCTTCACATTTGGCTGCCTTAAAATGTAATCAAAAAAGGGATTACATTCGATTTTTTCCTACAGATCTACACAACCGACTAAGAACAATTTCCAAATTAATAAAAAATAAAATAAACTAAGATCTCTTAATTGCATACCTTTAGCAGCCATTACAGATGTGAATAATTCGGAATAATATTCTACCAACTTCGTACAACTCTTAGGGCAACATACAGTGACTTCGGAAAGTATTCAGACCCCTTGACTTTTCCCACATTTTGTTACGTTACAGCATTATTCTCAAATGGATTAAATAAAACATTTTACTCACCAATCTACACACAATATCCCATAATGACAAAGCAAAAACAGGTTTTTAGAAATGTTTGCACATTTATTAAAAACAAAAACAGAAATACCTTATTTACATAAGTATTCAGACCCTTTGCTATGAGACTCGAAATTGAGCTCAGGTGTTTCCATTGATCATCCTTGAGATGTTTCTACAGTGCCTTCGGAAAGTATTCAGACCCCTTGACTTTTTCCAAATTTTGTTAGGTTACAGCCTTATTCTAAAATTGATTAACCCTCATCAATCTACACACAATACCCCAAAATGACAAAGCAAAAACTGGTTTTTAGAAATGTTTGCTAATTTATTATAAATAAAAAACTGAAATATGATATTTACATACAGTGAGGGAAAAAAGTATTTGATGCTGTAATCGCTGCAAAAGGTGCTTCAACAAAGTACTGAGTAAAGGGTCTGAATACATACAGTGAGGGAAAAATAGTATTTGATCCCCTGCTGATTTTGTACGTTTGCCCACTGACAAAGACATGATCAATCTATAATTTTAATGGTAGGTTTATTTGAACAGTGACAGACAGAATAACAACAAAAAAATCCAGAAAAGCGCACGTCAAAAATGTTATACATTGATTTGCATTTTAATGATAGAAATAAGTATTTGACCCCTCTGCAAAACATGACTTAGTACTTGGTGGCAAAACCCTTGTTGGCAATCACAGAGGTCAGATGTTTCTTGTAGTTGGCCATCAGGTTTGCACACATCTCAGGAGGGATTTGTTCCACTCCTCTTTGCAGATCTTCTCCAAGTCATTAAGGTTTCGAGGCTAATGTTTGGCAACTCGAACCTTCAGCTCCCTCCACAGATTTTCAGCTCCCTTATACAGATAACAAGCTTAGATTAGGAGCACTCCCTTTAAGAGTGTGCTCCTAATCTCAGCTCGTTACCTATATAAAAGACACCTGGGAGCCAGAAATCTTTCTGATTGAGAGGGGGTCAAATACTTATTTCCCTCATTAAAATGCAAATCAATTTATAAAATTTTTTACATGCATTTTTCTGGATTTTGTTGTTGTTTTTCTGTCTCTCACTGTTCAAATAAACCTACCATTAAAATTAAAGACTGATCATTTATTTGTCAGTGGACAAACGTACAAAATCAGCAGGGGATCAAATACTTTTTTCCCTCACTGTAAGTATTCAGACCCTTTACTCAGTACTTTGTTGAAGCACCTTTTGCAGCGATTACAGCATCGAGTCTTCTTGGGTATGAAGCTACAAGCTTGGCACACCTGTATTTGGGGATTTTCTGTCACGATCGTCGAAGGAGGAGGACCAAGGCGCAGCGTGATACTCGTACATCTTACTTTATTAAGTGTACAAACGACAAACAAAACAACAAACGATACGTGAAGTCCAACGGTACTAATACAAACCAGAAGGAACAAGATCCCACAAACACTGTGGGAAAACTGGCTGCTTAAGTCTGGTTCCCAATCAGAGACAACAAGCAACAGCTGATACTCGTTGCCTCTGATTGAGAACCACACTGGCCAACATAGAAACACAATACTAGAAATACGACATAGAACAAAAACACATAGACTCTACACACCCTGGCTCAACATATTAGAGTCCCCAGAGCCAGGGTGTGACAGTACCCCCCCCCCCCAAAGGCGCGGACTGCGACCCCGCCTGAACATAACCGAACAGGGGAGGGCTGGGTGGGCATTCCTCCTCGGAGGCGGTTCCGGCTCCGGGCATGACCACCACCCCTCAACAATCCCCCCGTAGCGCCCCTGGTCCGGTCTAGCCCCGCTGGCTGGACTTGGACTGGACATCGGTGGAGCGGATTGCTTGGGCTCCGATGTGGAGCTGCTGACCGGTACCTGACCAGGTACCGGTGACCCAGGCACGGGTTGTGCTGGACTGACGACGCACACCACAGGCTTGGTGCGTGGAGCAGGAACGGGCCGGAACGGGCTGATGACGCGCACCCCTGGCTTGGTGCGTGGACCAGGAACGGGCCGGACCGGGCTGACAACGCGCACCCCTGGCTTGGTGCGTGGAGCAGGAACAGGCCGGACCGGGCTGACGATGCGCACCCCTGGCTTGGTGCGGGGAGCAGGAACGGGCCGGACCGGGCTGACGACACGCAACCCTGGCTTGGTGCGTGGAGCAGGAACAGGCCGGACCGGGCTGACGACGCGCACCATTGGCTTGGTGCGTGGAGCAGGAACGGGCCGGACCGGGCTGGCGACGCACACCATAGGCTTGGTGCGGGGAGCAGGAACTGGCCGGACCGGGCTGATGACGCGCACCATTGGCTTGGTGCGGGGAGCAGGAACAGGCCTGACCGGGCTGACGACGCGCACCCCTGGCTTGGTGCGGGGAGCAGGAACAGGCCGGACCGGGCTGACGACGCGCACCATTGGCTTGGTGCGGGGAGCAGGAACAGGCCGGACCGGGCTGACGACGCGCACCATTGGCTTGGTGCGGGGGAGCAGGAACAGGCCGGACCGGGCTGACGACGCGCACCATTGGCTTGGTGCGGGGAGCAGGAACAGGCCGGACCGGGCTGACGACGCGCACCCCTGGCTTGGTGCGGGGAGCAGGAACAGGCCGGGCCGGGCTGGCGACGCGCACCGTAGGCTTGGTGTGAGGGGCAGGAACAGGAACAGGCCGGGCTGGCGACGCGCACCGTAGGCTTGGTGCGAGGGGCAGGAACACTCCGTCCTGGCTGCATGCCCACCTTCGCACGACACGTGCGGGGTGCTCGCACAGGACGTACCGGACTATGCCGGACCACTCGTGGCACAGTACGCAGCTCCGCATACCCCGGAACCTGCCCAGTCTCACGCTGCCATGCCTGAGTAAGGGGAGTTGGCTCTGCTCTACATCCAGGCTCCGCCAACCTCCCTTCCGGCCCCCCAAACCCGGTGGCCTCCTCTCCTAATCCCCAAACTCGACCTGTAGCTGCCTGCAGCAGCCCCGTCGTCCATGCCGTGTGCCCCCCCCCTAAAAATTTATTGGGGGTGCCTCTCGCCTGTCCGACCACGGCCCGGTTGGCGCCGCTTCTCCTCTCTCGCCAGGGCCTTAACTTTAGCCCATGGCCCTTCTCCCGCGAGCATGTCCTCCCAGGACCACCATTGGCCCACCTGGGCCATCGCCAACCTCTCCAGCTCATTACCCGGCGCTTGCTCCTGGACACGCTGCTTGGTCCTGTGGTGGTGGGATCTTCTGTCACGATCGTCGAAGGAGGAGGACCAAGGCGCAGCGTGATACTCGTACATCTTACTTTATTAAGTGTACAAACGACAAACAAAACAACAAACGATACGTGAAGTCCAACGGTACTAATACAAACCAAAAGGAACAAGATCCCACAAACACTGTGGGAAAACTGGCTGCTTAAGTCTGGTTCCCAATCAGAGACAACAAGCAACAGCTGATACTCGTTGCCTCTGATTGAGAACCACACTGGCCAACATAGAAACACAATACTAGAAATACGACATAGAACAAAAACACATAGACTCTACACACCCTGGCTCAACATATTAGAGTCCCCAGAGCCAGGGGGATTTTTTTTTCTCCCATTCTTCCCTGCAGATCCTTTCAAGCTCTGTCAGGTTGGATGGGGAGCGTTGCTGCACAGCTATTTTCAGGTCTCTCAAGAGATGTTGGGTCTGGTTCAAGTCCGGGCTCTGGCTGGGCCACTCAAGGACATTCAGAGACTTGTCCCGAAGCCACTCCTGCGTTGTCTTGGCTGTGTGCTTAGGGTTGTTGTCCTGTTGGAAGGTGAACCTTCTCCCAGTCTGAGGTCCTGAGCGCTCTGGAGCAGGTTTTCATCAAGGATCTCTCTGTACTTTGCACTGTTCATCTTTGCCTCGATCCTGACTAGTCTCCCAGTCCCTGCCACTGAAAAACATCCCCCCAGCATGATGCTGCCACCACCATGCTTCACTGTAGGGATGGTGCCAGGTTTCCTCCAGACGTGACGCTTGGCATTCAGGCCAAAGAGTTCACTTTGGTTTCATCAGACCAGAGAATCTTGTTTCACATGGTCTGAGAGTCCTTTAGGTGCCTTTTGGCAAACTCCATGCGGGCTGTCATGTGCATTTTTACTGAGGAGTGGCTTCTGTCTGGCCACTCTACCATAAAGGCCTGATTGGTGGAGTGGTGCAGAGATGGTTGTCCTTCTGGAAGGTTCTTCCATCTCCACAGAGGAACTCTGGAGCTCTGTCAGAGTGACCATCAGGTTCTTGGTCACCTCCCTGACCAAGGCCCTTCTCCCCCGATTGCTCAGTTTGGCCGGGCGGCCAGCTCTAGGAAGAGTCTTGGTGGTTCCAAACTTCTTCCATTTAAGAATGATGGCAGCCACTGTGTTCTTGGGGACCTTCAATGCTGCAGACATTTTTTGGTACCCTTCCCCAGATCTGTGTCTCGACACAATCCTGTCTCAGAGCTCTACGGACAATTCCTTCAACCTCATGGCTTGGTTTTTGCTCTGACATGCACTGTCAATTGTAGGACCTTATATAGACAGGTGTGTGCCTTTTCAAATAATGTCCAATCAATTGAAATTACCACAGGTGGACTCCAATCAAGTTGTAGAAACATCTCAAGGATGATCAATGGAACAGCTCAATTTCGAGTCTCATAGCAAAGGGTCTGAATACTTATGTAAATAAGGTATTTCTATTTTTAATATTTTATAAATTAGCAAAACATTATAAAAACCTGTTTTCACTTGGTCATTATGGGGTATTGTGTCTAGATTGATGAGGAAAATATTTTATTTAATCCATTTTATAAGAAGGCTGTAACGAAACAAAATGTGGAAAAAGGGAAGGTCTGAATACTTTCCGAATGTTGTGTATAGACAGTATGGACAGTATGTGAATAGAAAAGGTGTGTACAGCAGTAGTTAAATAGGATGAGCAATGACTAGAATACAGTATGTACACATCAATTGGGTAAAACAGTATGTAAACATTATTAACGTGACCAGTGTTCAATGACTCTATGTACATAGGGCAGCAGTCTCTAAAATCAATTTTGTCCCTGATTTAGCTGTCCCAGACACCTTTTTGAGATCGGAGACAAAATCAAAATGTCGTTGCCTACTCGAGGCACGCGGCTGTCACCGACGCTCATTTAATGTGAGCGGGTCAGCGGGTATTTTCAAACATGTTTGATTTTATCGGCACAAAATCTGCAATGCTCTTGTAGTGTCAGATGTGCAACCGCAAGTTTTGAGAACGGTGATCAGCAATAGCCAATGAGAGCTCGCCAGAGAAGAAGCCAATGAGATGATGACGTTGTTTTGCAGAATGTGTAGACGCTGGAGCAGGACCGATGACTCCTACTAGTATGCGTCTGTACTTTCCTTTAACCAAAGCCAAAGTGTCAAATCGTTACCGCTCTGAAGTGCACAAGCAATGTTATTCAATTCAAAATGTTGGCTAGACATTTCATCTCAAGCGTGAATGTCTGACTGAAAATGTTTGAGGCTGCTTTGAGCCAGACAGCGTGGTGTCGACAATCCTCATGACGAAGTGAAGAGTCTTGTAGTGTGTGACCCCGTGACCCCGTCTGTGCTACATCATGTAGTGTGTGACCCCGTGACCCCGTCTGTGCTACATCATGTAGTGTGTGACCCCGTGACCCCGTCTGTGCTACATCATGTAGTGTGTGTACCACTACGTTGGCAAGACTACAAAAAACGACAGGAAAGACAGTCATTTAATGTTGGGCTGACCGCACCACCCTCTGGAGAGCCCTTTGATTGCGGGACGTGCAGTTGCTGTACCAGGCGGTGATACAGCCCGACAGAATGCTTTCGAAGGTGCATCTGTAGAAGTTTGTGAGGGTCTTAGGGGCCAAGCCGAATTTCTTCAGCCTCCTGAGGTTGATGAGGTGCTGTTGCGCCTTCTTCACCACACTGTCTGTGTGAAGGGACCATTCAGGTCCTCATTGATGTGCACGCCGAGGAACTTCAAGCTTTTGACCCTTTCCACTGCGGCCCCATCGATGTGGAATGGGGCGTGCTCTCTCTGCTGTCTCCTGTAGTCCACGATCAGCTCCTTCGTTTTATTGATGTTGATGGAGAGGTTATTTTCCTGGCACAACTCCGCCAGGGCCCTCATCTCCTCCCTGTAGGCTGTCTCGTCGTTGTTGGTAATCAGGCCTACTACTGTTGTGTTGTCAGCAAACTTGATTGAGTTGGAGACGTGCATGGCCACACAGTCATGGGTAAACAGGGCGTACAGGAGGGGGCTGAGCACACACCCTTGTGGGGCTCCCGTGTTGAGGATCAGCGTGGTGGAGGTGTTGTTGACTACCTTCACCACCAGGGGTCGGCTCGTCAGGAAGTCCAGGACCCAGTTGCACAGGGAGAGGTTCAGACCCAGGGCCCTTAGCTTAGTGATGAGCTTGGAGAGTACTATGGTGTTGAATGCTGAGCTGTAGTCAATGAATAGCAATCTTACATAGATATTTATCTTGTACAGGTGATCCCAGTGTGCAGTGCAATGGCGATTGCATCTTCTGTGTGTGTGTGTGTGTTCTCTGGTGAGTGTGAGTGTGAGTGTGAGTGTGTGTGTGAGTGTGTGTGTGTGTGTGTGTGTGTGTGTGTGTGTGTGTGTGTGTGTGAGCCTGGCTGTCAGTACATACAGTTGAAATGTTCACAAGGCGGCCATTGTTGTTCAAACAGCCAGCAGCCTTCTCCTTGGCAACCGGAGCTGCAGTAGTAACCCACGGCAACTGTAGAAAGGGGGAGGAGTCAGGAAGTCATGCCGCAGCACAGAGGCCCCTCTCCAAAACACTGGCCTCAAGGTCTGTGTGTAGTGTGTAGTGTGTGTGTGTGTGTGTGCAGTGTGTGTGTGTGTGCACTCCTGGCTGCTCCCAGCTGGCACTGTTGGTCACATGACCTGACTGAGGAGTGGCCATCAACAGAGCCAGGAAACTGCCTTGAGGAGAGAGAGAGAGGAGGGAGGGATGGGGTGGGGGGAAGGAAAGAGGGGGACAGGCAAAGGAGGAGAGTGGAGGAGGGAGGGATGGGGTGTGGGAGGGGTGGTGGGGGAGGAGGGGAGATGGAGGGGTGGTGGGGGAGGAGGGGAGAGGGAGGGGTGGTGGGGGAGGAGGGGAGATGGAGGGGTGGGGGAGGAGGGGAGAGGGAGGGGTGGTGGGGGAGGAGGAGGGGAGATGGAGGGGTGGGGGAGGAGGGGAGAGGGAGGGGTGGTGGGGGAGATCGGGGAGATGGAGGGGTGGGGGAGGAGGAGGGGAGAGGGAGGGGTGGTGGGGGAGGAGGAGGGGAGATGGAGGGAGAGGGAGGGGTGGTGGGGTGGGGGAGGGGAGGAGGGGAGGGGAGAGGGAGGGGTGGTGGGGGAGGAGGGGAGATGGAGGGGTGGTGGGGGAGGAGGGGAGATGGAGGGGTGGTGGGGGAGGAGGGGAGAGGGAGGGGTGGTGGGGGAGGAGGGGAGATGGAGGGGTGGGGGAGGAGGGGAGAGGGAGGGGTGGTGGGGGAGGAGGAGGGGAGATGGAGGGAGGGGTGGTGGGGGAGGAGGGGAGGGGAGGGGAGAGGGAGGGGTGGTGGGGGAGGAGGGGAGATGGAGGGGTGGTGGGGGAGGAGGGGAGAGGGAGGGGTGGTGGGGGAGGGGTGGTGGGGGAGGAGGAGGGGAGATGGAGGGAGAGGGAGGGGTGGTGGGGGAGGGGAGGAGGGGAGGGGAGAGGGAGGGGTGGTGGAGGAGGAGGGGAGGGGAGATGGAGAAGTGGTGGGGGAGGAGGGGAGAGGGAGGGGTGTTGGGGGAGGAGGGGAGATGGAAGAAGAGGGAGGGGTGTTGTTGGGGAGATGGAGGGAAAGGGCGGAAGGGGGTGGTGGGGGAGATGGAGGGAGAGGGAGGGAGGGAGGGGTGATGGGGGGAGAGGAGGAGAAGAGAGAAGAGAGGTAGAGAGGTAGTATACGGTTCTTCTTGTCTTAAAATAACTACAGCATGTAGGTTCCTGCAGAAACAACATTACAGAGAGAGAAGGGGGATTAGCCCTAGCCCCTACACCCTATCCCCTACACCCTATCCCCTACACCCTATCCCCTAGCCCCTACACGGTTCTTCTTGTCTTAAAATAACTACAGCATGTAGGTTCCTGCAGAAACAACATTACAGAGAGAGAAGGGGGGATTAGCCCTAGCCCCTACACCCTATCCCCTACACCCTATCCCCTACACCCTAGCCCCTACACCATAATCACACCTTTGTAGTGCTCCACCAGTTGTTGCACAGTGTCAAACTGTGTGCGTGTTGTGATGTAATATCCTCCACTGTCCAGCTTCCTGATCTTATAATATAATGCTTGACGTGGTCACCTTTACCATCCCCTACACCCTAGCCCCTACACCATAATCACACCTTTGTAGTGCTCCACCAGTTGTTGCACAGTGTCAAACTGTGTGCGTGTTGTGATGTAATATCCTCCACTGTCCAGCTTCCTGATCTTATAATGCTTGACGTGGTCACCTTTACCATCCCCTACACCCTAGCCCCTACACCATAATCACACCTTTGTAGTGCTCCACCAGTTGTTGCACAGTGTCAAACTGTGTGCGTGTTGTGATGTAATATCCTCCACTGTCCAGCTTCCTGATCTTATAATGCTTGACGTGGTCACCTTTACCATCATCCCAGTCACAGACAGACAGAGAGTAGGCACCTAGAGAGAGAGAGAGAGAGAGAGAGAGAGAGAGAGAGAGAGAGAGAGAGAGAGAGTGAGAGAGAGAGAGAGAGAGAGAGAGAGAGAGACAGAGAGACAGAGAGAGAGAGAGAGAGAGAGAGAGAGAGAGAGAGAGAGAGAGAGAGAGAGAGAGAGAGAGAGAGAGAGAGACAGAGAGACAGAGAGACAGAGAGAGAGAGAGAGAGAGAGAGAGAGAGAGAGAGAGAGAGAGAGAGAGAGAGAGAGAAGAGAAAGAGAGAGAGAGAGAGTGTTATCTGGTGTTTGTTTCATGTGTGCATTAACATCTATTGTATGTATATGTAATTGTGTGAATGTGCGTTTGTGGATGCGTCTGTGTGTCTCTGTGTGTCTCTGTGTGTCTCTGTGTGTGCTCTTGGCAGGAGGTAGTGTTGAACACAGACTGATGATGAAGATCATTAGGAATTTCCTGCAGCTGGGGACGAGAGATAGAGAGAGGAGGTGGGGGAGAGAGGGAGGGAGGGAGGGAGAGAAGGAGGGGAGGGAGGGGAGAGAGGAGGTGGGGGAGAGAGGGAGGGAGGGAGGGAGAGAGGGAGGGGAAGAGAGGGGGAGAAATATAGCCGAGGGAGAGAGGTGGAAGGGAAGGGAGGGAGGGAGGGAGGGAGAGAGGGAGGGGAGGTGGGGGAGAGAGGGAGGGGAGGTGGGGGAGAGAGGGAGGGAGGGAGAGAGGGAGGGGAGGTGGGGGAGAGAGGGAGGGAGGGAGGGAGAGAGGGAGGGGAGGTGGGGGAGAGAGGGAGGGGAGGTGGGGGAGAGAGGGAGGGAGGGAGAGAGGGAGGGGAGGTGGGGGAGAGAGGGAGGGAGGGAGGGAGAGAGGGAGGGGAGGTGGGGGAGAGAGGGAGGGGAGGTGGGGGAGAGAGGGAGGGAGGGAGGGAGAGAGGGAGGGGAGGTGGGGGAGAGAGGGAGGGGAGGTGGGGGAGAGAGGGAGGGAGGGAGGGTGAGAGGGAGGGGAGGTGGGGGAGAGAGGGAGGGAGGGAGGGAAGAGAGGGAGGGGAGGTGGGGGAGAGAGGGAGGGAGGGAGGGAGGGAGAGAGGGAGGGGAAGAGAGGGGGAGAAATATAGCCGAGGGAGAGAGGAGAGGTGGAAGAGTGAGGGTAGGGAGAGAAAGAGAGAGCATTTAGTGAAGAAGAGGAGAAGGGGTACTGCGTCGTAGTCGGGTGGGGGGCTGGAAGGGGGTGGTAGAGGGCAAGGTAGGAGAGTTATACTAAACTGTAGTTCCTCAATGATAGTTATAGTAAACTGTAGTTCCTTAATGATAGTTATAGTAAACTGTAGTTCCTCAATGATAGTTATAGTAAACTGTAGTTCCTCAATGATAGTTATAGTAAACTGTAGTTCCTCAATGATAGTTATAGTAAACTGTAGTTCCTCAATGATAGTTATAGTAAACTGTAGTTCCTCAATGATAGTTATAGTAAACTGTAGTTCCTTAATGATAGTTATAGTAAACTGTAGTTCCTCAATGATAGTTATAGTAAACTGTAATTCCTTAATGATAGTTATAGTAAACTGTAGTTCCTCAATGATAGTTATAGTAAACTGTAGGTCCTCAATGATAGTTATAGTAAACTGTAGTTCCTTAATGATAGTTATAGTAAACTGTAGTTCCTCAATGATAGTTATAGTAAACTGTAGTTCCTCAATGATCGTTATAGTAAACTGTAGTTCCTCAATGATAGTTATAGTAAACTGTAGTTCCTTAATGACAGTTATAGTAAACTGTAGTTCCTCAATGATAGTTATAGTAAACTGTAGTTCCTCAATGACAGTTATAGTAAACTGTAGTTCCTTAATGATAGTTATAGTAAACTGTAGTTCCTTAATGACAGTTATAGTAAACTGTAGTTCCTCAATGATAGTTATAGTAAACTGTAGTTCCTTAATGACAGTTATAGTAAACTGTAGTTCCTTAATGATAGTTATAGTAAACTGTAGTTCCTCAATGACAGATATAGTAAACTGTAGTTCCTCAATGATAGTTATAGTAAACTGTAGTTCCTCAATGATAGTTATAGTAAATTGTAGTTCCTTAATGATAGTTATAGTAAACTGTAGTTCCTTAATGATAGTTATAGTAAACTGTAGTTCCTCAATGATAGTTATACTAAACTGTAGTTCCTCAATGATAGTTATAGTAAACTGTAGTTCCTCAATGATAGTTATAGTAAACTGTAGTTCCTCAATGACAGTTATAGTAAACTGTAGTTCCTCAATGATAGTTATAGTAAACTGTAGTTCCTCAATGATAGTTATAGTAAACTGTAGTTCCTCAATGACAGTTATAGTAAACTGTAGTTCCTGTCACGCTCGTCGAAAGGAGTGGACCAATGCGCAGCGTGGAATGCGAACATACTTTATTATATATTCACCACACGAACAAAAACGATACGTGAAGTCCTTGGTAACAAACACAAACCAACACGGAACAAGATCCCACAAACACAAATGCCCAAACGGCTGCCTAAGTATGGTTCTCAATCAGAGACAACAAGCAACAGCTGATTCTCGTTGCCTCTGATTGAGAACCACCCCGGCCAACATAGAAACACAATGAACTAGATCCTGAACATAGAAACACAAAACATAGACTCTACACACCCTGGCTCAACATAACAGAGTCCCCAGAGCCAGGGCATGACAGTTCCTCAATGACAGTTATAGTAAACTGTAGTTCCTCAATGACAGTTATAGTAAACTGTAGTTCCTCAATGACAGTTATAGGAAACTGTAGTTCCTCAATGATAGTTATAGTAAACTGTAGTTCCTCAATGATAGTTATAGTAAACTGTAGTTCCTTAATGATAG
This sequence comes from Coregonus ussuriensis, assembly GCA_031479575.1. NCBI lineage: Eukaryota > Metazoa > Chordata > Actinopteri > Salmoniformes > Salmonidae > Coregonus > Coregonus ussuriensis. The sequence continues at coordinate 7,180,785 of CM062480.1, read as the reverse complement.
TTATAGTAAACTGTAGTTCCTTAATGATAGTTATACTAAACTGAAGTTCCACAATGATAGTTATAGTAAACTGTAGTGCCTCAATGATAGTTATAGTAAACTGTAGTTCCTTAATGATAGTTATAGTAAACTGTAGTTCCTCAATGATAGTTATAGTAAACTGTAGTTCCTCAATTATAGTTATAGTAAACTGTAGTTCCTCAATGATCGTTATAGTAAACTGTAGTTCCTCAATGATAGTTATAGTAAACTGTAGTTCCTTAATGACAGTTATAGTAAACTGTAGTTCCTTAATGATAGTTATAGTAAACTTTAGTTCCTCAATGATAGTTATAGTAAACTGTAGTTCCTCAATGATAGTTATAGTAAACTGTAGTTCCTCAATGACAGTTATAGTAAACTGTAGTTCCTCAATGATAGTTATAGTAAACTGTAGATCCTTAATGATAGTTATAGTAAACTGTATTTCCTCAATGACAGTTATAGTAAACTGTAGTTCCTCAATGACAGTTATAGTAAACTGTAGTTCCTTAATGACAGTTATAGTAAACTGTAGTTCCTTAATGATAGTTATAGTAAACTGTAGTTCCTCAATGATAGTTATAGTAAACTGTAGTTCCTCAATGACAGTTATAGTAAACTGTAGTTCCTTAATGATAGTTATAGTAAACTGTAGTTCCTCAATGATAGTTATACTAAACTGTAGTTCCTTAATGACAGTTATAGTAAACTTTAGTTCCTCAATGATAGTTATAGTAAACTGTAGTTCCTCAATGATAGTTATAGTAAACTGTAGTTCCTCAATGATAGTTATAGTAAACTGTAGTTCCTCAATGATAGTTATAGTAAACTGTAGTTCCTCAATGATAGTTATAGTAAACTGTAGTTCCTCAATGATAGTTATAGTAAACTGTAGTTCCTCAATGATAGTTATAGTAAACTGTAGTTCCTCAATGATAGTTATAGTAAACTGTAGTTCCTCAATGATAGTTATAGTAAACTGTAGTTCCTCAATGATAGTTATAGTAAACTGTAGTTCCTCAATGACAGTTATATTAAACTGTAGTTCCTCAATGATAGTTATAGTAAACTGTAGTTCCTCAATGATAGTTATAGTAAACTGTAGTTCCTCAATGATAGTTATAGTAAACTGTAGTTCCTTAATGATAGTTATAGTAAACTGTAGTTCCTCAATGACAGTTATAGTAAACTGTAGTTCCTTAATGACAGTTATAGTAAACTGTAGTTCCTCAATGATAGTTATAGTAAACTGTAGTTCCTCAATGATAGTTATAGTAAACTGTAGTTCCTCAATGATAGTTATAGTAAACTGTAGTTCCTCAATGATAGTTATAGTAAACCGTAGTTCCTCAATGACAGTTATACTAAACTGTAGTTCCTCAATGACAGTTATAGTAAACTGTAGTTCCTCAATGACAGTTATAGTAAACTGTAGTTCCTCAATGACAGTTATAGGAAACTGTAGTTCCTCAATGATAGTTATAGTAAACTGTAGTTCCTCAATGATAGTTATAGTAAACTGTAGTTCCTTAATGATAGTTATAGTAAACTGTAGTTCCTTAATGATAGTTATACTAAACTGAAGTTCCACAATGATAGTTATAGTAAACTGTAGTGCCTCAATGATAGTTATAGTAAACTGTAGTTCCTTAATGATAGTTATAGTAAACTGTAGTTCCTCAATGATAGTTATAGTAAACTGTAGTTCCTCAATTATAGTTATAGTAAACTGTAGTTCCTCAATGATCGTTATAGTAAACTGTAGTTCCTCAATGATAGTTATAGTAAACTGTAGTTCCTTAATGACAGTTATAGTAAACTGTAGTTCCTTAATGATAGTTATAGTAAACTTTAGTTCCTCAATGATAGTTATAGTAAACTGTAGTTCCTCAATGATAGTTATAGTAAACTGTAGTTCCTCAATGACAGTTATAGTAAACTGTAGTTCCTCAATGATAGTTATAGTAAACTGTAGTTCCTTAATGATAGTTATAGTAAACTGTATTTCCTCAATGACAGTTATAGTAAACTGTAGTTCCTCAATGACAGTTATAGTAAACTGTAGTTCCTTAATGACAGTTATAGTAAACTGTAGTTCCTTAATGATAGTTATAGTAAACTGTAGTTCCTCAATGATAGTTATAGTAAACTGTAGTTCCTCAATGACAGTTATAGTAAACTGTAGTTCCTTAATGATAGTTATAGTAAACTGTAGTTCCTCAATGATAGTTATACTAAACTGTAGTTCCTTAATGACAGTTATAGTAAACTTTAGTTCCTCAATGATAGTTATAGTAAACTGTAGTTCCTCAATGATAGTTATAGTAAACTGTAGTTCCTCAATGATAGTTATAGTAAACTGTAGTTCCTCAATGATAGTTATAGTAAACTGTAGTTCCTCAATGATAGTTATAGTAAACTGTAGTTCCTCAATGATAGTTATAGTAAACTGTAGTTCCTCAATGATAGTTATAGTAAACTGTAGTTCCTCAATGATAGTTATAGTAAACTGTAGTTCCTCAATGATAGTTATAGTAAACTGTAGTTCCTCAATGATAGTTATAGTAAACTGTAGTTCCTCAATGACAGTTATATTAAACTGTAGTTCCTCAATGATAGTTATAGTAAACTGTAGTTCCTCAATGATAGTTATAGTAAACTGTAGTTCCTCAATGATAGTTATAGTAAACTGTAGTTCCTTAATGATAGTTATAGTAAACTGTAGTTCCTCAATGACAGTTATAGTAAACTGTAGTTCCTTAATGACAGTTATAGTAAACTGTAGTTCCTCAATGATAGTTATAGTAAACTGTAGTTCCTCAATGATAGTTATAGTAAACTGTAGTTCCTCAATGATAGTTATAGTAAACTGTAGTTCCTCAATGATAGTTATAGTAAACCGTAGTTCCTCAATGACAGTTATACTAAACTGTAGTTCCTCAATGACAGTTATAGTAAACTGTAGTTCCTCAATGACAGTTATAGTAAACTGTAGTTCCTCAATGACAGTTATAGTAAACTGTAGTTCCTCAATGATAGTTATAGTAAACTGTAGTTCCTCAATGATCGTTATAGTAAACTGTAGTTCCTCAATGATAGTTATAGTAAACTGTAGTTCCTCAATGATAGTTATAGTAACCTGTAGTTCCTCAATGATAGTTATAGTAAAATGTAGTTCCTCAATGATAGTTATAGTAAACTGTAGTTCCTCAATGATAGTTATAGTAAACTGTAGTTCCTCAATGATAGTTATAGTAAACTGTAGTTCCTCAATGATAGTTATAGTAAACTGTAGTTCCTCAATGACAGTTATAGTAAACTGTAGTTCCTCAATGATAGTTATAGTAAACTAGTTCCTCAATGACAGTTATAGTAAACTGTAGTTCCTGTCACGCTCGTCGAAAGGAGTGGACCAATGCGCAGCGTGGAATGCGAACATACTTTATTATATATTCACCACACGAACAAAAACGATACGTGAAGTCCTTGGTAACAAACACAAACCAACACGGAACAAGATCTCACAAACACAAATGCCCAAACGGCTGCCTAAGTATGGTTCTCAATCAGAGACAACAAGCAACAGCTGATTCTCGTTGCCTCTGATTGAGAACCACCCCGGCCAACATAGAAACACAATGAACTAGATCCTGAACATAGAAACACAAAACATAGACTCTACACACCCTGGCTCAACATAACAGAGTCCCCAGAGCCAGGGCATGACAGTTCCTCAATGACAGTTATAGTAAACTGTAGTTCCTCAATGACAGTTATAGTAAACTGTAGTTCCTCAATGACAGTTATAGTAAACTGTAGTTCCTCAATGATAGTTATAGTAAACTGTAGTTCCTCAATGACAGTTATAGTAAACTGTAGTTCCTTAATGATAGTTATAGTAAACTGTAGTTCCTTAATGATAGTTATACTAAACTGTAGTTCCTCAATGATAGTTATAGTAAACTGTAGTTCCTCAATGATAGTTATAGTAAACTGTAGTTCCTCAATGACAGTTATAGTAAACTGTAGTTCCTTAATGATAGTTATAGTAAACTGTAGTTCCTTAATGATAGTTATACTAAACTGTAGTTCCTCAATGATAGTTATAGTAAACTGTAGTTCCTCAATGATAGTTATAGTAAACTGTAGTTCCTCAATGATAGTTATAGTAAACTGTAGTTCCTCAATGATAGTTATAGTAAACTGTAGTTCCTCAATGATCGTTATAGTAAACTGTAGTTCCTCAATGATAGTTATAGTAAACTGTAGTTCCTTAATGACAGTTATAGTAAACTGTAGTTCCTTAATGATAGTTATAGTAAACTGTAGTTCCTCAATGATAGTTATAGTAAACTGTAGTTCCTCAATGATAGTTATAGTAAACTGTAGTTCCTCAATGACAGTTATAGTAAACTGTAGTTCCTCAATGATAGTTATAGTAAACTGTAGTTCCTTAATGATAGTTATAGTAAACTGTTGTTCCTCAATGACAGTTATAGTAAACTGTAGTTCCTCAATGACAGTTATAGTAAACTGTAGTTCCTTAATGACAGTTATAGTAAACTGTAGTTCCTCAATGATAGTTATAGTAAACTGTAGTTCCTCAATGATAGTTATAGTAAACTGTAGTTCCTCAATGACAGTTATAGTAAACTGTAGTTCCTTAATGATAGTTATAGTAAACTGTAGTTCCTCAATGATAGTTATACTAAACTGTAGTTCCTCAATGACAGTTATAGTAAACTGTAGTTCCTCAATGATAGTTATAGTAAACTGTAGTTCCTCAATGACAGTTATAGTAAACTGTAGTTCCTCAATGACAGTTATAGTAAACTGTAGTTCCTCAATGACAGTTATAGTAAACTGTAGTTCCTCAATGACAGTCATAGTAAACTGTAGTTCCTTAATGACAGTTATAGTAAACTGTAGTTCCTCAATGATAGTTATAGTAAACTGTAGTTCCTCAATGATAGTTATAGAAACTGTAGTTCCTCAATGATAGTTATAGTAAACTGTAGTTCCTTAATGATAGTTATAGTAAACTGTAGTTCCTCAATGATAGTTATAGTAAACTGTAGTTCCTCAATGACAGTTATAGTAAACTGTAGTTCCTTAATGACAGTTATAGTAAACTGTAGTTCCTCAATGATAGTTATAGTAAACTGTAGTTCCTCAATGATAGTTATAGTAAACTGTAGTTCCTCAATGATAGTTATAGTAAACTGTAGTTCCTCAATGACAGTTATAGTAAACTGTAGTTCCTCAATGACAGTTATACTAAACTGTAGTTCCTCAATGACAGTTATAGTAAACTGTAGTTCCTCAATGACAGTTATAGTAAACTGTAGTTCCTCAATGACAGTTATAGTAAACTGTAGTTCCTCAATGACAGTTATAGTAAACTGTAGTTCCTCAATGACAGTTATAGTAAACTGTAGTTCCTCAATGATAGTTATAGTAAACTGTAGTTCCTCAATGACAGTTATAGTAAACTGTAGTTCCTTAATGATAGTTATAGTAAACTGTAGTTCCTTAATGATAGTTATACTAAACTGTAGTTCCTCAATGATAGTTATAGTAAACTGTAGTTCCTCAATGATAGTTATAGTAAACTGTAGTTCCTCAATGACAGTTATAGTAAACTGTAGTTCCTTAATGATAGTTATGTTATAGTAAACTGTAGTTCCTTAATGATAGTTATACTAAACTGTAGTTCCTCAATGATAGTTATAGTAAACTGTAGTTCCTCAATGATAGTTATAGTAAACTGTAGTTCCTCAATGATAGTTATAGTAAACTGTAGTTCCTCAATGATAGTTATAGTAAACTGTAGTTCCTCAATGATCGTTATAGTAAACTGTAGTTCCTCAATGATAGTTATAGTAAACTGTAGTTCCTTAATGACAGTTATAGTAAACTGTAGTTCCTTAATGATAGTTATAGTAAACTGTAGTTCCTCAATGATAGTTATAGTAAACTGTAGTTCCTCAATGATAGTTATAGTAAACTGTAGTTCCTCAATGACAGTTATAGTAAACTGTAGTTCCTCAATGATAGTTATAGTAAACTTTAGTTCCTTAATGATAGTTATAGTAAACTGTTGTTCCTCAATGACAGTTATAGTAAACTGTAGTTCCTCAATGACAGTTATAGTAAACTGTACTGTAGTTCCTTAATGACAGTTATAGTAAACTGTAGTTCCTCAATGATAGTTATAGTAAACTGTAGTTCCTCAATGATAGTTATAGTAAACTGTAGTTCCTCAATGACAGTTATAGTAAACTGTAGTTCCTTAATGATAGTTATAGTAAACTGTAGTTCCTCAATGATAGTTATACTAAACTGTAGTTCCTCAATGACAGTTATAGTAAACTGTAGTTCCTCAATGATAGTTATAGTAAACTGTAGTTCCTCAATGACAGTTATAGTAAACTGTAGTTCCTCAATGACAGTTATAGTAAACTGTAGTTCCTCAATGACAGTTATAGTAAACTGTAGTTCCTCAATGACAGTCATAGTAAACTGTAGTTCCTTAATGACAGTTATAGTAAACTGTAGTTCCTCAATGATAGTTATAGTAAACTGTAGTTCCTCAATGATAGTTATAGTAAACTGTAGTTCCTCAATGATAGTTATAGTAAACTGTAGTTCCTTAATGAAATGATAGTTATAGTAAACTGTAGTTCCTCAATGATAGTTATAGTAAACTGTAGTTCCTCAATGACAGTTATAGTAAACTGTAGTTCCTTAATGACAGTTATAGTAAACTGTAGTTCCTCAATGATAGTTATAGTAAACTGTAGTTCCTCAATGATAGTTATAGTAAACTGTAGTTCCTCAATGATAGTTATAGTAAACTGTAGTTCCTCAATGACAGTTATAGTAAACTGTAGTTCCTCAATGACAGTTATAGTAAACTGTAGTTCCTCAATGACAGTTATAGTAAACTGTAGTTCCTCAATGACAGTTATAGTAAACTGTAGTTCCTCAATGACAGTTATAGTAAACTGTAGTTCCTCAATGATAGTTATAGTAAACTGTAGTTCCTCAATGACAGTTATAGTAAACTGTAGTTCCTCAATGACAGTTATAGTAAACTGTAGTTCCTCAATGACAGTTATAGTAAACTGTAGTTCCTCAATGATAGTTATTTATAGTAAACTGTAGTTCCTCAATGATAGTTATAGTAAACTGTAGTTCCTCAATGATAGTTATAGTAAACTGTAGTTCCTCCATGATAGTTATAGTAAACTGTAGTTCCTCAATGACAGTTATAGTAAACTGTAGTTCCTCAATGATAGTTATAGTAAACTGTAGTTCCTCAATGATAGTTATAGTAAACTGTAGTTCCTCAATGATAGTTATAGTAAACTGTAGTTCCTCAATGATAGTTATAGTAAACTGTAGTTCCTCAATGACAGTTATAGTAAACTGTAGTTCCTCAATGATAGTTATAGTAAACTGTAGTTCCTTAATGATAGTTATAGTAAACTGTAGTTCCTCAATGACAGTTATAGTAAACTGTAGTTCCTCAATGACAGTTATAGTAAACTGTAGTTCCTCAATGACAGTTATAGTAAACTGTAGTTCCTCAATGATAGTTATAGTAAACTGTAGTTCCTCAATGATAGTTATATTAAACTGTAGTTCCTCAATGACAGTTATAGTAAACTGTAGTTCCTCCATGATAGTTATAGTAAACTGTAGTTCCTTAATGACAGTTATAGTAAACTGTAGTTCCTCAATGATAGTTATAGTAAACTGTAGTTCCTTAATGACAGTTATAGTAAACTGTAGTTCCTCAATGATAGTTATAGTAAACTGTAGTTCCTCAATGACAGTTATAGTAAACTGTAGTTCCTCAATGATAGTTATAGTAAACTGTAGTTCCTCAATGACAGTTATAGTAAACTGTAGTTCCTCAATGATAGTTATAGTAAACTGTAGTTCCTTAATGATAGTTATAGTAAACTGTAGTTCCTTAATGATAGTTATACTAAACTGTAGTTCCTCAATGATAGTTATAGTAAACTGTAGTTCCTCAATGATAGTTATAGTAAACTGTAGTTCCTTAATGATAGTTATAGTAAACTGTAGTTCCTCAATGATAGTTATAGTAAACTGTAGTTCCTCAATGATAGTTATAGTAAACTGTAGTTCCTCAATGATAGTTATAGTAAACTGTAGTTCCTCAATGATAGTTATAGTAAACTGTAGTTCCTCAATGACAGTTATACTAAACTGTAGTTCCTCAATGACAGTTATAGTAAACTGTAGTTCCTCAATGACAGTTATAGTAAACTGTAGTTCCTCAATGACAGTTATAGTAAACTGTAGTTCCTCAATGATAGTTATAGTAAACTGTAGTTCCTCAATGACAGTTATAGTAAACTGTAGTTCCTCAATGATAGTTATAGTAAACTGTAGTTCCTCAATGATAGTTATAGTAAACTGTAGTTCCTCAATGATAGTTATAGTAAACTGTAGTTCCTCAATGATAGTTATAGTAAACTGTAGTTCCTCAATGATAGTTATAGTAAACTGTAGTTCCTCAATGATAGTTATAGTAAACTGTAGTTCCTCAATGATAGTTATAGTAAACTGTAGTTCCTCAATGACAGTTATAGTAAACTGTACTGTAGTTCCTCAATGATAGTTATAGTAAACTGTAGTTCCTCAATGATAGTTATAGTAAACTGTAGTTCCTCAATGATAGTTATAGTAAACTGTAGTTCCTCAATGATAGTTATAGTAAACTGTAGTTCCTCAATGATAGTTATATTAAACTGTAGTTCCTCAATGACAGTTATAGTAAACTGTAGTTCCTGTCACGCTCGTCGAAAGGAGTGGACCAATGCGCAGCGTGGAATGCGAACATACTTTATTATATATTCACCACACGAACAAAAACGATACGTGAAGTCCTTGGTAACAAACACAAACCAACACGGAACAAGATCTCACAAACACAAATGCCCAAACGGCTGCCTAAGTATGGTTCTCAATCAGAGACAACAAGCAACAGCTGATTCTCGTTGGCTCTGATTTAGAACCACCCCGGCCAACATAGAAACACAATGAACTAGATCCTGAACATAGAAACACAAAACATAGACTCTACACACCCTGGCTCAACATAACAGAGTCCCCAGAGCCAGGGCATGACAGTTCCTCAATGACAGTTATAGTAAACTGTAGTTCCTCATTGACAGTTATAGTAAACTGTAGTTCCTCAATGACAGTTATAATAAACTGTAGTTCCTCAATGATAGTTATAGTAAACTGTAGTTCCTCAATGACAGTTATAGTAAACTGTAGTTCCTCAATGATAGTTATAGTAAACTGTAGTTCCTTAATGATAGTTATAGTAAACTGTAGTTCCTCAATGATAGTTATAGTAAACTGTAGTTCCTCAATGATAGTTATAGTAAACTGTAGTTCCTCAATGACAGTTATAGTAAACTGTAGTTCCTTAATGATAGTTATAGTAAACTGTAGTTCCTCTAATGATAGTTATAGTAAACTGTAGTTCCTCAATGATAGTTATAGTAAACTGTAGTTCCTCAATGATAGTTATAGTAAACTGTAGTTCCTTAATGATAGTTATAGTAAACTGTAGTTCTAGTTCCTCAATGATAGTTATAGTAAACTGTAGTTCCTCAATGATAGTTATAGTAAACTGTAGTTCCTCAATGATCGTTATAGTAAACTGTAGTTCCTCAATGATAGTTATAGTAAACTGTAGTTCCTTAATGACAGTTATAGTAAACTGTAGTTCCTTAATGATAGTTATAGTAAACTGTAGTTCCTCAATGATAGTTATAGTAAACTGTAGTTCCTCAATGATAGTTATAGTAAACTGTAGTTCCTCAATGACAGTTATAGTAAACTGTAGTTCCTCAATGATAGTTATAGTAAACTGTAGTTCCTCAATGATAGTTATAGTAAACTGTAGTTCCTCAATGACAGTTATAGTAAACTGTAGTTCCTCAATGACAGTTATAGTAAACTGTAGTTCCTCAATGACAGTTATAGTAAACTGTAGTTCCTTAATGACAGTTATAGTAAACTGTAGTTCCTCAATGATAGTTATAGTAAACTGTAGTTCCTCAATGATAGTTATTATAGTAAACTGTAGTTCCTCAATGACAGTTATAGTAAACTGTAGTTCCTTAATGATAGTTATAGTAAACTGTAGTTCCTCAATGATAGTTATAGTAAACTGTAGTTCCTCAATGACAGTTATAGTAAACTGTAGTTCCTCAATGATAGTTATAGTAAACTGTAGTTCCTCAATGACAGTTATAGTAAACTGTAGTTCCTCAATGACAGTTATAGTAAACTGTAGTTCCTCAATGACAGTTATAGTAAACTGTAGTTCCTCAATGACAGTTATAGTAAACTGTAGTTCCTCAATGACAGTTATAGTAAACTGTAGTTCCTCAATGATAGTTATAGTAAACTGTAGTTCCTCAATGATAGTTATAGTAAACTGTAGTTCCTCAATGATAGTTATAGTAAACTGTAGTTCCTTAATGATAGTTATAGTAAACTGTAGTTCCTCAATGATAGTTATAGTAAACTGTAGTTCCTCAATGACAGTTATAGTAAACTGTAGTTCCGTTCCTCAATGACAGTTATAGTAAACTGTAGTTCCTCAATGATAGTTATAGTAAACTGTAGTTCCTCAATGATAGTTATAGTAAACTGTAGTTCCTCAATGATAGTTATAGTAAACTGTAGTTCCTCAATGACAGTTATAGTAAACTGTAGTTCCTCAATGACAGTTATACTAAACTGTAGTTCCTCAATGACAGTTATAGTAAACTGTAGTTCCTCAATGACAGTTATAGTAAACTGTAGTTCCTCAATGACAGTTATAGTAAACTGTAGTTCCTCAATGACAGTTATAGTAAACTGTAGTTCCTCAATGACAGTTATAGTAAACTGTAGTTCCTCAATGACAGTTATAGTAAACTGTAGTTCCTCAATGACAGTTATAGTAAACTGTAGTTCCTCAATGATAGTTATAGTAACCTGTAGTTCCTCAATGATAGTTATAGTAAACTGTAGTTCCTCAATGATAGTTATAGTAAACTGTAGTTCCTCTCCTCAATGATAGTTATAGTAAACTGTAGTTCCTCAATGACAGTTATAGTAAACTGTAGTTCCTCAATGATAGTTATAGTAAACTGTAGTTCCTCAATGATAGTTATAGTAAACTGTAGTTCCTCAATGATAGTTATAGTAAACTGTAGTTCCTCAATGATAGTTATAGTAAACTGTAGTTCCTCAATGACAGTTATAGTAAACTGTAGTTCCTCAATGATAGTTATAGTAAACTGTAGTTCCTCAATGATAGTTATAGTAAACTGTAGTTCCTCAATGACAGTTATAGTAAACTGTAGTTCCTCAATGATAGTTATAGTAAACTGTAGTTCCTCAATGATAGTTATAGTAAACTGTAGTTCCTCAATGATAGTTATAGTAAACTGTAGTTCCTCAATGATAGTTATAGTAAACTGTAGTTCCTCAATGACAGTTATAGTAAACTGTAGTTCCTCAATGATAGTTATAGTAAACTGTAGTTCCTCAATGATAGTTATATTATAGTAAACTGTAGTTCCTCAATGATAGTTATAGTAAACTGTAGTTCCTCAATGATAGTTATAGTAAACTGTAGTTCCTCAATGACAGTTATAGTAAACTGTAGTTCCTCAATGATAGTTATAGTAAACTGTAGTTCCTCAATGATAGTTATAGTAAACTGTAGTTCCTCAATGATAGTTATAGTAAACTGTAGTTCCTTAATGACAGTTATAGTAAACTGTAGTTCCTCAATGATAGTTATAGTAAACTGTAGTTCCTCAATGACAGTTATAGTAAACTGTAGTTCCTCAATGATAGTTATAGTAAACTGTAGTTCCTCAATGACAGTTATAGTAAACTGTAGTTCCTCAATGATAGTTATAGTAAACTGTAGTTCCTTAATGATAGTTATAGTAAACTGTAGTTCCTTAATGATAGTTATACTAAACTGTAGTTCCTCAATGATAGTTATAGTAAACTGTAGTGTAGTTCCTCAATGATAGTTATAGTAAACTGTAGTTCCTCAATGATAGTTATAGTAAACTGTAGTTCCTCAATGATAGTTATAGTAAACTGTAGTTCCTCAATGACAGTTATAGTAAACTGTAGTTCCTCAATGACAGTTATAGTAAACTGTAGTTCCTCAATGACTAGTTATAGTAAACTGTAGTTCCTCAATGATAGTTATAGTAAACTGTAGTTCCTCAATGACAGTTATAGTAAACTGTAGTTCCTCAATGATAGTTATAGTAAACTGTAGTTCCTCAATGACAGTTATAGTAAACTGTAGTTCCTCAATGATAGTTATAGTAAACTGTAGTTCCTCAATGATAGTTATAGTAAACTGTAGTTCCTCAATGATAGTTATAGTAAACTGTAGTTCCTCAATGATAGTTATAGTAAACTGTAGTTCCTCAATGATAGTTATAGTAAACTGTAGTTCCTCAATGATAGTTATAGTAAACTGTAGTTCCTCAATCAATGATAGTTATAGTAAACTGTAGTTCCTCAATGACAGTTATAGTAAACTGTAGTTCCTCAATGATAGTTATAGTAAACTGTAGTTCCTCAATGACAGTTATAGTAAACTGTAGTTCCTCAATGATAGTTATAGTAAACTGTAGTTCCTCAATGACAGTTATAGTAAACTGTAGTTCCTCAATGACAGTTATAGTAAACTGTAGTTCCTCAATGACAGTTATAGTAAACTGTAGTTCCTTAATGATAGTTATAGTAAACTGTAGTTCCTCAATGATAGTTATAGTAAACTGTAGTTCCTCAATGACAGTTATAGTAAACTGTAGTTCCTCAATGATAGTTATAGTAAACTGTAGTTCCTCAATGACAGTTATAGTAAACTGTAGTTCCTCAATGATAGTTATAGTAAACTGTAGTTCCTCAATGACAGTTATAGTAAACTGTAGTTCCTCAATGATAGTTATAGTAAACTGTAGTTCCTTAATGATAGTTATAGTAAACAAACTGTAGTTCCTCAATGATAGTTATAGTAAACTGTAGTTCCTCAATGATAGTTATAGTAAACTGTAGTTCCTCAATGATAGTTATAGTAAACTGTAGTTCCTTAATGATAGTTATAGTAAACTGTAGTTCCTCAATGATAGTTATAGTAAACTGTAGTTCCTCAATGATAGTTATAGTAAACTGTAGTTCCTCAATGATAGTTATAGTAAACTGTAGTTCCTCAATGATAGTTATAGTAAACTGTAGTTCCTCAATGATAGTTATAGTAAACTGTAGTTCCTCAATGATAGTTATAGTAAACTGTAGTTCCTCAATGATAGTTATAGTAAACTGTAGTTCCTCAATGATAGTTATAGTAAACTGTAGTTCCTCAATGATAGTTATAGTAAACTGTAGTTCCTCAATGATAGTTATAGTAAACTGTAGTTCCTCAATGATAGTTATAGTAAACTGTAGTTCCTCAATGATAGTTATAGTAAACTGTAGTTCCTCAATGATAGTTATAGTAAACTGTAGTTCCTCAATGATAGTTATAGTAAACTGTAGTTCCTCAATGACAGTTATAGTAAACTGTAGTTCCTCAATGACAGTTATAGTAAACTGTAGTTCCTCAATGATAGTTATAGTAAAATGTAGTTCCTTAATGACAGTTATAGTAAACTGTAGTTCCTCAATGACAGTTATAGTAAACTGTAGTTCCTCAATGATAGTTATAGTAAACTGTAGTTCCTTAATGACAGTTATAGTAAACTGTAGTTCCTCAATGATAGTTATAGTAAACTGTAGTTCCTCAATGATAGTTATAGTAAACTGTAGTTCCTCAATGACAGTTATACTAAACTGTAGTTCCTCAATGACAGTTATAGTAAACTGTAGTTCCTCAATGACAGTTATAGTAAACTGTAGTTCCTCAATGACAGTTATAGTAAACTGTAGTTCCTCAATGATAGTTATAGTAAACTGTAGTTCCTCAATGATCGTTATAGTAAACTGTAGTTCCTCAATGATAGTTATAGTAAACTGTAGTTCCTCAATGATAGTTATAGTAACCTGTAGTTCCTCAATGATAGTTATTGTCACGACCGTCTTCAAAAGGAGCAGACCAAAGCGCAGCGCGTTGAGTGAACATGACTTTATTTGAGTAAAGACACGAACGACAAAAACAATAAACAAAGACGGCTCGTGACAGAAAAACCCACCATCAAAGGACCAAGCAGCGTGTCCAGGAGCCTAGGGTCTGGACATGGGAGGAGATTTTGGACGGAAAAGGGTCCTGGACTTGGGAGGAGATCCTGGATGGGATGGATCGCCGTCCATGGAGCGAAACTGTGGAGAGGCGACGGAGAGAGGAGCAACGGCGTCGGCAGGGCCATCGTCGGAAGGACGAGAGGCAACCCCAAGAATTTTTTTTGGGGGGGGCACATGGCTTGGGCGGCTGGGCAGCAGGAGGCTGCCACAGGTAGACGTGGAGAGAAGGCTACCGGAGTACGGGAGCCATTGGCGAGTAGAGGGAGGGAAGTTGTTGTGGCACGGCGTGAGAGACTGAAGTGTGTTACCAGTCCGGTCCGGCCCGTTCCTGAGCCCCGGTTAAGGCCAGTGGTGTGTGTTCCCAGTACGGACCGGCCTGTGTCTACTCCACGCGTCAAGCCCACGGTGTGCGTCGCCAGCCCAGCCCGGCCTGTTCCTGCGCCACGTACGAAGCCTACGGTGTGCGTCGCCAGCCCAGCCCGGCCTGTCCCTGCGTCACGTAGGAAACCTACGGTGTGCGTCGCCAGCCCAGCCCGGCCGGTTCCTGTGCCACGTACGGAGCCTACGGTGTGCGTCGCCAGCCCGGCCCGGCCTGTTCCTGCCACTCGCACCAAACCAGGGGTGCGAGTCGCCAGCCTGGTCCAGCCCGTTCCGGCTATTCGCACCAAGCCTCCTGTGTGTCCCCAGAGTCCTGTGCGTCCTGTTGCTGCTCCCCGCACTAGCCCTGAGATGCGTGTCCTCAGCCCGGGACCACCAGTTCCGGCACCACGCACTAGGCCTTGTGTGCGTCCCCAGGATCCGTCAGCCAGCCATGAGCAGCCAGATCCGTCAGCCAGCCATGAGCAGCCAGATCCGTCAGCCAGCCATGAGCAGCCAGATCCGTCAGCCAGCCATGAGCAGCCAGATCCGTCAGCCAGCCATGAGCAGCCAGATCCGTTAGCCAGCCATGAGCAGCCAGATCCGTCAGCCAGCCATGAGCAGCCAGATCCGTCAGCCAGCCATGAGCAGCCAGATCCGTCAGCCAGCCATGAGCAGCCAGATCCGTCAGCCAGCCATGAGCAGCCAGATCCGTCAGCCAGCCATGGGCAGCCAGATCCGTCAGCCAGCCATGAGCCGTCCAGCCAGGATCCGCCAGAGCCGTCCAGCCGGGATCCGCCAGAGCCGTCCAGCCGGGATCCGCCAGAGCCGTCCAGCCGGGATCCGCCAGAGCCGTCCAGCCGGGATCCGCCAGAGCCGTCCAGCCGGGATCCGCCAGAGCCGTCCAGCCGGGATCCGCCAGAGCCGTCCAGCCGGGATCCGCCAGAGCCGTCCAGCCGGGATCCGCCAGAGCCGTCCAGCCAGGATCCGCCAGCCAGCCAGGATCCACCAGAGCCAGCCAGCCAGGATCCGCCATTTAGTCCGGTGCTGCCCCTTAGCTCGGTGTTGCTCCTTATCCTGGTGCTGTCCCTTATCCTGGTGCTGCCCCTTAGTCCGGTGCTGTCCCTTAGCTCGGTGCTGCTCCTTATCCTGGTGCTGTCCCTTAGTCCGGTGCTGCCCCTTAGTCCGGTGCTGCCTCTTAGTCCGGTGCTGCCCCTTAATCCAGGTGGGTTAGGTTGTAGGGTGGTCAAATGGAGGAGGCTACTAAAGCGGGTAGTGACTATGGTGGGGTGGGGACCACGACCAGTGCCAGAGCCGCCTCCGAGGAGCAACACCCACCCAGCCCTCCCCATTTTTTGGGTTAGGCGCGGTCGGAGTCCGCGCCTTTGGGGGGGGGTACTGTCACACTCTGGCTCCGGGACTGTGTGTTAGAGCCAGGGTGTATTTCATTTGGTGGTGTTGGGGATGGGTGTGTTTCATTTGTTTGTGTTTAGTGGTGATTGGTCAATGACTCCCAATCGGAGATAACGAGTGTCAGCTGTCGGCTCGTTATCTCTGATTGGGAGCCATATTTATTCTGTGTGTTTTCACCTTGTGTTTGTGGGTTTTTGTTCCATTGTTCTAGGTTACGTGTTCCGTTATTCAGTCAGGGTGACTGTGGACTTCACTAGTCGTGTTTCTTATTTTGTCGTGCTTTAACTAAATAAAGTACCATGTTCGTTTCACACGCTGCGCCTTGGTCAATTCCTTCACACGACCGTGACAGTTATAGTAAACTGTAGTTCCTCAAAGATAGTTATAGTAAACTGTAGTTCCTCAATGATAGTTATAGTAAACTGTAGTTCCTCAATGATAGTTATAGTAAACTGTAGTTCCTCAATGATAGTTATAGTAAACTGTAGTTCCTCAATGACAGTTATAGTAAACTGTAGTTCCTCAATGATAGTTATAGTAAACTGTAGTTCCTCAATGATAGTTATAGTAAACTGTAGTTCCTCAATGATAGTTATAGTAAACTGTAGTTCCTCAATGATAGTTATAGTAAACTGTAGTTCCTCAATGATAGTTATAGTACACTGTAGTTCCTTAATGACAGTTATAGTAAACTGTAGTTCCTCAATGATAGTTATAGTAAACTGTAGTTCCTTAACGATAGTTATAGTAAACTGTAGTTCCTCAATGATAGTTATAGTAAACTGTAGTTCCTCAATGATAGTTATAGTAAACTGTAGTTCCTCAATGATAGTTATAGTAAACTGTAGTTCCTCAATGATAGTTATAGTAAACTGTAGTTCCTCAATGATAGTTATAGTAAACTGTAGTTCCTCAATGATAGTTATAGTAAACTGTAGTTCCTCAATGATAGTTATAGTAAACTGTAGTTCCTCAATGACAGTTATAGTAAACTGTAGTTCCTCAATGACAGTTATAGTAAACTGTAGTTCCTCAATGATAGTTATAGTAAACTGTAGTTCCTCAATGATAGTTATAGTAAACTGTAGTTCCTCAATGATAGTTATAGTAAACTGTAGTTCCTCAATGATAGTTATAGTAAACTGTAGTTCCTCAATGATAGTTATAGTAAACTGTAGTTCCTCAATGACAGTTATACTAAACTGTAGTTCCTCAATGACAGTTATAGTAAACTGTAGTTCCTCAATGATAGTTATAGTAAACTGTAGTTCCTTAATGATAGTTATAGTAAACTGTAGTTCCTCAATGATAGTTATAGTAAACTGTAGTTCCTTAATGATAGTTATAGTAAACTGTAGTTCCTCAATGACAGTTATAGTAAACTGTAGTTCCTCAATGATAGTTATAGTAAACTGTAGTTCCTCAATGACAGTTATACTAAACTGTAGTTCCTCAATGACAGTTATACTAAACTGTAATTCCTCAATGATAGTTATAGTAAACTGTAGTTTCTCAATGACAGTTATAGTAAACTGTAGTTCCTCAATGACAGTTATGGTAAACTGTAGTTCCTCAATGATAGTTATAGTAAACTGTAGTTCCTCAATGATAGTTATAGTAAACTGTAGTTCCTCAATGATAGTTATAGTAAACTGTAGTTCCTCAATGATAGTTATAGTAAACTGTAGTTCCTCAATGATAGTTATAGTAAACTGTAGTTCCTCAATGATAGTTATAGTAAACTGTAGTTCCTCAATGATAGTTATAGTAAACTGTAGTTCCTCAATGATAGTTATAGTAAACTGTAGTTCCTCAATGACAGTTATAGTAAACTGTAGTTCCTCAATGACAGTTATAGTAAACTGTAGTTCCTCAATGATAGTTATAGTAAACTGTAGTTCCTCAATGATAGTTATAGTAAACTGTAGTTCCTCAATGATAGTTATAGTAAACTGTAGTTCCTCAATGATAGTTATAGTAAACTGTAGTTCCTCAATGATAGTTATAGTAAACTGTAGTTCCTCAATGACAGTTATACTAAACTGTAGTTCCTCAATGACAGTTATAGTAAACTGTAGTTCCTCAATGATAGTTATAGTAAACTGTAGTTCCTTAATGATAGTTATAGTAAACTGTAGTTCCTCAATGATAGTTATAGTAAACTGTAGTTCCTTAATGATAGTTATAGTAAACTGTAGTTCCTCAATGACAGTTATAGTAAACTGTAGTTCCTCAATGATAGTTATAGTAAACTGTAGTTCCTCAATGACAGTTATACTAAACTGTAGTTCCTCAATGACAGTTATACTAAACTGTAATTCCTCAATGATAGTTATAGTAAACTGTAGTTTCTCAATGACAGTTATAGTAAACTGTAGTTCCTCAATGATAGTTATAGTAAACTGTAGTTCCTTAATGATAGTTATAGTAAACTGTAGTTCCTTAATGACAGTTATAGTAAACTGTAGTTCCTCAATGATAGTTATAGTAAACTGTAGTTCCTCAATGATAGTTATAGTAAACTGTAGTTCCTCAATGACAGTTATAGTAAACTGTAGTTCCTCAATGACAGTTATAGTAAACTGTAGTTCCTCAATGATAGTTATAGTAAACTGTAGTTCCTCAATGATAGTTATAGTAAACTGTAGTTCCTCAATGATAGTTATAGTAAACTGTAGTTCCTCAATGATAGTTATAGTAAACTGTATTTCCTCAATGATAGTTATAGTAAACTGTAGTTCCTCAATGATAGTTATAGTAAACTGTAGTTCCTCAATGATAGTTATAGTAAACTGTAGTTCCTCAATGATAGTTATAGTAAACTGTAGTTCCTCAATGATAGTTATAGTAAACTGTAGTTCCTCAATGATAGTTATAGTAAACTGTAGTTCCTCAATGATAGTTATAGTAAACTGTAGTTCCTCAATGACAGTTATATTAAACTGTAGTTCCTTAATGATAGTTATAGTAAACTGTAGTTCCTTAATGACAGTTATAGTAAACTGTAGTTCCTTAATGATAGTTATAGTAAACGTTCTCCCTCTTTCTCCTTCTCCCTCTCTCTGTCTCCATCACTCCCCTCTCCCTCTCCCCTTCTCCCTCTTGCTGTCTCCCTTATTATGTCTCCCTCTCTCCCCTTCTCCCTGTCTCCCTCTCTCCCCTTCTCCCTCTCTCTGTCTCCATCTCGCCCAATCTCCATCTCTCCGCTTCTCCATCTCTCCCCTTCTCCATCTCTCCCCTTCTCCCTCTCTCTCTCCTTCTCCCTCTCTCTGTCTCCATCTCTCCCCTTCTCCCTCTCTCTGTCTCCATCTCTCCCCTTCTCCATCTCTCCCCTTCTCCCTCTCTCTGTCTCCATCTCTCCCCTTCTCCATCTCTCCCCTTCTCCCTCTCTCTGTCTCCATCTCTCCCCTCTCCATCTCTTCCCTTCTCCCTCTCCCCTTCTCCCTCTCTCTTTCTCCATCTCTCCCCTTCTCCATCTCTCCCCTTCTCCCTCTCTCTGTCTCCATCTCTCCCCTTCTCCATCTCTCCCCTTCTCCCTCTCTCCCCTTCTCCCTCTCTCCCCTTCTCCATCTCTCCCCTTCTCCCTCTCTCTGTCTCCATCTCTCCCCTCTCCATCTCTTCCCTTCTCCCTCTCCCCTTCTCCCTCTCTCTTTCTCCATCTCTCCCCTTCTCCATCTCTCCCCTTCTCCCTCTCTCTGTCTCCATATCTCCCCTTCTCCATCTCTTCCCTTCTTCCTCTCTCCCCATCTCCCTCTCTCTGTCTCCATCTCTCCCCTTCTCCCTCTCTCTGTCTCCATCTCTCCCCTTCTCCCTCTCTCTGTCTCCCTCTCTCCCCTTCTCCCTCTCTCTTTCTCCCTCTCTCCCCTTCTCCCTCTCTCTGTCTCCACCCCCCCTTCTCCCTCTCTGTCTCCATCTCTCCCCTCTCCATCTCTTCCCTTCTCCCTCTCCCCTTCTCCCTCTCTCTTTCTCCATCTCTCCCCTTCTCCATCTCTCCCCTTCTCCCTCTCTCTGTCTCCATATCTCCCCTTCTCCATCTCTTCCCTTCTTCCTCTCTCCCCATCGCCCTCTCTCTGTCTCCATCTCTCCCCTTCTCCCTCTCTCTGTCTCCATCTCTCCCCTTCTCCCTCTCTCTGTCTCCATCTCTCCCCTTCTCCCTCTCTCTGTCTCCATATCTCCCCTTCTCCATCTCTTCCCTTCTTCCTCTCTCCCCATCGCCCTCTCTCTGTCTCCATCTCTCCCCTTCTCCCTCTCTCTGTCTCCATCTCTCCCCTTCTCCCTCTCTCTGTCTCCATCTCTCCCCTTCTCCCTCTCTCTGTCTCCATATCTCCCCTTCTCCATCTCTTCCCTTCTTCCTCTCTCCCCATCGCCCTCTCTCTGTCTCCATCTCTCCCCTTCTCCCTCTCTCTGTCTCCATCTCTCCCCTTCTCCCTCTCTCTTTCTCCCTCTCTCCCCTTCTTCCTCTCTCTGTCTCCACCCCCCCTTCTCCCTCTCTGTCTCCCTCTCTCTCCTTCTCATTATCTCTGTCTCCATCTCTCCCCTCTCCCTCTCTCTGTCTCCCTCTTTCTGTCTACCTCTCTCTCCTTCTCCCTCTGTCTCCCTCTCTCTGTCTCCCTCTCTCTGTCTGCCTCTCTCGTTCTCCCGCTCTCCCCTTCTCCCTCTCTCTTTTCTGCTTGTTCCTTCCTCCATCTCTTTCTTCTCACCCTGACTCTCTCTCTCTTTCTCCACCCCCCTCTCCTTTCCCTGTCTAGCTCTCTCTCTCCAGCTCGCTCGTCCTATCTCTCTATATACACCTCTCTCTTTTAACTCCTTCCAACTCTCTCTCTCTCTCTCTCTCTCTCTCTCTCTCTCTCTCTCTCTCTCTCTCTCTCTCTCTCTCTCTCTCTCTCTCTCTATCTCTCTCTCTCTCTCTCTCTCTCTCTCTCTACCCCATTGACTTTCTCTATCTACCACCTCTCTCTGTCTCTGTTTTGTCTCTCTCACATTTTCTCTCTCTTTCTCTCTTTCTCTCTGTGTCAGTGCTGCTGCCTGTCTCTTAGCAACAACTGTACACCCGTTAGTGCTTTTCCACACACATCCATGGAGACACGCACAATCACACAGACACGCACACAGACACGCACACGCACACAGACACGCACACAAACACACACACAAACACTCAGATGCACACACACATACACACATACGCAGTATCTGGATCTCTCCTCAGAGTGTTTGTGACGTAGAGGCAGATGTAGAGTGATTACATATACCATAACTACAACTGTTAACTCCTCCCACTTGGATGAATTAATATCTCTACAGTCTAGCACATTAACTTCAGACTTCTATTCAATCCAATTAGTGGTCATGTGTGGCTCAGTTGGTAGAGCCTGGCGCTTGCAACACCTAGGGCTGTGGGTTCGATTCCCGCTGTGGGTTCGATTCCCGCTGGGGCCACCCATACACACAAATGTATGCACACATGACTGCAAGTTGCTTTGGATAAACGCGTCTGCTACATGCCATATATATTATGACACATCCTTACTCATGGAAGGCCTGATTCATGATTCATTATTCTCTAGTCATCTCCTCCTAGTGTCTGAAATTAGAGATCTGATGCTCTGTCTCTCTCAGACTGACTGTCAACAAGTTGTTTCCTAACCCTGTCTTGGGGACCCCCAGCCGTGGCACACCTGTCTCATCTGATCAAGAGCTTCAAACAATGTTCAAGCGACGTTCACACCACCTGAACTCATCTGAGCTGATGTTTTGGTGTGAATGTGTGTGTGTGCGTGCACATGAATGTGTATGCATGATTGTGTGTGCAAGTGTGCGCTCTTGTGCGTGTGTAATTTAAACTTGTGTCCTGAGGTTAGGCTCCTTCCTGTCTCTGGTCGGATATAACCTTAATTAATGAATACTGTTAATTAGAGAGAGAGAGGGAGAGGGAGGGACACTGACAGAGAAAGAGAGAGAGAGATAGAGAGAGGGAGAAGGAGGGACACTGACAGAGAGAGAGAGAGATAGAGAGAGGGAGAGGGAGGGACACTGACAGAGAGAGAGAGAGGGGGAGGGGGAGGGACACCGACAGAGAAAGAGAGAGAGAGAGAGACAGAGAGGGAGAGGGAGGGACACCGACAGAGAAAGAGAGAGAGAGAGAGAGAGGGAGGGGGAGGGACACCGACAGAGAAAGAGAGAGAGATAGAGAGAGAGAGGGAAGAAGGGAGAGAGAGACAGGGAGAGAGGGAGACAGGTAGAGAGAGACAGTGAGTGAGAGACAGGGAGAGAGAGACAGTGAGAGAGAGACGGGGAGAGAGAGACAGGGAGAGAGAGAGACAGTGAGATAGAGACAGGGAGAGAGCGAGACAGGGAGAGGGAGAGGGAGACAGGGAGAGAGAGAGACAGGGAGAGAGAGACAGGGAGAGAGAATGAGAGAGGGGGCCAGGGAGAGAGAGGGGGAGAGAGAGAGAGATAGAGACAGGGAAAGAGAGACAGGGAAAGAGAGACAGGGAAAGAGAGACAGGGAGAGACAGAGAGAGAGAGAGAGAGACAATCAGAGAGAGACAGGGAGAGAGAGAGAGAGAGAGACAGGGAGAGAGAGACAGGGAGAGAGAGACATGGAGAGAGCGAGAGAGAGACGGAGAGAGAGACAGGGAGAGAGAGACATGGAGAGAGAGAGAGCGAGAGAGACAGTGAGAGTGAGACGGAGAGAGAGCGAGACAGGGAGAGGGAGATACAGGGAGAGAGAGACAGGGAGAGAGAGATACAGGGAGAGAGAGACAGGGAGAGAGAGACAGAGAGAGAGACAATGAGAGAGGGGGCCAGGGAGAGAAAGAGACAGGGAGAGAGAGACAGTGAGAGAGGGAGACAGGGAGAGAGACATTGAGAGAGGGAGACAGGGAGATAGAGACAGGGAGAGAGAGACAGTGAGAGAGGGAGACAGGGAGAGAGACATTGAGAGAGGGAGACAGGGAGATAGAGACAGGGAGAGAGAGAGAGGGAAGAAGGGAGAGAGAGACAGTGAGAGAGAGACAGGGAGAGAGACAACAAGAGAGGGAGACAGGGATGGGGAGACAGGTAGAGAGAGACAGTGAGAGAGAGACAGTGAGAGAGAGACAGTGAGAGAGAGAGGGGAGAGAGACACAGGGAAAGAGAGACAGGGAAATAGAGACAGGGAGAGAGAGAGAGAGACAATCAAAGAGAGACAGGGGGAGATAGAGAGAGAGAGAGAGAGAGAGAGAGAGAGAGAGAGAGAGAGAGAGAGAGAGAGAGAGAGAGAGAGAGAGAGAGAGAGAGAGACAGGGGGAGAGAGAGAGAGAGAGAGAGAGAGAGAGAGAGAGAGAGAGAGAGAGAGAGAGAGAGAGAGAGAGAGAGAGAGAGAGAGAGAGAGAGACAGAGAGGGAGAAAGGGAGAGACAGGGAGAGAGATATGGAGAGAGAGAGACATGGAGAGAGAGAGACAGGGAGAGAGAGAGAGACAGGGAGAGAGAGACATGGAGAGATAGAGAGACAGGGAGAGAGAGACAGTGAAAGAGAGACAGGCAGAGAGAGACAGTGAGAGAGAGACAATGAGAGAGGGAGACAGTAAAAGAGGGAGACAGGGATAAGAGACAGTGAGAGAGAGACAATGAGAGAGGGAGACAGGGAGAAGAGACAGGGAGAGGGAGACAGGGAGAGAGAGACAATGAGAGAGGGAGACAGGGAGATAGAGACGGAGAGATAGAGAGACGGAGAGAGAGCGAGATGGGGAGAGAGAGACAATGACAGAGGGAGACAGGGAGAGAGAGACAGTGAGAGAGGGACATGGAGAGAGAGACGGGGAGAGAGAGACAATGAGAGAGGGAGACAGGGAGAGGGATACAGGGAGAGGGATACAGGGAGAGAGAGACAGTGAGAGAGAGACAGTGAGAGAGAGACAATGGGAGAGGGAGACAGGGATGGGGAGACAGGTAGAGGGAGACAGGGAGAGGAGGACGGGGAGAGAGAGAGACAGTGAGAGAGAGTGGGGAGAAAGAGACAATGAGAGAGGGATACAGGGAAAGGGAGATGGAGAGAGAGACAGGGAGGGAGAGACAGGGAGAGGGATACAGGAGGAGGGAGACAGGGAGAGAGAGACAGTGAGAGAGAGACAATGAGAGAGGAAGACAGGGATGGGGAGACAGGTAGAGAGAGACAGGGAGAGAGAGACAGGGAGGGAGATACAGGGAGAGGGAGAGAGAGACAATGAGAGTGGGAGACAGGGAGAAGAGACAGGGAGAGGGAGACAGGGAGAGAGAGACAATGAGAGAGGGAGACAGGGAGATAGAGACGGAGAGATAGAGAGACGGAGAGAGAGAGAGATGGGGAGAGAGAGTCAATGACAGAGGGAGACAGGGAGAGAGAGACAGTGAGAGAGGGAAATGGAGAGAGAGACGGGGAGAGAGAGTCAATGAGAGAGGGAGACAGGGAGAGGGATACAGGGAGAGGGATACAGGGAGAGAGAGACAGTGAGAGAGAGACAGTGAGAGAGAGACAATGGGAGAGGGAGACAGGGATGGGGAGACAGGTAGAGGGAGACAGGGAGAGGAGGACGGGGAGAGAGAGAGACAGTGAGAGAGAGTGGGGAGAGAGAGACAATGAGAGAGGGATACAGGGAGAGGGAGACGGAGAGAGAGACAGGGAGGGAGAGACAGGGAGAGGGATACAGGAGGAGGGAGACAGGGAGAGAGAGACAGTGAGAGAGAGACAATGAGAGAGGAAGACAGGGATGGGGAGACAGGTACAGAGAGACAGGGAGAGAGAGACAGTGAGAGAGAGACAGTGAGAGAGAGGGGGGAGAGAGAGACAATGAGAGAGGGATACAGGGAGAGGGAGACAGGGAGTGAGAGACAGGGAGGGAGAGAAAGAGAGGGAGAGAGACAGAGAGAGACAGGGAGAGAGAGACAATGAGAGAGGGAGACAGGGAGAGAGAGACAGGGATAGGGATACAGGGAGAGGGAGACAGGGAGAGGGAGACAGGGAGAGAGAGACAGGGAGAGAGACAGGAAGAGAGACAGGGAGAGAGAGACAGGGAAGGAGAGAAAGAGTGGGAGAGAGACAATCAGAGAGAGACAGGGAGAGAGAGACAGGGATAGAGAGACTGGGAGAGAGAGATGGAGAGAGAGCCAGGGAGAGAGAGACAGGGAGAGAGAGACAGGGAGGGAAAGATAGGGAGAGAGAGACAATCAGAGAGAGACAGGTAGAGAGAGACAGTGAGACAGGCAGAGGGAGACAGGGAGAGAGAGACAAGGAGGCAGAGACAATGAGAGAGGGAGACAGGGAGATAGAGACAGGGAGAGAGAGACGGAGAGAGAGAGAGACTGGGAGAGAGAGACAATGAGAGAGGGAGACAGGAAGAGAGAGACAGGGAGAGGGAGACAGGGCGAGAGAGACAGTGAGAGAGGGAGAAAGTGAGAAGACAGGGAGAGAGAGAAATAGAGAGAGAGAGGGAAGAAGGGAGAGAGAGACAGGGAGAGAGAGACAGTGAGAGAGAGACAGGGAGAGGGAGACGGGGAGAGAGAGACAGTGAGAGAGGGAGACAGGGAGAGAGAGCCAGTGAGAGAGGTAGGGATAGAGAGACCGAGAGAGGGACACTGGGAGAGAGAGACAGGGAGAGAGAGACAATGAGAGAGGGAGACAGGGAGAGAGAGACAGGGAGAGGGATACAGGGAGAGGGATACAGGGAGAGGGAGAGAGAGACAGTGAGAGAGGGAGACAGGGAGAAGAGACAGGGATAGGGAGACAGGGCGAGAGAGACAATGAGAGAGGGAGACAGGGAGATAGAGATGGAGAGAGAGAGAGAGATGGGGAGAGAGACAATGACAGAGGGAGACAGGGAGAGAGAGACAGTGAGAGAGGGACAGGGAGAGAGAGACGGAGAGAGACAGATGGGGAGAGAGAGACAATGAGAGAGGGAGACAGGGAGAGAGAGACAGTGAGACAGAGACAGGGAGAGGGAGACGGGGAGAGAGAGACAGTGAGAGAGGGAGACAGGGAGAGAGAGACAGTGAGAGAGACAGGGATAGAGAGACCGAGAGAGGGACACTGGGAGAGAGAGACAGGGGGAGAGAGACAATGAGAGAGGGAGACAGGGAGAGAGAGACAGGGAGAGGGATACAGTGAGAGGGAGAGAGTGACAGTGAGAGAAGGAGACAGGGACAAGAGACAGGGAGAGGGAGACAGGGCGAGAGAGACAATGAGAGAGGGAGACAGGGAGATAGAGACGGAGAGAGAGAGAGACGGGGAGAGAGAGACTATGACAGAGGGAGACAGGGAGAGAGAGATAGGGAGAGAGAGACAATCAGAGAGAGACAGGTAGAGAGAGACAGTGAGACAGGCAGAGGGAGACAGGGAGAGAGAGACAGGGAGGCAGAGACAATGAGAGAGGGAGACAGGGAGAAGAGACAGGAAGAGAGAGACAGTGAGAGAGGAAGACAGGGAGAGAGAGACAATGAGAGAGAGACAGTGAGAGAAAGACAGTGAGAGAGAGACAGGGAGAGAGAGAGAGACAGGGAGAGAGAGACAGAGAGAGACAGGTAGAGGGAGACAGGGAGAGAGAGACAGGGAGAGAGGGAGAGAGAGAGAGGGAGAGCGAGAGAGGGAGACAGGGAGAGGGAGACAGGGTGAGAGAGACAGTGAGAGAGGGACACAGGGAGAAGAGACAGGGAGAGAGAGAGAGTGAGAGAGGGAGACAGGGAGAGAGACATTGAGAGAGGGAGACAGGGAGATAGAGACAGGGAGAGAGAGACGGAGAGAGAGAGACTGGGAGAGAGAGACAATGAGAGAGGGAGACAGGAAGAGAGAGACAGGGAGAGGGAGACAGGGCGAGAGAGACAGTGAGAGAGGGAGAAAGTGAGAAGACAGGGAGAGAGAGAAATAGAGAGAGAGAGGGAAGAAGGGAGAGAGAGACAGGGAGAGAGAGACAGTGAGACAGGCAGAGGGAGACAGGGAGAGAGAGACAGGGAGGGAGAGACAGTGAGAGAGGGAGACAGGGAAAGAGAGCCAGTGAGAGAGGTAGGGATAGAGAGACCGAGAGAGGGACACTGGGAGAGAGAGACAGGGAGAGAGAGACAATGAGAGAGGGAGACAGGGAGAGAGAGACAGGGAGAGGGATACAGGGAGAGGGATACAGGGAGAGGGAGAGAGAGACAGTGAGAGAGGGAGACAGGGAAGAAGAGACAGGGATAGGGAGACAGGGGCGAGAGAGACAATGAGAGAGGGAGACAGGGAGATAGAGATGGAGAGAGAGAGAGAGATGGGGAGAGAGACAATGACAGAGGGAGACAGGGAGAGAGAGACAGTGAGAGAGGGACAGGGAGAGAGAGACGGAGAGAGACAGATGGGGAGAGAGAGACAATGAGAGAGGGAGACAGGGAGAGAGAGACAGTGAGACAGAGACAGGGAGAGGGAGACGGGGAGAGAGAGACAGTGAGAGAGGGAGACAGGGAGAGAGAGACAGTGAGAGAGACAGGGATAGAGAGACCGAGAGAGGGACACTGGGAGAGAGAGACAGGGGGAGAGAGACAATGAGAGAGGGAGACAGGGAGAGAGAGACAGGGAGAGGGATACAGTGAGAGGGAGAGAGTGACAGTGAGAGAAGGAGACAGGGACTAGAGACAGGGAGAGGGAGACAGGGCGAGAGAGACAATGAGAGAGGGAGACAGGGAGATAGAGACGGAGAGAGAGAGAGACGGGGAGAGAGAGACTATGACAGAGGGAGACAGGGAGAGAGAGATAGGGAGAGAGAGACAATCAGAGAGAGACAGGTAGAGAGAGACAGTGAGACAGGCAGAGGGAGACAGGGAGAGAGAGACAGGGAGGCAGAGACAATAAGAGAGGGAGACAGGGAGAAGAGACAGGAAGAGAGAGGCAGTGAGAGAGGAAGACAGGGAGAGAGAGACAATGAGAGAGAGACAGTGAGAGAAAGACAGTGAGAGAGAGACAGGGAGAGAGAGAGACAGTGAGAGATAGACAGAGAGAGACAGGTAGAGGGAGACAGGGAGAGAGAGACAGGGAGAGAGAGAGAGGGAGAGCGAGAGAGGGAGACAGGGAGAGGGAGACAGGGTGAGAGAGACAGTGAGAGAGGGACACAGGGAGAAGAGACAGGGAGAGAGAGAGAGTGAGAGAGGGAGACAGGGAGAGAGACATTGAGAGAGGGAGACAGGGAGATAGAGACAGGGAGAGAGAGACGGAGAGAGAGAGAGACTGGGAGAGAGAGACAATGAGAGAGGGAGACAGGAAGAGAGAGACAGGGAGAGGGAGACATGGCGAGAGAGACAGTGAGAGAGGGAGAAAGTGAGAAGACAGGGAGAGAGAGAAATAGAGAGAGAGAGGGAAGAAGGGAGAGAGAGACAGGGAGAGAGAGACAGTGAGAGAGAGACAGGGAGAGGGAGACGGGGAGAGAGAGACAGTGAGAGAGGGAGACAGGGAGAGAGAGCCAGTGAGAGAGGTAGGGATAGAGAGACCGAGAGAGGGACACTGGGAGAGAGAGACAGGGAGAGAGAGACAATGAGAGAGGGAGACAGGGAGAGAGAGACAGGGAGAGGGATACAGGGAGAGGGATACAGGGAGAGGGAGAGAGAGACAGTGAGAGAGGGAGACAGGGAGAAGAGACAGGGATAGGGAGACAGGGCGAGAGAGACAATGAGAGAGGGAGACAGGGAGATAGAGATGGAGAGAGAGAGAGAGATGGGGAGAGAGACAATGACAGAGGGAGACAGGGAGAGAGAGACAGTGAGAGAGGGACAGGGAGAGAGAGACGGAGAGAGACAGATGGGGAGAGAGAGACAATGAGAGAGGGAGACAGGGAGAGAGAGACAGTGAGACAGAGACAGGGAGAGGGAGACGGGGAGCGAGAGACAGTGAGAGAGGGAGACAGGGAGAGAGAGACAGTGAGAGAGACAGGGATAGAGAGACCGAGAGAGGGACACTGGGAGAGAGAGACAGGGGGAGAGAGACAATGAGAGAGGGAGACAGGGAGAGAGAGACAGGGAGAGGGATACAGTGAGAGGGAGAGAGTGACAGTGAGAGAAGGAGACAGGGACAAGAGACAGGGAGAGGGAGACAGGGCGAGAGAGACAATGAGAGAGGGAGACAGGGAGATAGAGACGGAGAGAGAGAGAGACGGGGAGAGAGAGACTATGACAGAGGGAGACAGGGAGAGAGAGACAGTGAGAGAGGGACAGGGAGAGTGAGACGGAGAGAGAGAGACGGGGAGAGAGAGACATTGAGAGAGGGAGACAGGGAGAGAGAGACAGGGAGAGGGATACAGGGAGCGAGAGACAGTGAGAGAGAGACAATGAGAGAGGGAGACAGGGATGGGGAGACAGGTAGAGAGAGACAGTGAGAGAGAGACACGGAGAGGGAGACGGGGAGAGAGAGACAGTGAGAGAGAGAGAGTGAGAGAGAGAGGGGAGAGAGAGACAATGAGAGTGGGATACAGGGAGAGAGAGACCGGGAGAGAGAGACAGGGAAAGAGAGACTGGGAGAGAGAGACAATGAGAGAGGGAGACAAGGAGAGAGAGACAGGGAGAGGGATACAGAGAGAGGGAGACAGGAAGAGAGAGACAGGGAGAGAGACAGGGAGAGCGAGACAGGGAGAGAGAGACAGGGAGGGAGAGAAAGAGAGGGAGAGAGACAATCAGAGAGAGGTAGGGAGAGAGAGACAGGGAGAGCGAGAGAGCCGGAGAGAGAGAGATAGGGAGAGAGAGACAGGGAGAGAGAGAGAGGGAGGGAAAGATAGGGAGACAGGGAGAGAGGGACAGGGGGAGAGAGACAGGGAGGGAGAGAGAGAGAGAGACAATCAGAGAGAGACAGTGAGACAGGGAGAGGGAGACAGGGAGAGAGAGACAGGGAGAGAGGGAGACAGTGAGAAGAGACAGGAAGTGAGAGACAATGAGAGAGGAAGACAGGGAGAGAGAGACACTGAGAGAGAGACAGTGAGAGAAAGACAGTGAGAGAGAGACAGGGAGAGAGAGAGACAGTGAGAGAGAGACAGTGAGAGAGAGACAGGTAGAGGGAGACAGGGAGAGAGAGACAGGGAGAGAGGGAGAGCGAGAGAGGGAGACAGGGAGAGGGAGACAGGGTGAGAGAAAGACAGTGAGAGAGGGACACAGGGAGAAGAGACAGGGAGAGAAAGACAGTGAGAGAGGGAGACAGGGAGAGAGAGAGAGACAGGGAGAGAGAGACAATGAGGGAGGGAGAAAGTGAGAAGACAGGGAGAGAGAGAAATAGAGAGAGAGAGGGAAGAAGGGAGAGAAAGACAGGGAGAGAGAGACAATAAGAGAGGGAGACAGGGATAGGGAGATAGGTAGAGAGAGAGACAGGGAGAGAGAGACAGAGAGAGAGAGACAATGAGAGAGAGAGACAGTGAGAGAGAGACAGGGAGAGGGAGACGGGAGAGAGAGACAGGGAGAGAGAGACAGGGAGGTTGAGATAGAGAGAGACAATCAGAGAGAGACAGGGAGAGAGAGATAGGGAGAGGGAGACAGGGAGAGAGAGACAGGGAGAGGGAGACAGGGGGAGAGACAGAGTGAGAGAGACACAGAGAGGGAGACAGGGAGAGAGAGATGGGGAGAGGGAGCCAGGGAGAGAGAGACAGGGAGAGAGAGACAGGGAGGGGGAGAAAGAGAGCGAGAGAGAGAGCGAGAGAGACAATCAGAGAGAGACAGGGAGAGAGAGACGGAGAGAGAGACGGAGAGAGAGACAGGGAGAGAGAGACAGGGAGAGGGAGACGGGAGAGAGAGGGAGAGGGAGACAGGGAGAGAGAGGGAGAGGAGGGAGACAGGGAGAGAGAGACAGTGAGGGAGAGGGAGACAGGGAGACAGAGACCGGGAGAGAGAGGGAGACAGGGAGAGAG
Source organism: Coregonus ussuriensis (assembly GCA_031479575.1). NCBI lineage: Eukaryota > Metazoa > Chordata > Actinopteri > Salmoniformes > Salmonidae > Coregonus > Coregonus ussuriensis. The sequence goes on along the minus strand of CM062480.1, from coordinate 7,149,816 downwards.
AGGGAGATGGGGAGAGAGATACAGGGAGAGAGATACAGGGAGAGAGATACAGGGAGAGAGACAGGGAGAGAGAATGACACAGAGGGCATTGAAAGGCGAGAAAGATGGATGGTCTATAGGTGTTATTGTTGTGTGTGTGTGTGTGTCTTCGCGAGGATGTGTGGACACACATTAAGCACAGGAATGTAGAGGTTGCTCCTTGTATTCAACCCCAAACTCCACCCTCCTCCCTCTCTGACCACCCCCCCCCCGCTCTTTCTCTCTCTCTCTCTCTCTCTCTCTCTCTCTCTCTCTCTCTCTCTCTCTCTCTCTCTCTCTCTCTCTGTCTCTCTCTCTCTCTCTCTCTCTCTCTGTCTCTCTCTCTCTCTTTAGTGGCTCTGTTTCTTCACTCTCTCACCCTCTCTCTACCACTCCTCTCTGTTTAATTGTTCTCTCTCTCTCCCTCACTCTCTCTCCCTCGATCGCTCTCTCTCCCTCGCTCTCTCTCCCTCGCTCTCTCTCCCTCTCTCTCTCTCCCTCGCTCTCTCCCTCGCTCTCTCCCTCTCTCTTTCTCCCTCCCTCTCTCTCCCTCGCTCTTTCTCCCTCCCTCTCCATCTCCCTCTCTCTCTCTGCTATAATCAGAGACATATGTTGGAGAGGAAGGCTGGCTGATGATGGACAGGATTGTGTTTAGTGTGTGTCTGTGTGTGTGTGTGTGTGATACAGTGTTTTTTTTTCATATGTTCTTACTGTGGTTATTTTATTAATCTATCTATCTATCAATCCATCAATCTATCTATCTATCTATCTATCTATCTATCTATCTATCTATCTATCTATCTATCTATCTATCTATCTATCTATCTATCTATCTATCTATCTATCTATCTATCTATCTATCTATCTATCTATCATCTATCTATCTATCTATCTATCTGTCCCTCTGTCCGTCTGTCCGTCTGTCCCTCTGTCCGTCTGTCCATCTGTCCGTCCGTCCGCCCGTCCCTCCGTCCCTCCCACTCTCTATCCCTTATCTCACCATCCCTCCACCAAACAGAATGTTCTATTCATCATTTCTCTGCCTCCCTCTGCTGGTTAATATTCACATATTCCATATTCCATATTCCCTGTACAGGGTGAGTGCGTGACCATCTAGTCAAACATCACGGCTATCCTATTAACACCTTCTCGCTCTCTTTCTCTCCTTCTCTCCTTCTCTATCTCTTTCTCTCCTTCTCTCCTTCTCTCTCTCTCTCTCTCTCTCTCTCTCTCTCTCTCTCCCTCTCTCTCTGTCTCTCTCTCTCTCTCTTTCTCTCCTCTCCTTCTCTCTCTCATTCTCTCTCTCTCTCTCTCTCTCTCTCTCTCTCTCTCTCTCTCTCTCTCATTATCTATCTCTCTCTCTCTCCTTCTCTCTCTCTCTCTTTCTCTTTCTCTCCTTCTCTCCTTTTCTCTCTCTCTCTGTCTCTCTCTCTCTCTCTCTCTCTCTCTCTCTCTCTCTCTCTCTCTCTCTCTCTCTCTCTCTCTCTCTCCTTCTCCCTCTCTCTCTCTCATTATCTATCTCTCTTTATCTCTCTCTCCTTCTCTCTCTCTCTGTCAAGGATCATTGGGTGAAGGACAGTAGAGAGCAGCAGCTGAGAGAAAGAGTAGAGTGTATAGTGTGTGTGTGTGTGTGTGTGTGTGTGTGTGCATGTACACTACTGCGGTACTGACGACCCAATGAACTGCAGACAGACAGCCAGACCACAGGATATAAAACACTACCAGCTATATAGCTCAGGAGATGAATGGTAAATGCCAGCATTGGGATGTTATGTTGTGTCAATGTTGTATCAACGTTACTTCTTGGTTACAGTAGACCCCAAAAGTTCACCCCAAAATGAAAGTATGTTACATGAATGAGAGTTCACCCCAAAATGAAAGTATGTTACATGAATGAGAATGATTGGTATCATCTAATCCCAACTTCTCCCTTTAACATTACATTGAGTCTCTGTTAGAATCTACTGTATTCCTCTCTCCTCAGGTCCCTAAATTCTCCGGATAGAGGCATTTGACTTCAGCGGACTACACATAAACAGACGGAGAGAGAGACGGAGAGAGAGACGGAGAGAGAGACGGAGAGAGAGACGGAGAGAGAGAGCTCACTGACCTCTCCGAAGAGGATCACTGGGCCTCAACACTCTCTGACATCACCATCCCCTCTGTGACATCACTGTGACATCATCATCACCATCGCCCTCTGTGGATGAGCCGCCTGTCTGGACGCCTGCGGTCAGGCGGCGGGGGGGGTGTGGGGTGCGACGGGGGGGCCGTGGCGGAGGACCAGGGGTGTGAGGGGGGCCTGGCGGTGTGGGGGAGGGAGGGGGCAGCAGGGGTACAGGAGAGGGTCACAGTGGAACCCAGCACTGAGGCTGGAGCTCAGGGGACCCTTGACCTTTTACCCTCGCCCTCGCCCCCCTCCCTGGCGAATGGGCTTCACCTGCACAGGAGGCCTGGCCTTGGAACACGCAGACGCTGGCAGACAGAGACACACACCGAGACACACACCGATGCTTTGACACACACACCCGGACAGACAGAAGTCATAGACATGCAGATTTACACGGATCTCCAAATGCACACACCTGTGGAGACACGCATGGACACTCACACACACATGGACGCTCACACACACACGGACTCTGCCGGTCCAGAGCATCCCAGAACTGATTCATCATCAGAGATTCACACCAGGTCATCTCAGCGACAGGTCCTCCTGCCTGTCAATCATCCAGCCTGCACCAATCAGCAAGTTGCTTCCTCTCCCTGCAGCCCGCCTACTCCACACTCTGCAATCAGAGACAGGCCCCCGGCCATTAGCCCTGCCCATATTGGACCAACACCTCTAGATCTCTCTAAACCCTCAAGAGCTATTGGCCCAAATCCTCCAGGCACTTCTTCTGTTGGTCCATTCTGTCCAGACCCTTCTACTATTGGCCCGGACCCTGTAGAACCCTCCCCTGTACCTGTTGAAGGTGAGAGGAAGTATGCGCTTCGTAGCTCCGGTCGACCTCGCTTCCCCTGCCAGCTACGCAAGTCCTCCCGCATCCGCCGATCCACCGAGGATGGAGAGAGGAGGGGCGGGAGGGAGAGCGAGAGGGAGGAGGAGGAGGAAGAGGAGGAGGAGAAAGAGAGGGTGAGTGTACATATGAAGGTAGAGCGGCCCACCGTGGAGGAGTGTTTAGCTGCAACCTACAAGCCTGTAGACTCAGCTTTACCTGTAGCACCACGCCCCTCACCACGCCCCTCACCACGCCCCTCACCACGCCCCTCACCACGCCCCACCTCTCACTCCGCCCCCCGGCCAGCGCCTAAACCCAGAACTTCAACCAGACCCCAACCCAGACCTTCAACCAACGACGCCAAACCTAAAGCCCAACCCAGACCATCGATGAAAGCCTCGCCGAAATCCTCGCCCAGACCAGCGAACAATCCTTCGTCTCGTCCATCGACCAATACCGTGCCCCGGCCGGCAGTGAAGAAGGAGGTGCCTGATGATCTAGCTCCTCCCACTAAACAGAAACGGCGGTTCGTTGGTGTAAGTTCAAGTTCCAGTATATTATTATTCACAAAGCAGTCAAAACAAACCAGACGCCATGTCGTCATGTTATTTTGTTATCTGACCTCAACCAGATTTTATAAGGGTTATAAATAATGGTTTTATTGTGTCTGTTCCCAAGGTGAGGCGTATTGTGGTGAAGGTGGCTCGTATCCCGGTCAACCTCAGCAAACGTCAGAAGAGCTACAAGATTTCCTCCATGGAGACCGTTGTCGGGCCGGAGAGGGGCGGGGCCAGTGGCGAGGGGGGGTTGGAAGGAGCAGAGGGAGGGACAGCGGTGGTCCGAGAGCCGACTGCGCTCCTTCGCATGAAGAACAACGGGAAGAGTGTGATGGTCATGTTCCCGCCTGGAGAACTTCCGGTGATCCTGAAACGCCGACGAGGCCGACCTCCCAAACAGGTTGTACCGGGAATGCCAGATAAAACAGGTGGGAATTCCACCGCTGCCAGTGGGAACGGCGAGCCCAAGAAACCTCGTCGGCGCCGGCAGGCCAAGCTCCCATCTCCGCAACCGTCGTACGTGAATGACACCAATGACGTCAAGACAGAGTACGGAGACGTTCTGTCCAAACTGGCGTTCCTAAACCACCAACCGCCTGCCACCGGCCGCTGTTCCCCACCACGCTGCTGGACACCCAGCGAACCGGATAGCTTTCACACGCCGTCCGACAACCCTGGGATCTCAGCCCTGCTCCACCGACTCACAGGGTTCAGACGCAGGGGAGGCAGGGGGGGTGGCGTGGGGGGCAGAGGAGGAGGAGCAGGGGGAGGAGCAGGGGGGGCCGGGGGTGAGGGCTTCAAGAGCTCCTTCAGCGACTTTTTCGAGACGATCGGGAAGAAAAGGAAAGTGACCCCTGCTCTGTCGGAACCAGGGTTACCCAAGAAACGAGGGAAGGGTGGGGGAGGCAGGGGAGGAGGGGCTGCAGGGGGGGAGATGGGGGTTGGGGGTGAGGGGTGGATGCCGGTGAGAAAACGACGCTCGCGCAAGAATGGGGTTCTGAAGGGGGAGGCAGGGGGGCAGCTGGAGCAAGACTGGTCTAATGGGGGAGGTGTCTGGGGGGAGGAGGGGGGAGGGGAGAGGGAGAGAGGGCCGAGGGGGGTACCAGGCCTGTGGCTCACTGAGGGGGGGCCTTCCTGTCCTGTGAGGGGGGGGGGGGGAGGTGCGTACAGCAGCCCTGGGGGCAGCAGAGGAGGTGGAGGTGGGGAGGAAGTGCAGGGTTTGTTTGCTGGATATTTCCGCTCCCTGCTCGACTCAGACGACTCCTCCGACCTCCTGGACATCTCCTCCTCTCGCCCTGACCCCAGGAAACCTCCTCCCACCCCGGGCTACGACTCCTCCAGCACTGCCCCCGGCCCAGGCTCTCGCTGGTCCCCACCCTTCCCCAAGCGCAGCCCCAAAGGAGAGCCAAGGGAGAACCAAACCCAGGCCTCTTCGTCCTCCTCTTCCCGACCTCCTTACAGCTACTACCTTTCCCAGAACTCCCCCACCACTTCCTCCTTCCCCAAGTCCACCCCTCCCTCCCGATCTCTGACCCGCTCCCCCAGTTCCCCCCATCCCTCCTCCTACGGTCAGTACCCGTCCGGCTATTCCTCCTCCTCTCCTGCGGGGGGCAGCGCAGCACCACAGAGACCCACAGACTGCAGCTTTGCTTCCTATGGGGCAGCAGGGCTGGATAAGGCCTCCACAGCCCCCCCTGTGTGCCAGGGTCAGATGGGCTATTCCAACTTTTCCAAGCAGGGATATGGGGGCTACCCTGGGCAGGTTGGACCATCCTCTCCAGGTGGAGGGGGGTATATGGCCATGGCCAAGAATAGCCCCGTCCCCTCCTCATCTTCTCCAGAGGGATACAGACACTGCCCCTCCAACCAGTGGAACTACAGGTAAGCTTCAGGTCTAAATTGTCTGGATCCACAGAGTTTGGATTAAATTACAATCCTACCCTAACTTCTTCTATGTATGTATGAGTTTGAGATACATAACACCATAACACTAAATCCCTGATCTACAAATCACTTTGGGTCCCAAATAAGTACTTCTTAAATGTGATCAAGGTTAGCTTTTCTGTGGCTCGCCTTGCTGAAACTGATCCTCTCAAATGTTCTGTGTGTGTTGCAGGCAGGGCTACAGTGGCTGGGCGTGGGACAGTCTGGGTCATCATTACCCAGGAGGCTACAGTGACTACGTCACCCCAGGCCCCAGCGAGCCCAAAGACATCCTAGACATCTCCAACTACACCCCCCAAAAGGCCAAGCGACAACACTTCCTCGAGAGCCTATCAGAGTCCTCCTCTGACTCATCCCACCTAGGGATCACCGGGTCAGGAGGCGGGGTCAGTACCGGAGGTGGGGGCGGAGGCTCGGGTTCAGGTTCCGGAGGTGGGGCTTACAGGCAGGGTGGAGGCAGGGAGTCTCTTCCTATTGGTGGAGAGGGAGGTCAAGGCCAGTCCAGCCTATCAAGTCTGGAGAAGCTGATGATGGACTGGCATGAGAGCGCCTCAGGCCCCTCCTACAACTGGAGCCAGAACGTTCTCTTCCAGGGGCAGGGGAAGCCCGGCCGGGGACGCAGGAAACGTAATGCTGCTGAACCCCAAATGGAAAAGGAGGGGGGTGGCGGACCAGGAACCACCCCAGACTCTCCCACCAGCCCCCCAGCCCAGACCCAGTCCCACACCCCAACCCAGGGCTCTGGTGCCAAACGCAGTGGGATAGGGGGGCGGCAGGCCAGGGGGGCGAGGGGAGGCAGGGGAAGGCTGTCCCCGTCCCCTAGAGAATGCCCCCCATGGGGGAAGAAGGGTAAGGCTGCTGGGGGTGGGGATGGAGGTGGAGGGGGTGCAGGAGGAGGAGGGTTCCAGGAAGGCCTTGACTACTACAGTGGAGACAGCAGCAGCCTCTCCCCCCTCCCTACCCCCGCTCTACACCTTGGCTACCCCCCCGAGCCCTGTGAGTACCCCTCCCCATCTCCTTACTCCGCCCACCCCTCCACCCCGTCCTCAGAGGAGCGTTACCCAGCCCTCGTCCCAGGCGAGGCCTCATCCACCTCTCTCTCCCCTGGAATGACCTCCACATCCTCCTCCTATCCTCCTAAACCATCCCCCGCTCCCCAGCCCTACCACCCCCCTCTCACCCCTGCTCTTCCCCCCTCCTCCTTCTCCCCGTCCTGCTCCCAATCGCCACGGTTACCGCCCCACTGTGGAACAGCGCTGAGCCCGCCCTATCGTAACCCGGCAACCATCTCCAAGGACCATTTCCCCTCCCAGTATGATTCCCCCAACTACTGTAGCTCCCCTTGTTGGTACGGAGGGGCATCGCTCAGCGGCAGCCCCAGCCCCCACGCCAACACACACACCGCTACACACACACACGTTAACACACACGACAACACACACGTACGCGCTAATGTGAACCCTCACGCTAGCCCTAACAATCATCCTAATCCTCACGCTACTGCACACCCACACACCAACACACACCCGAACCCCAACCCTCACGCAAACATGAGCCCACACACACACGCCAACCCCAACACCAACCCTCACACACACGCCAACCCCCATATCAACACACACCCGCACACCAACACACATCTCCATTCAAACCACATCCAACATCCTCACCCCCACCCCCACACTAACACTCACCCCCACCCTAACATGCACACAAAGCCCACCCTACACACTAGCCCCCACCCCCATCCCAACCCCACCCAACATTCCCACCCTAACCTCTCCACACACACTCACCCCCACCCCAACCCTAACCTCTCCCCACATACTCACCCCAACCCTCACCCCAACCCTAACCTCTCCCCACGTACTCACCCCAACCCTAACCTCTCCCCTCACCCCCACCCCAACCCTAACCTCTCCCCACACCCTCACCCCCACCCCAACCCTAACCTCTCCCCACACCCTCACCCCCACGCTAACCTCTCCCCACACCCTCACCCTCACCCCCAACCCAACCCTAACCTCTCCCCCCACTCCCACTCCCACTCCCACCCCAACCCTAACCTCTCTCCACACACTCACCCCCACCCTCACCCTCACCCCAACCATAACCTCTCCCCACACACTCATCCCCAACCCAACCCTAACCTCTCCCCCCATACTCACTCTCACCCCAACCTCTCCCCTCACTCCCACCCCAACCCCCTGCTTTACGAGGAGCGCCCCCCTCACAGCGCCATGCCCCCCCATGGACCCCCTCACCCCCACAAACGGGACCTGCCACCACACCTCACCTCGGGGCTAAGGCCAGCCCCCCTGCAGCTCTCCCCGTACCCCTCCCCCCACCACAAGCCCACCCAGGCCTCCTTGCCCCATTCTGAGGACATGGGCTACCCCTCGTACCCCGGGATGCACCCCCGCTACCCCCCACAGCCCCCACCCCGAGGAGGAGGAGAGAGAGGAGGAGAAGGAGGAGGAGGAGGAGGAGGAGGATTGTTCTGTCAGCGTCTAGACCCCCCCAGCGATGACAGCTTCAGTGTCACCAGCCTGTAGACACAGGTAAGACCCAAGATGATCTACTCTCTCTACTAGGGTTAGACACAAGACGATCTACTCTCTACTAAAGGGTTAGACACAAGATGATCTACTCTCTCTACTAAAGGGTTAGACACAAGATGATCTACTCTCTCTACTAAAGGGTTAGACACAAGATGATCTACTCTCTCTACTAAAGGGTTAGACACAAGATGATCTACTCTCTCTACTAGGGTAAGACACAAGATGATCTACTCTCTCTACTAAAGGGTTAGACACAAGATGATCTACTCTCTCTACTAAAGGGTTAGACACAAGATGATCTACTCTCTCTACTAAAGGGTTAGACACAAGATGATCTACTCTCTCTACTAAAGGGTTAGACACAAGATGATCTACTCTCTCTACTAGGGTAAGACACAAGATGATCTACTCTCTACTAAAGGATAAGACACAAGATGATCTACTCTCTCTACTAAAGGGTTAGACACAAGATGATCTACTCTCTCTACTAAAGGGTTAGACACAAGATGATCTACTCTCTCTACTAGGGTTAGACACAAGATGATCTACTCTCTCTACTAAAGGGTAAGACACAAGATGATCTACTCTCTACTAAAGGGTTAGACACAAGATGATCTACTCTCTCTACTAGGGTTAGACACAAGATGATCTACTCTCTCTACTAGGGTTAGACACAAGATGATCTACTCTCTACTAGGGTTAGACACAAGATGATCTACTCTCTCTACTAGGGTTAGACACAAGATGATCTACTCTCTCTACTAGGGTTAGACACGCCTATAGACATTTATAAACATCTGTTTAATTCATAGAATAATCCCTTTTAGCTCTGTGAAGGTTGTCTAACAATCACATCATCTTTCCGGTTTCTCTCTCTCTCTCTCTCTTACAGGTGCTTTAAATCTCAACCCTTTTCAGATTTGTAAACTTTTTTTAAGGAGAGACTTTCAGAACAAGATATAGGACGATAATTTATCTGCCAACTCTGGACAGTAGAGCTTTAGTTCTCCAGCTATGACAATCAAGAGCCAACTGCAACACACACACACACACTAACAAAGTGCACATGCATGCACACCACAGGAGGCTGGTGCCACCTTAATTGGGGAGGACGGGCTCGTGGTAATGGCTGGAGTGGAATAGGTGGAATGGTATCAAATACACCAAACACATGGTGTCCATTTGCTCTATTCCAGTCATTATTATGAGCCGTCCTCCCGTCAGCAGCCTCCACTGATGCACACTCACATGAACACACACACACACGCACGCACGCACACACACACACACACACACACAGCTGGAAAGAGGGAGTGGACCGGAGGAGCTGTTGGAGGAGTGACAGAGGCTGATGAACAGTGAGGCGATGCCTGATGGACAAGTCCTGCCCCTTTCCCAAACACTAAACCCTACACCCTCCGCTCTGTGTGTGCTATAGGAGAGAAGTGAACTACGGCATCAGCTCTTGAATTACCAGCATCTGTACAAAGACTCCAACTCACAGACCCATAATCTCACCACAACATTTAAACAATGCTAGGACAACGTTAATAACATTCCATCAGCGTTTTCTGACGTTCAGGCTTCTAGCCAGGACCACAGACCCACAACCACACCACACCACAATGCTACAACAGCGCTACGACAACGTTCCATCAGCTTTCTCTGACGTTCTGCCATGGTTTCTGCTCCGATGGAAGCAATGCAGTATGGAGACTACATCCTGTGTTCTGATGGAAGGACTGCAGTATGGAGACTACATCCTGTGTTCTGATGGAAGGACTGCAGTATGGAGACTACATCCTGTGTTCTAAGGAAGGACTGCAGTATGGAGACTACATCCTGTGTTCTGATGGAAGGACTGCAGTATGGAGACTACATCCTGTGTTCTGATGGAAGGACTGCAGTATGGAGACTACATCCTGTGTTCTGATGGAAGGACTGCAGTATGGAGACTACATCCTGTGTTCTGATGGAAGGACTGCAGTATGGAGACTACATCCTGTGTTCTGATGGAAGGACTGCAGTATGGTGACTACATCCTGTGTTCTGATGGAAGGACTGCAGTATGGAGACTACATCCTGTGTTCTGATGGAAGGACTGTAGTATGGAGACTACATCCTGTGTTCTGATGGAAGGACTGCAGTATGGAGACTACATCCTGTGTTCTGATGGAAGGACTGCAGTATGGAGACTACATCCTGTGTTCTGATGGAAGGACTGCAGTATGGAGACTACATCCTGTGTTCTGATGGAAGGACTGCAGTATGGAGACTACATCCTGTGTTCTGATGGAAGGACTGCAGTATGGAGACTACATCCTGTGTTCTAAGGAAGGACTGCAGTATGGGGACTACATCCTGTGTTCTGATGGAAGGACTGCAGTATGGAGACTACATCCTGTGTTCTAAGGAAGGACTGCAGTATGGAGACTACATCCTGTGTTCTGATGGAAGGACTGCAGTATGGAGACTACATCCTGTGTTCTGATGGAAGGACTGCAGTATGGAGACTACATCCTGTGTTCTGATGGAAGGACTGCAGTATGGAGACTACATCCTGTGTTCTGATGGAAGGACTGCAGTATGGAGACTACATCCTGTGTTCTAAGGAAGGACTGCAGTATGGGGACTACATCCTGTGTTCTGATGGAAGGACTGCAGTATGGAGACTACATCCTGTGTTCTAAGGAAGGACTGCAGTATGGAGACTACATCCTGTGTTCTGTTGGAAGGACTGCAGTATGGAGACTACATCCTGTGTTCTGATGGAAGGACTGCAGTATGGAGACTACATCCTGTGTTCTGATGGAAGGACTGCAGTATGGAGACTACATCCTGTGTTCTGATGGAAGGACTGCAGTATGGAGACTACATCCTGTGTTCTAAGGAAGGACTGCAGTATGGAGACTACATCCTGTGTTCTGATGGAAGGACTGCAGTATGGAGACTACATCCTGTGTTCTAAGGAAGGACTACAGTATGGAGACTACATCCTGTGTTCTGATGGAAGGACTGCAGTATGGAGACTACATCCTGTGTTCTGATGGAAGGACTGCAGTATGGAGACTACATCCTGTGTTCTAAGGAAGGACTGCAGTATGGAGACTCTACATCTATGTTTCACTGTTTTTACTACAAGGGAAAGAGACCTGACACACTCTGACCCCAAAGAGACTGCCACGTGTGTGTGTGTATATTTGTGTGTGTGTGTGTGTGTGTGTATGTAACCACGCGGATGGACTTCTGTATGTGTGTGTGTGTGTGTTTGGGGTCTAAAGGAGTGGAGCTCTGAATCTGAAATGGTGGATGATGATGATGATGATGATGATGGTGGACAGAGCTTCTCTCCTTTCTTTCACTCTCTCCCTTCTTTTTTCTGTGGTCTTGTGTTGTTTGGTGATTTTTGTGATGAACAGTTGTATATCTGTCTGTTAAAATCATGATGTATCTATGGTGCCAATATTGAAATACACTCTGATCTGGCCATTGGTAAACCTGCCTGGACTCCTAATGCTTTATAGGGCGGGGGGAGGGGTGTGTGTGTGTGTGTGTGTGTGTGTGTGTGTGTGTGTGTGTGTGTGTGTGTGTGTGAGTGTGTGAGCTCCTCGGTATTCAGCGCTGTAGCAGAAAGAGAGTTCAGATAGGGACACAGCTTGGGGGAAAGATGGGGTGAGAGAGGGAGGGAATGAGAGAAGGAAGGAGGGAGAGAAGAGTAGAGGGAGAGAGAGGAGTAGAGGGAGAGAGAGGGGGGTGAGGGAGAGGAGTAGAGGGAGAGGGAGGAGTAGAGGAAGAGAGAGGAGTAGAGGGAGAGAGGAGTAGAGGGAGAGGGGGGAGTAGAGGGAGAGAGGAGTAGAGGGAGAGGGAGGAGTAGAGGAAGAGAGGAGTAGAGGGAGAGAGGAGTAGAGGGAGAGGGGGAGTAGAGGGAGAGAGAGGAGTAGAGGGAGAGAGAGGAGTAGAGGGAGAGGGGGGAGTAGAGGGAGAGGGGGGAGTAGAGGGAGAGAGGGGGTGAGAGAGAGGAGTAGAGGGAGAGAGAGGAGTAGAGGGAGAGAGAGGAGTAGAGGGAGAGGGGGGAGTAGAGGGAGAGGGGGGAGTAGAGGGAGAGGGGGGAGTAGAGGGAGAGAGGGGGTGGGAGAGAGGAGTAGAGGGAGAGAGAGGAGTAGAGGGAGAGGGGGGAGTAGAGGGAGAGAGGAGTAGAGGGAGAGGGGGGAGTAGAGGGAGAGAGGGGGTGAGAGAGAGGAGTAGAGGGAGAGAGAGGAGTAGAGGGAGAGGGGGGAGTAGAGGGAGAGAGAGGAGTAGAGGGAGAGAGGAGTAGAGGGAGAGAGAGGAGTAGAGGGAGAGGGGGGAGTAGAGGGAGAGGGGGGAGTAGAGGGAGAGAGGAGTAGAGGAAGAGGGGGGAGTAGAGGGAGAGAGGGGGTGAGAGAGAGGAGTAGAGGGAGAGAGAGGAGAAGAGGGAGGGAGGGGAGAGGGGGGAGTAGAGGGAAAGGGGGGAGTAGAGGGAGAGGGGGGGGTAGAGGGAGAGGGGGGAGTAGAGGGAGAGAGGGGGGTGAGAGAGAGGAGTAGAGGGAGAGAGAGGAGTAGAGGGAGAGAGAGGAGTAGAGGGAGAGGGGGGAGTAGAGGGAGAGGGGGGAGTAGAGGGAGAGGGGGGAGTAGAGGGAGAGAGGGGGTGAGAGAGAGGAGTAGAGGGAGAGAGAGGAGTAGAGGGAGAGGGGGGAGTAGAGGGAGAGGGGGGAGTAGAGGGAGAGGGGGAAGTAGAGGGAGAGAGGGGGTGAGAGAGAGGAGTAGAGGGAGAGAGAGGAGTAGAGGGAGAGGGGGGAGTAGAGGGAGAGAGGAGGAGTAGAGGGAGAGGGGGAGTAGAGGGAGAGAGGGGGTGAGAGAGAGGAGTAGAGGGAGAGAGAGGAGTAGAGGGAGAGGGGGGAGTAGAGGGAGAGGGGGGAGTAGAGGGAGAGAGGAGTAGAGGAAGAGGGGGGAGTAGAGGGAGAGAGGGGGTGAGAGAGAGGAGTAGAGGGAGAGAGAGGAGTAGAGGGAGAGAGGAGTAGAGGGAGAGAGAGGAGTAGAGGGAGAGAGGGGGTGAGAGAGAGGAGTAGAGGGAGAGAGAGGAGTAGAGGGAGAGGGGGGAGTAGAGGGAGAGGGGGGAGTAGAGGGAGAGAGATGGGGTGAGAGAGAGGAGTAGAGGGAGAGAGAGGAGTAGAGGGAGAGGGGGGAGTAGAGGGAGAGAGAGGAGTAGAGGGAGAGGGGGGAGTAGAGGGAGAGAGGGGGTGAGAGAGAGGAGTAGAGGGAGAGGGGGGAGTAGAGGGAGAGAGAGAGGGAGAGGGGGGAGTAGAGGGAGAGAGAGGAGTAGAGGGAGAGAGGAGTAGAGGGAGAGGGGGGAGTAGAGGGAGAGAGGAGTAGAGGGAGAGAGGGGAGTAGAGGGAGAGGGTGGAGTAGAGGGAGAGAGGAGTAGAGGGAGAGAGGGGAGTAGAGGGAGAGAGGGGGTGAGAGAGAGGAGTAGAGGGAGAGAGAGGAGTAGAGGGAGAGCGGAGTAGAGGGAGAGAGGGGAGTAGAGGGAGAGGGGGGAGTAGAGGGAGAGAGGAGTAGAGGGAGAGAGAGGAGTAGAGGGAGAGAGATGGGTGAGGGAAAGGAGTAGAGGGAGAGGGAGGAGTAGAGGAAGAGAGAAGGGGGGTGAGGAAGAGACGTAGAGGGAGAGGAGTAGAGGGAGAGAGAGGAGTAGAGGGAGAGAGAGGGGGTGAGGGAGAGGAGTAGAGGGAGAGGGAGGAGTAGAGGAAGAGAGTGGGGGTGGAGGAGAAGAGTAGAGGGAGAGGGAGGGGGTGAGAGAGAGGAGTAGAGGGAGAGGGGGGGTGAGGGAGAGGGAGAAAGAGAGAGAGAGAGAGAGAGAGTGAGGGGGAGGGGGGGACAACTGTTCAGTGAGGGGAAAGCGTCTGTGGTTTGTCAATGTTAACTAGCATAGGCAATATCTCAGTGTGTCTTAACCCTTTAACCCGTTAATTTACTAGAGAGTCTTGTCTTCCTCTGTCACAGTAAATCAAGAAGAGTTGAAATCACAGGGTTAAATTGAATTTACTGGAGTTATAGTGTCTTAACCCTCAACAGAGTGACACTCCCTTGAGTTAGTGTTGATAACTGGAGTTCATTGGGACGGAAGCACTTTTAACTCCATTAAGAGTAAGACAGGAGCTGTGTTCGAATATTCATACTGACCACACTAACCGTACTGTTTGTGATGCGTATTGAGTATGCAGAATGCTTATTGGTCATAGTATAGATATAGTTAGTATGCCAAAGGTTCCCCGGATGTCGTACTACATTCGCCAAAATACGAAGTATACAAGCACGTTTTCAGATTTGAAGAGAATGGCGGAAAATATGCTGCCGAAGTCCAACGAGAGCGGATGCTAATTAATTGCTTTAACTAATTATGACAAATGTTAAGAAAATGTTGAGCAATGTAATGAAGTAATGACTTTTCAAATAAGTTACGTTACACATTATGTTGGCCGACAATTTGTTAGCTACGCTATCAAATGTTTAATCAATCAATCAAATTGTATTTATAAAGCCCTTTTTACATCAGCAGATGTCACAAAGTGCAAAACAGAAACCCAGCCTAAAACCCCAAACAGCAGCAATGCAGATGTAGAAGCACGGTGGCAAGGAAAAACTCCCTAGAAAGTCAGAAACCTAGGAAGAAACCTAGAGAGGAACCAGGCTCTGAGGGGTGGCCAGTTTCCTTCTGGCTGTGCCAGGTGGAGATTATAACAGATTTTTCTCCAAGATGTTCAAATGTTCATAGATGACCAGCAGGGTCAAATAATAATCACAGTGGTTGTAGAGGTTGCAACAGGTCAGTACATCAGGAGTAAATGTCACTTGGCTTTTCATAGCAGGGCATTTAGAGGTTGAAATAGCAGGTGCGGTAGAGAGAGAGAGTTGAAAACAGCAGGTCTGGGACAAGGTAGCACGTCCGGTGAACAGGTCAGGGTTCCATAGCCGCAGGCAGAAGAGTGGAAACTGGAGCAGCAGCACGACCAGGTGGACTGGGGACAGCCAGGAGTCATCAGGCCAGGTAGTCCTGAGGCATGGTCCTAGGGCTCAGGTCCTCCGGGATGGGAGGGAGAGAGGGAGAGAGAGAGAATTAGAGGGAGTATACTTAAATTCACACAGGACACCGGATAATCCTTACGAACTGCATAGCATATCATTACAGCTGTATGCTCCCTAACGTTAGTTGGCTACTAATACATCGAACTTGCCAGTATGTTAACTACAGTTGAAGTTGGAAGTTTACATACACTTAGGTTGGAGTCATTAAAACTCGTTTTTCAACCACTCCACAAATTTCTTGTTAACAAACTATAGTTTTGGCAAGTCGGTTAGGCCATCTACTTTGTGCATGACACAAGTAATTTTTCCAACAATTGTTTACAGACAGACTATTTCACTTATAATTCACTGTATCACAATTCCAGTGGGTCAGAAGTTTACATACACTAAGTTGACTGTGCCTTTAAACAGCTTGGAAAATTCCGGAAAATGATGTCATGGCTTTAGAAGCTTCTGATAGGGTAATTGACATCATTTGAGTCAATTGGAGGTGTACCTGTGGATGTATTTCAAGGCCTACCTTCAAACTCAGTGCCTCTTTGCTTGACATCATGGGAAAATCAAAAGAAATCAGCCAAAAGGGGGTGCTTACAAGCCGAAGAACACCATCCCAACCGTGAAGCACGGGGGTGGCAGCATCATGCAGGAGGGCCTGCTGCAGGAGGGACTGGTGCACTTCACAAAATAGATGGCATCATGAGGAAGGAAAATTATGTGGATATATTGAAGCAACATCTCAAGACATCAGTCAGGAAGTTAAAGCTTGGTCGCAAATGGTTCTTCCAAATGGACAATGACCCCAAACATACTTCCAAAGTTGTGGCAAAATGGCTTAAGGACAACAAAGTCAAGGTACTGGAGTGGCCATCAAAAGCCCTGACCTCAATCCTATAGAAAATGTGTGGGCAGAACTGAAAAGGCGTGTGTGAGCAAGGAGGCCTACAAACCTGACTCAGTTACACCAGCTCTGTCAGGAGGAATGGGCCAAAATTCACCCAACTTAATGTGGGAAGCTTGTGGAATGCTACCCAAAACGTTTGACCCAAGTTAAACAATTTAAAGGCAATGCTACCAAATACTAATTGAGTGTATGTAAACTTCTGACCCACTGGGAATGTGATGAAATAAAAGCTGAAATAAATCATTCACTCTACTATAATTCAGACATTTCACATTCATAAAAAAAAGTGGTGATCCTAACTGACCTAAGACAGGGAATTTTTACTAGGAATAAATGTCAGAAATTGTAAAAAACTGAGTTTAAATGTATTTGGCTAAGGTGTATGTGAACTTCCGACTTCAACTGTATATGCTAACTAACTACCCAACGTTTATTGACTTGATTATTCACGTCATTCTTAGCTAAGTGGTATAGTCGTTGTGCGTTCTCAATGGACATTCGGGTGCATTCGTAAATTCGCTCTGGCTATCTACTCCGATTTCAGAGCTCAACACCAGTTGAATATGGCAGGTGTCAGTAAACGTCGGCAAAAAAACATAATTAAATTGTTGCCAGCAGCACAGTTACAGGCACCAACGCTCTGGAAAACATGAAAACAGCCTAACCAGCTCTGCTAGGGCGATTAAAATGGACAGAGTGAGGTGTTCTCTCATTTGTGTCTGGAAGTAGCTAGCAAGTTAGCCAGTTAGCTTGGGTGCTTGACTGCCGTTGTGAGGTCAGAACGCTCGGATCAACCCTACTCCTCAGCCAGAGCGTCCAATGTACGCTCTGAATTTACAAACTGACAATCTGACAATGCTCTGAATTTACGAAGCCCAGAGCAGACACTGGCACTCCAGATTTAATTTAGTTACACACCCGAAGTCATAAAATGTCTAGCTAGTCATTTGTTACGCTAACAAGCTAGCAAGAGGTTGCATAGCAACAGCTTCAACTTCCGGTAGACAGGCGAAGCGCTAGTAACTCAACTGAAAGGATACCGTTCGTTTACAGTACACTAAAATTAACTAATAGTATATAGTACAGTATGTTAGTATGGGTATTCAAACACAGCTAGGGAGTTAAATCTCCACAGATGTGGGAGGGGCCTCATTGTCATATTTCCCAGCATGCTCTGTTGCAGGTAGGTAAAAAAAAAAAGGTGAATATCTGTGTTTTTGCATGTACATTGCTTGTTTTTGATCTTATCTTTTGATCTTTTAATGGTGGACTGCCATGGGAAGAAATCCAATGAAATCGCAGTTTCTGACAACATACGTAATATAATATTATTTCTGTGGCATACAGAACCATACAGTTGTCTGCTACGGTCTTCTTGCCCCTGGTTGTGAATGTGGTGACAATGTGTAAATTCATTGAACACAGGAAGGACCTTTGATTTGTCTGGACCCAGGGCCTTCATGGGCACTTACATATATGTATGTCGAGTGCTTTGTCAGTCCCAAATGCCACCCACCACTCCTCAAATTATCTTTCAGAAGAGAACATTCCCATTTTGGAGCACTTCACAATTCTCCTTCATGATTTGATTGCACTAGGAGTCAAAATAACATCAATCAAGGTCATTTTTATATGTTCATGAAGAAAGGAACAGAAAAGGAGCCAATCCCACAAATTATGCTTTGGAGCAGCACATCAAAATCAATGAATACAAATGTTATTTATATAGCACTTTTCACAATGATTGTCATGGAGTGTTTTACAACAACCCGGCCTAGACCCCTGAAAGAGCAAAGCAGTAGCAATGTGGCAAGGACAAATAAAAAAAAAGGAAGGAACCTCCTTTAGCTGTACTGGGTTGAAGGTTAGAGTGCAAATGACCATCTAGGCCAGACAAGTTGTCAATTTAGGTAAGAAAGTATGGTAGAGAATGTGACCATTAGACAGTTGTTCATTCAGGCAAGATGAACCATAGTAAGTTCATGGGATGGATGACCAACAGGGTCCTAGATCAGAGTGTATTTGTTGTAGAGCTGGTCTGCTTAGACCTCCAAACGGAGTAGCAGATTCTCCTGAGACATCCACTGCTGAAAGACCATCCTTCTCATGTCGTTCTTGACGACACAGAAACACTCCACACCATTACAACAGAACAGATTTGACGTTGTTCTTGTATTATAGATGGATATTTGTTGTAGAGCTTGTCTGCTTTAGACCTCCAAATGGAATGAGTTGGGCAAATGCACAATGAGAGGTTGTTGTCTAGAGCTCTTCCAGCTGGGAGAACAGGGTCCCCTGAATACCTCTGGGTTTGTATGGTGTGGTTGTGGTCATGATCCAGTCAATAGTAATAAGGAAGTGTATAGGAGAGATGACTGACTCTTGTCTCACTACAGACTGCACAGGGGACCACTTAAAGAGGGTACTGCCAAAGAGAATATACAGTGAGGGAAAAAAGTATTTGATCCCCTGCTGATTTTGTACGTTTGTCCACTGACAAAGA